>CM056606.1:39105802-39470999 GCA_029721355.1 Tegillarca granosa | reverse complement strand
TGAATGGAATTTTATTTTTTTAATTTAATGGTTATACGGACATATGTTTTGAAATATTTTTATGAAGTTTATTTTAACCCTAATCAATATGGTTTAACATTAAAGATTATCTAACATAAAATTATTAATGTTTTCGGTAACATAATTTCATTGACAGTGGGTTTGTTCTACGGAATTGGTTTTAAACATCATGTTGTAGAAAAAAGTAAGAAACATCATTATAAATGCGTCACTACATTTAGATAATTCAGTCTTGGTTTGATAAATCAAAACATTAATCAAATTGTCTTTACGTTATAACCACTGTGGTGGCTCAGTTGGTAGAGTGCCCACTCAGTTAGTGGGAGGTCATGGGTTCGAACCCCGGCATGGTCTGACCCGAGATAGTGACTGTTCTTTCTTCAAGCACTCGGCATTACGAATTGAAGAAACGGTACTTTCGGATGGGAACTTAAAATAAACGAGGTTCCGTGTCATAGAAGGGTGCCATAATAAAGAACTCTGCTGTATAATGTCATCAGCGCAAAGCACAGGCAAAATTTCTGCACTTTCGCCAATAGCTGGCGACGTCTCGATATAAGTGAAATATTCTTGACTGGGACGTAAAACCCCATTACTCAACTATTTTCCTTATGTTATGATTACACACGTATATAAAAGGTTTGTCACAGAAAACTAAGATTGATCAGAAAAAACAATTTGTTACATACTCTAGATACATATCATCCGAGATTAAAAGTGGATGAAGAAAGATAATAAGATTCATTTTTTGAAATTTATTTAAAACTAAGGTTTGTTCCCTAATGCAAACCATTCCTTAGCTGGATTTAGATTCATATAATTTTGGAACATTAGAGTGATTAATTTTCAACAATTTGCCTTATGTATCTATCACACTTTTTCGGTCCCTAGTGTCACTGATAAGGAATGTTTCTGAAATGTGCACATATGGACAATTGAAATTTTGTGATATGGGTCAAGACAGATGATAAGATTGAAGAGAATTCATCTTAATAAAGTAGTGCAAGATGGTAATATTTTGTTGTATGTCAAATACTTTGATCAACGTAAGGACAGTGTGTTTTAGGGACTTCTCTATATAACCAGATTTAAAACGAGGCTAGTAATATTACATGCTGTAATAGACCTTGTTTCAATGCCAAGTAAAAAGGCTTGGTAATTAAATGTAGTTAAATCGTACCTATGGGAGGGTAACCATACCTAAACAGCGATTTATCAAAAATATATATTCTTTAGAAATTAATTAGTTTTGTCCCCCTGGTTATGTTTACGTAAATCGTCAATATATACAAAATTTCATGTGACATTTTTTCAATGGAAATTCCATTATTTCTTTTTTTTTCTAAATATAACTGATATCATGACAAGATTTGGCAAAATGTACCAGACTGAATAATTATTTAAATTTAATAAAAACGTTTCTTTTTGTTCACTAAAAGATTGCGATTACAATTTTCATCTACATAAATTTTCACAGAAACGGCACATATGGATGTTGTAACACATATATCTTTGTCTTTTAATTATAGTATATTGTATAAAGATTTTATTTGATTAACGCAAAGACAGTGTAGAGCTTAACCATTTACCATTCTGTTCCAGTTATTTGTGATAAGAGTGTTTTACATTTCAAAATAAAGAACTTCTAAAACAAATCATTCACTTTTCATCCCTTTACAAAAACTGTAAACCAAGATATAAATATCTAGTGCTCAAGAAGGATTCTGGTTATTTTGTAAAACACCATACTGCACTCAAAAATATACTGAAGATACCATCAACAAATTGTTAGAGTTTTTGATAAACAACATATTTGTTTTGTTTGGCAATATAATCTTTCAACAAACAATCGGTATACCAATGGGCACAAACTGTGCACTTTTGCTTGCTGATTTGTTTCTTTATTCATATGAATCAGAATTTTTACAGAACCTTGTCAAATCTGGAGAAACGACTGTCGTTAAAGCATTCAACTACACGTGCAGATATATAGATGATTTCTATCTCTAAATATCCCAAATTTGTAGAATATGTAATGCAATCTATCCAGTGAGCTTGAAATAAAAGACACGACAGATTCTCCATGTTCTGCATATTTTTGACTTATACCTCAATTTTGAGACCCACGAAAGGTTACTTCTGAAGTTATACGAAAAAGTGGACATTTCAATTTTTCTATTGTCAACTTTCCGTTTCGTTGCAGTAATTCCCTGCTTCTCCTGCGTTCGGTGTATATGTTTCGATGTAGAGCTTGTTCCTACTAACGGGAGACTTTCTACAACGAAGCAAATGCTTACAGTTAAATGTGACGCAAGGATTGCAAGCCTAGGTAATCAAGGCTCTTAAAAAGTTTATGACCGTCATCACAATGTTGTTGATAAGTATGTAGTCACTGTATCCAACTTTTACGGATATTTGACTTACCATAGTTCTTTTATTCTCAAATTGACTTGCACGTGAGGGTGAAACTAGCGGGACGGAGGTGCTTACCCTTCCGGAGCACCCGGCCTCACTTCCTTGATGAAAGTTCACATGTATAACTAATTTTGCCAGCTTTCAAAGTTTTTTTTTTTTTTTTTTTTTTTTTTTTTTTTTGGAATTGTGATCTGGACAAGGACTGTTATGTTTGTTTTATTTCATCTATAGACGAAGATAAAATGTTAATATTAAAGAACAGTAACCTCGAAATATCGTAGTTAAGGAATATCTATATTTATACATATAGCTATATATGTAAATACAAACTCTCTCTTGTTTAAAAACGTAAAAACATTTTTGTTAGGGCATCTAGACATTGTTAAGTATACATACTACACATTGTATATATATATATATATATATATATATATATATATATATATCGTGACGTGTCAAGATACTTTTAGAAAACAAACTATGCTGAATCAAGAAATAAAGAATGGCGAGAATTTAGATGTTCATGTTTCTTGAATGTCAAAACTTGGGCTCTAACTTTTAATTTTAGGTTTGTTTTTCTGAATATAAGAAAAATATTTTGAATCATTATTTGGAGACAACCATATTTTGTGTCTAGAACTTAACAGAAACATCGAATATTCCACAATAAAATTTACATTAATCCCAAGTGAATATATATGTTACAAATTATCTTCAGAGCTTTCCATCATATTGCGTCAGAGAGGCCGAAATTAAAGTTAAATAGTTAAAGTTTTCTCTGCATCGATGAAGAAATGTTGAGAGTAGATTTACGTTCGTGATTTCAACAAACGTCAACGCAATATCATTATACTCATGGCTTAAGTGTTTTAGCATTTAGTGTAACAATATTTTTTATCAACCTCTGTATTTTGTGATGTTTTATTACATCAAATGTAACAAAGACACTAATGTGACATTCCCAAACTTTGAAAAATTCGTTGTAAACAATGTTTTCAATGTTGACTTGCACGTGACGGGTGTTGCTAGAAAGGCGGGAGGTGCTTACCCTTACAGGGCACCCGGCCTCACTTCCTTGAAAGAGGTCCACGTATAAAACTAAATTTGTCAGCTTTCAAAGTTTTTACTTTGTTTTTTGGAATGTCATTAGGGCAAGGACTGATTTGTTTGTGTTTTAGTTTTGTATGGAATTTTTGAATTTATGAATGGGAGTTATGAATGGTAATTTTGACTTTGTTCTGTTTGGACTGATAATGATGTTCAATAAAGTTTTTAGAAGAATTATTTGTATTGTTGATCTTATACTTCAGATTATTTCAATTTTCATCCATCCCGGTCCAGATAACGTTTTGACTTTCTTTTCGAAACAATTTCTATTTTGATCTTTTTCTGGAACTTCCAGTGTTGAAGACATCGGAAAATATGTAATAAATTTACACCTTATTGATAAGTTTGTAAGGAGTATTGCATAACAAACTCCAGATTATTATATATAAAAACTGAATTTTTTTCTTAGTAATTAAACCTGATATTAATTATCGTATTTTTAGTAACATATTTACTACCCTGAGCGGGTACCGCTGCAGGTGGTTAAACTCCCATAAGTCAGAAGGCAGTACTTCGTGTTAGAAAAAAAATATTAGCAAAGTTTTCAGCTGACTTAATTATTCAAATGTATTTAAAACTCAGGTTTTTCCCTCATGCAAAGCATTCATTAGCTAAATTTGGATTCATATAGTTTTCGAAATTTAGAATCATTAATTTCAACTGTTTGCTTATATTATTCTCTATCAAGCTTTTCAGCCCTTAGTGTCACTGATTAGAAATGAATTTTCCGAAATGTGCACATATGGACATCAAAATGAAAAGGTATGTGTTTTTATATATTACATATATATATATTATATATATATATACTATATATATATATTATAATATATATATATATATAAAGTTCAGTTAAATTGTCAGCGATCACACAATATATATATATATATATATAATATATATATATATATATATATTTGTGAATCGCTGACAAGCAAATTTAACTGAACTTTATATATATATATATAATATATATAATATATATATATATTATAATAATATATAATATATGTATATATGTATGTATTTATAAAAAACACAAATACCTTTTACATTTTGATGTGCCATATGTGCACATTTCGGAAAATTCATTTCTAATCAGTGACACTAAGGGCTGAAAGCTTGATAGAGAATAAATATAAGCAAACAGTTGAAAATTAATGATTCTAAATTTCGAAAACTATATGAATCCAAATTTAGCTAATGAATGCTTTGCATGAGGGAAAAAACCTGAGTTTTAAATACATTTGAATAATTAAGTCAGCTGAAAACTTTGCTAAATAGTTTATTTTCTAACATCACGAAGTACTGCCTTCTGACTTATGGGAGTTTAACCACCTGCAGCGGTACCCGCTCAGGGGTAGTAAATATGTTACTAAAAATACGATAATTAATATACAGGTTTAATTACTAAGAAAAAAATTCAGTTTTTATATAATAATAAATCTGGAGTTTGTTATGCAAATACTCCTTACAAACTTATCAATAAGGTGTAAATTTATTACATTTTCCGATGTCTTCAACACTGGAAGTTCCAGAAAAGATCAAAATAAGAAATTGTTTCGAAAAGAAAGTCAAAACGTTATCTGGACCGGGATGGATGAAAATTGAAATAATCTGAAGTATAAGATCAACAATACAAAAATTCTTCTAAAAACTTTATTGAACATCATTATCAGTCCAAACAGAACAAAGTCAAAATTACCATTCATAACTCCCATTCATAAATTCAAAAATTACCATACAAAACTAAAACACAAACAAATCAGTCCTTGCCCTAATGACAATTCAAAAAACAAAGTAAAAACTTTGAAAGCTGACAAATTTAGTTTTATACGTGGACCTCTTTCAGGAAGTGAGGCCGGGTGCCCTGTAAGGGTAAGCACCTCCCGCCTTATCTAGCAACACCCGTCACGTGCAAGTCAACATTGAAAACATTGTTTACAACGAATTTTTTCAAAGTTTGGGAATGTCACAATTAGTGTCTTTGTATACATTTGATGTAATAAAACATCACAAAATACAGAGGTTGATAAAAAATATTGTTACACTAAAATTGCTAAAAACACTTTAAGCCATGAGTATATAATGATATTGCGTTGACGTTGTTGAAATCACGAACGTAAATCTACTCTCAAGACAATTTTCTTCATCGATTAGCAGAGAAAACTTTAACTATTTAACTTTAATTTCGGCCTCTCTGACGCAATATGATGAAAGCTCTGAAGATAATTTGTAACATATATATTCACTTTGGGATTAATGTAAATTTTATTGTGGAATATTCGATGTTTCTGTTAAGTTCTAGACACAAAATATGGTTGTCTCCAAATAATGATTCAAAATATTTTTCTTATATTCAGAAAAAACAAACCTAAAATTAAAAGTTAGAGCCCAAGTTTTGACATTCAAGAAACATGAACATCTAAATATCTCGCCATTCTTTATTTCTTGATTCAGCATAGTTTGTTTTCTAAAAGTATCTTGAACACGTCACGATATATATATATATATATATATATATAATATATATATATATATATAACAATGTGTAGTATGTATACTTAACAATGTGCTAGATGCCCTAACAAAAATGTTTTTACGTTTTATAAACAAGAGAGAAGTTTGTATTTACATATATAGAACTATATGTATAAATATAGATATTGCCTTAACTACGATATTTCGAGGTTACTGTTCTTTTAATATTAACATTTTATCTTCGTCTATAGATGAAAATAAAACAAACATAACAGTCCTTGTCCAGATCACAATTCCAAAAAAAAAAAAAAAAAAAAAAAAAAAAAAAAAAACTTTGAAAGCTGGCAAAATTAGTTATACATGTGAACTTTCATCAAGGAAGTGAGGCCGGGTGCTCCGGAAGGGTAAGCACCTCCTGTCCAGCTAGTTTCACCCGTCACGTGCAAGTCAATTTTGAGAATAAAAGGAACTATGGTAAGTCAAATATATCCCGTAAAAGTTGGATACAGTGACTACATACTTATCAACAACATTGTGATGACGGTCATAAAACTTTTTAAGAGCCTTGATTAGCCTAGGCTTGCAATATCCTTGCGTCAACAATTTAACTGTAAGCAGTTTGCTTCGTTGTAGAAAGTCTCCCGTTAGTAGGAACAAGCTCTACATCGAAACATATACACCGAACGCAGGAGAAGCAGGGAAATTACTGCAACGAAACGGAAAGTTGACAATAGAAAAATTGAAATGTCCACTTTTTTCGTATAGCTTCAGAAGTAACCTTTCGTGGGTCTCATAATTGAGGTATAAGTCAAAATATGAAGCAGAACATGGAGAATCTGTCGTGTATTTTATTTCAAGCTCACTGGATAGATTGCATTCACATATTCTCCAAATTTGGGATAATTTAGAGATAGAAAATCATCTATATATCTGCACGTGTAGTTGAATGATTTAGCGACAGTCGTTTCTCCAGATTTGACAAGGTTCTGTAAAAATTCTGATTCATATGAATAAAGAAACAAATCAGCAAGCAAAAGTGCACAGTTTGTGCCCATTGGTATACCTATTGTTTGTTGAAAGATTATATTGCCAAACAAAACAAATTTGTTGTTTATCAAAAACTCTTACAATTTGTTGATGATATCTTCAGTATATTTTTGTTTGCAGTCTGTATGGTGTTTTACAAAATAACCAGAATCCTTCTTGAGCACTAGATATTTATATCTTGGTTTACAGTTTTTGTAAAGGGATGAAAAGTGAATGATTTGTTTTAGAAGTTCTTTATTTTGAAATGTAAAGCACTCTTATCACAAATAACTGGAACAGAATGGTAAATGGTTAAGCTCTACAATGTCTTTGCGTTAATCAAATAACTTTATACAATATACTATAATTAAAAGACAAAGATATATGTGTTACAACATCCATATGTGCCGTTTCTGTGAAAATTTATGTAGATCAAAATTGTAATCGCAATCTTTTAGTGAACAAATAGAAACGTTTTTATTAAATTTAAATAATTATTCAGTCAGGCACATTTTTCCAAATCTTGTCATGATATCAGAAATATTTAGAAAAAAAAAAGAAATAATGGAATTTCCATTGAAAAAATGTCACATGAGATTTTGTATATATTGACGATTTACATAAATCCATAACCAGGGGGACAAAATTAATTAATTTCTAAAGAATATATATTTTTGATAAATCGCTGTTTAGGTATGGTTACCCTCCCATAGGTACGATTTAACTACATTTAATTACCAAGCCTTTTTACTTGGCATTGAAACAAGGTCTATTACAGCATGTAATATTACTAGCCTCGTTTTAAATCTGGTTATATAGAGAAGTCCCTAAAACACACTGTCCTTACGTTGATCAAAGTATTTGACATACAACAAAATATTACCATCTTGCACTACTTTATTAAGATGAATTCTGCTCTTCAATCTTATCATCTGTCTTGAGCCATATCACAAAATTGCAATTGTCCATATGTGCACATTTCAGAAAACCATTCCTTATCAGTGACACTAGGGACCGAAAAAGTGTGATAGATACATAAGGCAAATTGTTGAAAATTAATCACTCTAATGTTCCAAAATTATATGAATCTAAATCCAGCTAAGGAATGGTTTGCATTAGGGAACAAACCTTAGTTTTAAATAAATTTCAAAAAATGAATCTTATTATCTTTCTTCATCCACTTTTAATCTCGGATGATATGTATCTAGAGTATATAACAAATTGTTTATTCTGATCAATCTTAGTTTTCTGTGACAAACCTTTTATATACGTGTGTAATCATAACATAAGGAAAATAGTTGAGTAATGGGGTTTTACGTCCCATTCAAGAATATTTCACTTATATCGAGACGTCGCCAGCTATTGGCTAAAGTGCAGACATTTTGCCTGTGCGTTGCGCTGATGACATTATGCAGCAGAGTTCTTCATCGTGCCCCGCCTTCTATGACACGGAACCTCGTTTATTTTAAGTTCCCATTCGAAAGTACCGTTTCTTTCAATTCGTAATGCCGAGTGCTTGACGAAAGAACAGTCACTATCTTGGGTCAGACCCGACCGGGGTTCGAACCCATGACCTCCCACTAACTGACTGAGCACTCTATCAACTGAGCTACCGCAGTGGTTATAACGTAAAGACAATAGTCGAATAATAGTTTTTGATTATATCAAACCAAGACTGAATTATCTGAATGTAGTGACGCATTTATAATGATGCGTTTCTTACCTTTTTTCTACAACATGATGTTTAAAAACCAATTCCGTAGAACAAACCCACTGCCAATGAAATTATGTTACCGAAAACATTAATAACTTTTATGTTAGATATATCTTTAATGTTAAACCATATTGATCATGGTTAAAAATAAACTTTATAAAAATATTTCAAAACATATTTCCGTATTAACCATTAAATTAAAAAAATTAAAAAATTCCATTCAAAAAAAAAGCCTGCATATCAAAGAATATGATACAATTGACCCATCCAAAATGAAACATAATATACATTTAATCACATACAGAAATAATTACTATTATTATTATTTTTATCATCATTATTATGTTTTTTTTTAATTTTGTTGTGAAAACGTAAAACATACAGAACATAAAATTGTCAAGTGTCGTAGTAAAACGGACAGTAATAATATTCATTAATTATCACAGCTTGAAGGAATAATAAATCTTTGTATTAATACTAACAGTGATTCAAACAGTCTCAGTATATTACCAATATGACAAGTACCAATATTACGATGATAATTCTTCAACATTAAAAGTGTTCATATTGACTAAGACCTACAAGATACTGGTTTTATTGCAATTTTACTACTGTGTCTATTATCGGTATCAGCTATATTATAAATAATAGATTAAAATTTGCAACTTAAATTAAAAAAAACTTGACAAAAGGTAATGAATCCAACAACACAGCAAAATGATATACTTGTGAAAACAACTAACCATACAAAATGTTTATAAGAAATAATACAAAGCATTACCAATATAATAAATAGTAATTCATTATTCTTTATTCGAAACTGCATTTAATATTTACCCTAGATGAACGTCAGGGATAAAATCACACTGATTTTTGAAAAGTTTTTTTTTATCTGTTTTAACTAAAAAAACATAAAATTACTGAGAATAATTTGTAGCCAGTTATATATATCAGATGAAATCATAAATATTTTTAGAATTTTCTGTTCATGTCATTTTAAAATCAATTCTTTCTTTTCCATTTTATATACTGTCTGAGTAAGTTTAAAGATACATCGTAAGCTCTAGTGGTTTTACTCAAAATTTTCAAAACATTTTTATTTATTTAAAATTCTATTCTTTATTCTCTCTAAACCACTACTATGTCACTTCTGCTTTTCTTCAATTAAATCTAATTTCTTTTATATATATACATATGTGTGTGTGTGTGTGTGTGTGTGTGTGTGTGTGTGTGTTAAATCTTCTTAAGAACTGACTTTCTCGATTCCGGAAATCCATTACTGAACTCTTCTTTTAAGTAACCGTAAAATGACCGTAAAATGACCTCTAATTACCAGAAATGTAAAGAATTTGAATAACCTACGTCTAAATCTGAAACACCTGGAGTCAAACCTGTGTAAAAATGACAACTTACAAAATTAAACAGAATTTGTTTCTAGACAAGAGGAAAAGACTTGTCACACGGATACTTATTATGACTGAGTTCAAAGCACTAAAGGAAAGAATCTGTTTGTGCTAATTTACAGCCAATGTATATATAACAAACACATACTGTACTGTACCTCAAGGAAAAACTGAAATGTATGACAAGTTAATATATAAGTCGGGGTTTATAGAACTCCCGACTACGGACAATTAGTGCAAAATGGCTGGAGATATGCTAAAAGTATTTCTGTCGGGTAGAAGCCTTTTAAAAAGTTATCTCAATAAAATCTGTCAAAAACAAGCTTTATGGTGGTTAAAGCAGCTATTCTCTATTTGGTTATTTCAATATTTGCAAATAAAGCATAAAATTTATAGTTATATAGTAATATAAAGGTTATAATAAACTATGTTATGAAAATATAAAACGTCTGAAATGTCTGAATCACTTATTACTTGTATAAAAATAATATTGAATTGAACAAATTACAGTCACAATATGAAGGGCTGTAGTTTTAACTCTTTGTGCTAGCTATTACTAAACACTGTGTTATAATATATATATATATATATATATATATATATATATATATATATATATATATATATATATATATATATATATAACAAAACCCAGTTAAATTTTGATGTGCCAGATGTGCACACTTCGGAAATTCATTCCTCATCAGTGATACTATGACCGAAAAGTTTGATAGATAAAAAACATCAGCCATACAATTGAAAATAATGAGTCTAAAGCTCCAAAATTATATAAATCCAAATCCAGCTAAGGAATGCTTTGCATGAGGGAACAAACCTTAGTTTATATAAATTTCATATTTTAGACGGCTAATAAATTTTATATATAAAATCTTGACTTATTTAAAAAACATAATTATTTAACTCAAGAAACAAGAAATAGCCATAAGTAAAAGCAAAACGATGTGGTCAAATAACGACACAAATTGAAATGTATAATAATAAAGTAGAAATGTTCGATCGATTAGTCATATAAAGGTATTTATCTGATTTAACTGCAACCACTTTTTCGATCGATTAGTCATATTAACTATTTATCTGATTTAACTGCAGCCACTTTTTCATTATGTTGAATGTAAATATATAATAAAAATCCCTGTTAAATTTTGATGTGCCATATGTGCATATTTCGAAAAATGAATCCTCATCAGTGACAGTAGGGGCCAAAGATTTGATAGATAAAAAACATAAGCCAAACAGTTGAAAATTAATTAATATAAAGTTATATGTTTAAGTTATTAAAATGATATGAATCCAAATCCAGCTAAGGAATGCTTTGCATGAGGGAATAAACCTTAGTTTTAAATAAATTTTAAACATTTAAGACGGCTGAAAGTTTTGCAACATGGTAAATTTTCTGACAGCGCAAAGTACTGTATACAGAGTTATGGATACCCTTCGGGAGGTTTACTTCACCAGCAGGTACCCGAATTAGGATGACAGAAAAAAACATGTAAATATCAATGTTACCAAGACAACACATACAAACACAATGTAGGCAAGATACACAAAAATAATGTAACCTCTTATTTGTGAAACAATGCTTCTTAAATATTTTCTATACTGAAAACAAAAAAAAAATGAAGCAATTCAAACAGCTGTCTTACTTCAAGTGTTTAATATAACGTGATTATGTCGTACAATAATTTAATTACCTCACTGCATGTTCCAGAAAAATTACAATGGCACGGTTAAATTAAAAGAACAGTTCTGTTGAGTAAATATCTTAATCATGTTTCACTTTACAAGTACAGAATCTAAACTCACGTCTTAAATAATTTTACTGATAAAATTGATACAAATTTAATAAGCAAGGTGCTGTGACGTACATCAATATTAGATTAATTTAAAATTATTGAATAACTTTGAAGATGTAAATAGACTATGTTAAGATTAACTAACACTCAAATCAGTAGAACCTCAAAATAATGATTGTCTTTTGAATGTATTTATTAAAAGACACAACGATAACGAATATTAAAGAGAGAAAGGTTCAGCCAAATACAGAAAAAAATCCTCTAAACTGGTAATACAGAAATACATGTGTTTGAATGCTGGCCGGAATTTCCTAAATAAGTAGTGAATTGCATTTAGTAAAGCAAATCTTGGGACTATGATCGTCCGTCCAAAATACATGTTAATTTTGATACATTTCTATGAAATAATAGTATTTATGTTTAGAAAAAACAATGAAATTTCACTCTTACTTTTTATTCTTTATTTATGTGTTCATTCAATACTTATTCATTCATTTATTTATTCATTCAATCTCTATTTCCTACGAAAAGTCACTACATATGATGTTATGTGTCTACAGCATAACAATAGAAAACGATTTGCTATTTACATTGTTGTAAATTCAGAGAGAATTATTAGACAGTTGCGAATTTATGTAAAATGTACCACATTATAATTATATAATTATATTTTATAATTATTTAAGTAAATTGTAACTGAAAAATCTAAGATAAAGAATTCCTCCAGTCTAATTAGTTGTTGTATACTCTTGGTTGCCATAGTGAGTTTTAATCTTTAGTTTTGATTAATTCATTGTACAACGCATTTATTCGAAGACATAAAAAATTTAAACATGGAAAAACATTGTTAAAGACAGCAGAAAACGCTTCAAACAAGTGAAATATGAAATATGAAGACAAAATAAACAAAGATATATTTATTCCAAAGAAAAAAAATAACAACAGGACAAAAAGATAAAAAAAATAAACAATTCAATCGTTGTGTTAAGTCATATCAAACATTTTATTTTGTTATTCATTCGTAAGTTTGTTTATATTCATGTTTGTTATGCGTCATACAAGTTACAAATTTAAACTTCTTGGATAACAATGTAGATAAAAATGAATTGAATCATTTATACATATGCAGCTGTTGTAAAACATTTAGATTAGTGTGTGTGTGTGTGTGTGTGTGTGAGAGAGAGAGAGAGAGAGAGAGAGAGAGAGAGAGAGAGAGAGAGAGAGAGAGAGCATTAAACTGAATGTTATAAATGTCGTACATACGGCATTACATTTCTATAGCTTTATGGACTATATAAACGGGATTGTCAAGCCCGAGGTGCTCAACTAACAGTAATTTACATTTAGATCGATTTAGAAAATAATGTTACATCGAAAGGGTTAAAAGAGTTCTTCAATTCTGTGACCAAATGACATATTTTATCCAACATGACTGATGTGTACACTTGACCTAGCTTATGTCAGGATGATAATACTGGATACGTCCGATGTAGATTGGTAAATATATTTGGCCTCCAGATTGTTAACAATTTTCGTCTATTTCTTAGCCCAGTAATTTACTTAATTATATAACATAATGTAGTGATGTTATATTGCCTCTTTACAGAATATGATTCGTACAAGAATTTTGATGAGTTTAAGTAATTGGATTCATGGTGTTTAAATGTCCAAGTAATTTATTCACTTATATAGTCTCTTCCTAAAATGGTGAAGGAAATCGGGAAAAAGACCTTCCTCAAGCCAACTGACCACACTATGATCTTCTTTGAGAGAAATTCAAACCAAAACGATAAAAACGATTTACAAACCGCTGCTTAAAACCGTTTGAGCATCGGGGCTAAAATTTTGATAAATATTTCGGAACAAAATTGCCTCTAAATTCTAACTGAAATATTTTACCAATTGCGATCCAAGTAAAAACGCAACTTTCTTTTTGTCAGAAGAAACAGCTAAAAATTGACTTCTGCAGTGTTGAATCATAAATCCAAGTCTTTTTCTAATTTCAGGACACTTTTTCTGAACCTTATATCAGTTAACTGAACTTTTTATCACTCGCCGTTTAAAGCTGTGTTGTAAGTTGTGTTAAAATGACTCGGTTTTTTTATGACGTAACCACGTTCTAAAATTTGATTCCACAGGCTACAATGATTGTTATTTCTGTATTTATTGGAGCTTTTATCGTTGAACCAAATGTTAAATTGTCCATTAGGAACATCATTACTTGGATCAGCACATTTATCTTTTTTTCCTAGAAAAACTTAATGCAGCTTTAATAAAACCAAATTCCTTCTAATTTAACTCATTGAAAAACAAGCTTATGTTAAAGACAACAGTCGTCTTGTGACAAATATAAGTTGTAAATATAGAAAGTACTATGCCAAACAAATCGGTCTTCATTCAAATAATAACAACAGGATTTAGAAGTTAGATCTCACTGAAACAGTCCATGTTCAAATGTTTATTTTTGACCTTCACCTAAATTAAAGCCATCATTCAATGTCAATCATTTTAACAGAGTTAATCAAATTAACTTTTTTTGAAGCACATTACTTCGATGATTGTTGTCATTTACTGTAATTTCTGTCCCTTAATACTAGCCGTCTGTTCTCATTAATTTCAGCAGTAGAATATAGTAATGCTCCGGAAATTATAAGGTAGAATAAATGCTGTGCCAGAAGAAACATTATTACAATTCTCTTTAACCAATTATAAAATATGTGTCTCTGCTTGGATAATACACGATAAACATAACCAGTGAAATCTTAAATCGATATCAACTCGATATCACCTCAATATCATCACCTCGATATACCTCGATATCATTTCGATATCATCACGATATCATCTAGATGCCACCTCGATATCAACTCTTTACATGTATCACCCCAGTATCATCCAGATAATACCTCGATATCATTTCGATATCATCTAGATGCACCTCGATATACTTCGATGTCACCCAATATCATCACGATATCATCTAGATGCCACCTCGATATCAACTTTTTACATGTATCACCCCAATATCATCAAGATAATACTTCGATATCATTTTGATATCATCTAGATGCACCTCGATATACTTCGATGTCACCCAATATCATCACGATATCATCTAGATGCCACCTCGATATCAACTTTTTACATGTATCACCCCAATATCATCCAGATAATACTTCGATATCATTTCGATATCATCTAGATGCACCTGGCTATACTTCGATTTCACCCAATATCATTACGATATCATCTAGATGTCACATCGATAACAACCCGATATCACTCGAGATCAACTCGATATCACCTCGATATCATTTCGATATCACCTTGAACTTATCTCGATACCACATCGATAGCATCTCGAAACCACCTCGATATCATCTTTATATCACCTAGATATCACTTCGAAACCACCTTGATATTATTTTGAAATTATCTCTTTATCACCTCGATCAATGACTGGCGTATCTTTTACATTTTGGTGTTTTTAAGAAAGGGCACAGTAGTACGTATAATTCTATTTAAATATAACAACAGCAATAATTATAATTTCACAACAAGTGTTATTGATTCAAAAAATCTGCCTCGCTAATAAATTCACAAAATTGGGTCAATATGAGATAAACTGGGCCAATACGAAAAAAACTCGGCCCATATGGGCGCGTGCAAATATTCTGACGATATACATTAAAAAACAAAATTAGTTGACAACTTAGCGCTTCAGAAAATCCAAAAGGGGTAAGTTCAAACTAAAACATTTTCTGATTACAAAATATGCTATTTTTTGTGAAAAATTGCTTTCATTTGAATTTGTAAGGTTTTCACAGCGTAATTGAAATATATTTACTTAGATAAACCTCGTTTTAGTTTCTATTCAAAATTGCTTAGACCGTGTTCTCGATCATTAAATGCATATTCTGTTTTATTTTTTATGAACACAAAGACTTTTCTTTTTAATTCCCAAAGTTATTCCAATTACGCGGATATTTCAAATTATGAATTAAATTAATGTAGTTTTGCAAAAATTGAAAATAATAAAATCGATTCAGTGTATTTCTATGAAAAAGACTTGTCCGTTCGACAGTTTCTAAATAATTTTATTTTTGTAAACTTTCACTCACTTGCTGTGATAATATGTAAAGCATTGAAGCACGAAATTAAAATCAAAATATCGTGTCAGATCTTGCAAGCAATTAATTTTTTTATCTATGAATATGAGCAGAATTTCAACAGGCTTTCTCCATTTCAATACAACTGTATAAAATATTGATAAGATTTATTATCATCGTTATCTGTGCTAATAATTATTTCTATTTTTAGAAACAAAAATGCAACAAAAAGAGCATACAATAAATTTAAAAAAATGAAATCACATCAAAGCCGTTTCGCAATTTTTTTTAAAGTTCATATACAGTGTATCAAATTATGAAAACATTGATTAAAAGCTTTTACATTTTTTATCCACACGTGTATTAACTAGAGTTCGTAATTTTTTATATGCATGCATATCTTTATATATATGTTAGATTTATTTTTCTGAAAAAAGGGAAAAAAGATAAAACTTGTTTTGAAATAATCGTAGATTTGCAGATATAAATAAAATAAACGGTGGTTGGTTTCTAAAACATCATTATACAGTATCTTATGATCTTTATTTTATGTTTCTTTGGTGTTAGTTAAAAACAAAAATTAGATAAATTTACTTTTAAGAGGCTTTGGTGAACAAGTGATCAGAAGTCGCGCGAAAGTATATCACAGTCCTGTCACCGCTTAGATTCTACTCAGCCACGGGCAGATTTTAATGTAAGGAATTGATTAGTTTATAACCGATAGAAGATGGTTGCAATTGTCTACCGATACTCCGGTTTTCTCCATCATACAAAAACCGACGGCATCAATATAGGTGAAAACAATAATGATTCAGATGTTAAACACCATTGCTCTACTTCATTCAACTTCCTATTGAGGCTTTCTTAATTGTTTCAAAATTGTTGTAAGACGGCAAAAAAGATAGAAACAGATTCTTGAACGTTAATTGTGTAAATCTCCCTCAGTTATATAACATGTTAAAATGGCATTAACTTTAAAATGTAAATGCAACAAGCACAATAATTGTATCAATAATGCAAATAATGCTGCATGAAAATCATGGAACAATTATGGCAAAAAAAATCCACAAAAATCGCAATGGTTTGCGACTCAATTTTAAGTGCTGTAAAAATTCTGTTTTTTAAAGAAACGCTGTCAAAATAACTTTGCTTAAATTATTTGTGATCAGTTCAAGTAAAATTGATGATGTTACTCTTCAAAACTGTTGTGTTAATGGGATAAATTTGACACGAAGTAATTTAAAGCGTTAACTGTATTTAAGATAGCAAAACAATATTGGAAAAGACAATACAGAATATAAGACCAGAATAAGCAGACAATATTAAAATCATAAATTGGACCAATACCATAGATAAATCAACTCTATTGATTAAAGCATTGAATAAAACAAGCATTTTTTTTTAAAAATAATAATAAAAAAAGCGATATAATGTATATTAAGTTTTACAGAAAAACTAAACAAAATTAATGTGTGTGTGTGTGTGTGTGTGTGTGTGTGTGTGTGTGTGCTGTTTAAGACGCAAAAAGTTTTCTTTCGAGGGCGAGAAATTATGAACCAAGATTCTTTTTGTTAACAACACACAAAACAAGTTTATGGTCTTCAAGTTAAGTTTTGAAGTTAAGAAATGCTTAAAATATTTTTTTTTTCAACATTTGTTTTTGGTAATTTCTGCAACGTGAAAATAACAAGCGAGCCCAAAGAAATCCACTGACTTCTACCAGCTAAATTTCCCAAGTGGGGTTCTTCAAGCATGTGTTATCCGTAAAGGCACACACATTAAAACATTTAGTCAATGAAGCCACACTTTCTCTATAATGAACGCACTCTGGCATATTAAGAGGTTCATGATGAATAACGCAATAAAACGTGATTTTTTCGTACAATTTTAGAACCTTAACTCCTAAATAATTTTGTATGAAGGTAAAAAAAGTTTTCTGTGTGTCACTTTTTAGCACATTTGTCTTATATATATATATATATATATATATATATATATATATATTGTAGACTTATCTCGTTAATATTGATTTATAATGTTTGATGCAGCTCAGCGTTGGACATTTAACCGAAACCGTAGGACAAAAGAGCGGAAAAAATAGTTTATTTGAGCGACAAAAAAATGGACATCTCAGCGACAGAGTTTGGACCCATTCAAGCGAATTTACAAATACAATGTAGACATTTGAGGGATAGTTTTGATAAACCGACTAAAGACTTCTTTAGGCTACACCGGGCTAAGTTACTTTTGTATAAAACTGTTAGGATTGTACTGTTAAACGAACTATTGTGTAACAGTTCTTTCTATTTATTCATTTATTTATTCATTTATTTATTTATTTATTTATTTATTTATATTACTAACAACCTTATACATGTGTATGGTTTACTAAATAAAATCGGGCTAGAACATTTTATGTATAAATTCCATGTATGAAATATATTGCTGTGGACTTAATTGGATTTTCCAATTGTATTTATCGCTCAAATTTCTATCACAGACTACAGGTAATATTTAAAATCGGTCGCACAAATGTCCGATAAAGTCGTCGCTAAAATATCCACTAAAAGTTATTTATTTTTCGCTCAAATGTCCTGTGCCCATGTAGCTAGAGAACAAAATAAACTATACAACTTACACGGAATTCAACAATAAGCCATATTTATCATAAGAGTCCTTCTTAGACATAAAGTTGTTTTAATGTTATAATTACAAAAAAAACTGTAATTAGATACATTCATACTCTTTATTAAAAGGGGTTAATATGTTAACTTGTGTTGTACTCTAGGATTAGTTTGAATAGTAAAAGATCAAGTCTGCTAGTAAAAGGTGTGTATTAAGCAAAGGGCAAAAACAATCAGAAATGCAACACAACACAAGACAATGTAAGATACAGCTAAAAACAACATGAGAGGACATAAAAATAACAACGTCTTAATGGTTGTCTCCCCTAGATATAAACATTTTTATAAGATGACGGGTTTTGAGTTTGTAACACTTCGTTTCAGTGTATCGTATGTAACGAATATATCACTCGAATTATTGTGCACTTTTGATGAGATCAAAACCGTTATGTAGCTAACACTTCTAGATTATCTTAAACATATAAAAACGAAATTTTATAATAAAAAGACACATGTGCTACTTTATTTTTAAAAAGCCATAGCAACAGCAACAACAACAACAAAAATAAAATTTAAACTAAAGCAAATGCAACAAATTACTTTTCATTTGTTAATTGTCTACAAAACAGACTATTTGGTAGTTTTGTTCCTCCCATTTCACAATAACTTGCAAAATGGAATGTGTTTTACTAAAGTTGTATGTATTCATTTTTCAAAGTATTTTGCAATCAGTTGTAGGATCAATCTCCTTCTGAATAATGACAACAGAAAGCTTCCTATAGTAGGTGATGACCGGTCATCACACATGATATATAAAAGGTGATGACCGGTCATCACACATGATATATATGTAATTAAATAAACACTAATTACATTTATATATCAACGTGGGTAACATAATATTAAAATGTAAATCCATTATTTATACTTATTAAGAACATACATAGTATTCAATAACAGTAAAAGTACATCTTTAATGCCAATCAAATAAATCTCAGGTGTGTATTGCCGTTTATAATTAGCAGCATTTTCTTTATGCTCCGTTCGGTTATTCACTTAATATTTATTTTATTTTATTATTCTTTTTTGCCTTGGTATTCTTGTTTTTGGGTTCAAATTAATTTTTCATAGCATAACACTAACTTTACTACCCCTGAGCGGGTAACGCTGCTGGTAAAAATTAAACTCCCCGAGGGTATTCATAACTCAGTACGCAGTACTTTGTGCTGTCAGAAAATGTCCTTTTTAGCAAAGTTTTCAGCCCATTTAATTTTCTAATTTATTAACATCTAAGGTTAGTTCCCTCGTGCAAAGCATTTTTTAGATTTGGATCCATATAATTTTGGGACTATGGATTCATTTATTTTAAACTGTTTGGCTTGTTTTTTTTTATTTATCACACTTTTCGGCCCCTAATGTCACCGATGAGGAATGATTTTCCAAACACAGCAAAATTTAGCAGGTATTTTTGTTATAGATTTACACATGTATAACTTTTAATCATGTTCTATCTGAAGTTGGTTGTCTGTATTTTTTTTAAGTTCATATTCGCAAACAATTTGTAAACACAATCAAATTCCTGAACTTTAATGATATATTACCTTTTGTTTTATTTTTTAAAAATTGTTAATGATTTGTAACGGAGTTAATAGTTTTGATCAAATGCTAATTTTCATATTTGTTTTAAAAATGAATATAACGACATCGTATCATAAATTCAACTGCAACTAAAAATAAGTTCGATGCAAAAAAAAAAAAACAATAATGAGCCACAAATCACCTTACAATAAGATTGTTGTTGCAATGCGAAACTTTATTGGCCACAATAAAAACTTACAATAGGATTGTTTAGTATCATTAGTCACAGGACAATTTAACACTAGATCATTGCAAAACAATTTTTATTGAAAAGAAAATAAAGAACACAATCAGCACAAGGCCGCATGCAGCATTATAAACATTCCT
The DNA here is from genome assembly GCA_029721355.1 of Tegillarca granosa. Classification (NCBI taxonomy): domain Eukaryota; kingdom Metazoa; phylum Mollusca; class Bivalvia; order Arcoida; family Arcidae; genus Tegillarca; species Tegillarca granosa. Next base: position 39,450,320 of record CM056606.1, on the reverse strand, counting down.
GTCTGTCTGCTTGTCCGTCTTTCTTGAGTTTCGTCTTTCTGTTAAAATTGTTACATCCACATTAACTCATAAACCACAAACACGATTTTAATAAAAGCTTTATGTTTATGATTACAAGTATAACCTTGTTAAAATTGAAAATGTCAGCAAAATATAGAATATAATCCTAATGTAAATGTGTTGCACTAACAAGTATCTAAAATCTTGAAATTACTAAAAAATAAAAAAAAATCAAACTTTAAATGATAATTGTTAAATTTTATAACAAAAGGTTCCAGGCAGACGCTTAAATTTATACAAAAAGAGAACATTAAGAATCGAATATCAAAACTTCAGCCAGAGAAATCGTTTATGGAAGCATAATTGTACTTATGATATGTTTATTGTAAATCCAGAGGAATTATATATTATTTTGGTGGATTGTTCTGAATAAATGAATAAATTTATATACTTCTGTCTCCAACATCGCCAGTTAAGTCTGATAAAACAGTTGAATAATAATTATACGTTAATTTATCATTAATTAATATATATATATATATATATATAATTATAATATAATTAACTTAACTATGAAGTACTTTGTTAATGTTTATCTCAGAGTGAGAAGTTCCGGACACATTTGTTATAAAAAACCTGAAAGAAAGAAATGTTATTTGATATTTGATCAATTAACTAAACTAAGATCAAGTTTCACAATTAATTTGAACCAAGATTAAAATCGGAAATAAATTCACTTCTTGTTTGTTCATTTAACAATTTTTGTTTAACTCTGAAATCTTTCTTTTTACATGTAGGTGTAAAACCAGTTTTTTTTCATGTTTCGGAGTGTTTCGAAACTTTTTATTTGTTAAAACATGTACAAATTGTGTTCATACTCATTGTGTTTATCGATTAAACGTCATCTAATAATTATGTAAACACTTTGACAAAGGCATTTTTAAAGCAGGAAGTAGTTTTTTAAAAAACCACCTGTTGTTATCAGTCTACAAGTCACTGATATACCAATAACACCATAAATGCACACATGTACATCCCACTTATAGACCCCCTTCCCCCTTTGTAACATTACAAACTGTCACTGATATACCAATAACATGATTATGGCATTCATACAGACCCCCTTCCCCTTTGTAACATTACCAACTGTCACTGATATACCAATAACATGATAATGGCATTCATCACACATACAGACCCCCTTCCCCCTTTGTAACATTACACGTTTTTACATTAATCAGTTCTATGGTACGGCTAGTTACTAAACACTCAGGTTTTGTTTAACTTACAAGTAGCGTCTATAAATAGTAACGTTTTCTGGAAATTTAACATGTATTTTAAATAAAATAAAAATATTTGAAGCTACTAAATAAAAATGCGAAACAGTCATTACAACAAAAATGCGACATTTTAAAAATGTAATTAGAACCACGGCACATTTGTAACAGTTGATATTACAGAATAACTGATTTTGTAAACGGTCATTGTTTACATGCATAACTAAGGAAACATTTAAAAAACATTTAAAAAGTCAGTATATTTAAGAACACTCCTCGACAAATGGAAAACAGTCTATGTAACCAAGAACAAAATACTTGAAAAAGTAAATACAGACAAAACACGACTCGTCAAAATAATAATAATGATAATAAAATAAAATGAATTAATAAATATAATGCAATAATGAACATTTTATTCTAAAAACTGTTTCACATTTACTAAGGAAACTGTTACACATGTACACATGTACTAAGGAAACTGTTACACATGTACTAAGGAAACTGTTACACATGTACTAAGGAAACTGTTACACTTGTACTAAGTATTAGCGCAATTAAGACAAAAGGAAACAGTCTATGTAATAAAATAAAACAAACATACCAGTCCGTGTCACAATCCCCAAAACAAAGTTAAAACTTTGCAAACTGGCAAAATATGTTATACACGTGAACTTCCATCAAGGAAGTGAGGCCGGGTGCTCCGGAAGGGTAAGCAACTAAGAACACACTAATATTTAAACAGTTAATACAGGCTGAACACAACTAAATAATAAATAAAGCAATTATTAACTATAGTTCTAGAAACTAAGTATAAGTGCAGCTTTTAAATTTATTTGCTTTTTCTTAAAGAATGTTTAAAAAACAAAGAAAGAGAAATACACGTGAGATAGCTAACTGCACTGAATTTTTTATTTTTTTAAAAAAAAACTAGTAGTATTATCGTTTTGTTTATGTAAGTACTAATATTCAAAAACAAGATTTATGGTTTTTTACTTAATGAACAAAAAAGCCATTGTAATGTTTCGACTTGGTAAGAGGCAATAAATGTGATCAAGGATTTGTCAGAAGATGGTGAAACAGAAGATATTAGAGATGACATCCATCATACTTCAAATTAAATAAATCCTACCATAGCTTTTACATTAATTATGACCCAAGCGTAATCTTCGAACTGTTTTAGAACCATTTGTCTTAATAAGGCTTATTGACTTTTTTCTGTAAGCTTCTAGAGATATTCCAAGTGAGAACTTTACCACGTAAGCCTCGAGACAAAATCTAAGACAGAACATCGGATAAATACAGTGAAATACTTGTTACACATTTATCCAATTGTGCCAATATTTGGAATTTTATTTCCAAAAGGCCATAAACTGCATTATATCGCTGTAATTCTATTTTATTAAATTGAGTTTTAATATCTTGATTTTGGGGGACTTTCAAACGTTAGTAAACTAAAAAAAAGGTGTTTTTCTGGCAATGAATTAAGCCATAAAGAACAGAGATTATTCAGGAGCTAAGCATAATTGTTTGTATATAAGTTGAAAATATTAAACTATTATTTCAGAACCACCAATGAATAATAATCAATAGAAATTGCCTCTTTATCTCGAACTTTAGATTTACACTACTTCAAGAGTAATATTAATTAAAAGTTGTATGTAAAGAAAGCTAGTAACGTGATGAAATGGTTAATTTATACACAAACTCCGTGCTGTTCAAAAGATTTTTTAAATCTTACCATTAACCAGTATTAATAGACTAAACAACGAAAAACAGTCAAAACTCTGCAACTATCTGATTATTTATTATTAATACTAAAAATAATTGGTACTATAATTGGTCGAAGCGCCTGTTTACTGATTACAGTGTCTTTCACGACCTACATGAAGTTTTAATTCTAGTAAAGAAGTGTTTTCAGTTTTCATGCCAAGGACAAATTTTTTTTCCGCTTTTTTTACAACATCGAAATTCTGGCCACCATATACCTCAAAGCTTTTACTGTCTTATCTAAATCATATTCTTAATAATTTCAAAATTAACATTGGATCGATCGCCGTTTTTATAGAATACCCGTGAGGAATTTTATTTAAGCAACCGTTCTTAATTTAAATTTGTCTGATAGATAAGTAGTCTTAAAAGTAGACAACATGATCTAATGGCACAGAAGATATTATTGAGTGAAATCCCTACGCCTGTAAACGTTAGGAAATCTAGACGAGTGATATCCCTACGCCTGTAAACGTTAGGAAATCTTGACGAGTAATATCCCTACGCCTTAAATGTTAGGAAGTCTTGATGAGTGATATCCCTACGCCTGTAAACGTTAGGACATCTTGACGAGTGATAGTCCTACGTCTGTAAACGTTAGGAAATCTTGACGAGTGATGTCCCTACGTTTGTAAACGTTAGGCAATCTTGACGAGTGATATCCCTACGTTTGTAAAAATCAGGAAATCTTGATGAGTGATATCCCTACGTCTGAACACATCAGGAAATTTTGACGAGTGTTATACCTACGTCTGTAAACGTTAGGAAATCTTGACGAGTGATAGTCCTACGTCTGTAAACGTTAGGAAATCTTGACGAGTGATAGTCCTACGTCTTTAAAAATTAGGAAATCTTGATGAGTGATATCCCTACGTCTGAACACATCAGGAAATCTTGATGAGTGATATCCCTACGCCTGTAAACGTCAGGAAATCTTGATGAATGATAACCCTACGCCTGTATACGTTTGAAAATTTTTATGAAAGATATCCCTACGCATGTAAACGTTAGGAAATCTTGATGAGTGATATTCCTACGCCTGGAAACGTTAGGAAATCTTGATAAGTGATATCCGTACACCTGTAAAAAGGTTAGGAAATCTTGACGAGTGATATCCCTACGTCTGTAAACGTTAGGATACTGACTTAAAACAAGCCTGTAATTCATCCTTGCTTAGAAGACAAAATCATACATTGTTCATATTCAAAAGGAATTTTACGTGCATCTGGGGAGCTTCTGTCTACATAAAGAAACCAGAAAATAAAGATACAGTTTTGATATTTTGCCAAACTGCACCATAAAAATTATTTATTATAAACTGAGGGTCTACGACTTATGTGTGTGTGTGTGTGTGTGTGTGTGTGTGTGTGTGTGTGTGTGTTAATTAGATGATTATATATTTTATATTGCATATTTTTTCTGATTAATTACATAGGTTTTAGTGTGAATTGTTAGTCAGGACATAATGGTTTAATTTTATGTAATTATCACTGAATGTTGTAATAATATGTTGTTGATACTATGACGTTCAAATCAAATTTGCACGTCTTATATATTATTTTCAGTCAACGTCGGTAAAACATGTTTGGACACACCCATGTACTTTTAACAGAATAAAGTCAATCGCAACTTCACCAACGTATTGCAATTTCTATTACATCCGAATCAGCTTGAAATATGTTCTGTATAATAAGGCCTTTTTAGAACATCAATAATGAAAGAAACGTTATAATAGAGAATTGATTTGATAAATTATCAATGAATAATTGATATTCATTCTAATAAGGAGTTATGTGTATTTCATATCAAAACAAAAACGCATGCGTCATTAAATGACATAAAATAAAAGAAATGTTCCAACAACCATATAGATGTATGTTACATTAATCTACGTGGTTCCGTTAAAATAATCACACTCAGCGATTTTAATATAAATCATTAGATTATAAGATTTTTTTTTTAATCCTCTTTATCTTACTACGTAATGATAATTTACATAATTAATTATATATAAAACATTATTATTTTCTTTTGGTTGTATTGAATATATACATTTGAAGTGATAAGATAGACATGTTATTTGTATTTTAGCCTTTTTTTTCTTTGTATCTCTTTTTTATGATATCGCGGCATATCTAGACCTGTCTTATAAATTTCTAAGAAACTGCATAATGTTCAAACAGGAAGTAGTTATATTTTTATCATAAAACATTCGTGTTGCATTTTTTGTACACTTCCAGAATGTAAAAGTTAAATAAATCACAATATTATACTTTAATGAAGAAAAAATAAGCTGCACTAAAATCGAACGTTTTTACATTATTTGAAAATAAATAATTCAGCTGTTTGCCTTTATTTTTTTAAATGTTTTTTTTAATCGCGAGTGTATCGGTATTCATAATTTTAAAAAACTTCATTCACCGCATTTTTTTCGTTCTATCTATTGTTAAGGAGTTAATAAATAAAAGAGTTATATCGAAAAAAAAGGTTTTTCGAACTTTATATAACTTTTATTTGGAAAAAAAAATAGAATAAAAAACGAGTAATGTGTTTGCATCTGATATTGTATTGTACAAACCATACACAATATCCCGTTTTGCATGCACAACCACATTTTAAAAAAAAACAAAAAACACCTTACCTTTCATGAGTGTACGCGCCTGGTGTCGGGTTGGATCTCACAGCTCGTAGTGGTTTGTGTCCCCGTAATGGTGTTAATGCACTCGATACAGATATTACAGGTGTGTCTTGAATCTTTTGTTCCTGATTTTTTTTCTTCTTTCGTTTAATTGACGAAAATGTCCGTTTAAGTTTGTCCTTAAAAGACTCTTCTTCCTCATCAATGCTTTGTAAATTTTGCATTGAAGTTGATTGTAACGGGTGCCTTGGGGTCACAGACAGCATTTTGAACTATTTTATATATCAACTTGTTAATTAATATCAATGCCTAATTGTAAAAAAAAAGTTAAACTCCTCAACGATAAAACTATTTCATCATAAACATATGTAACTTCAAAATGATCATAAACGGCTGATTTAAAAAAAAGTTCCTCTTAATAATGTAAATTTAGAATGCTTATCAACTTTACAAATTCTTTTTGGAATAGATAAATATATTAATCCTTTAACGATTAAATTCACAATCAGCAAAACCGTTTTATAAAAGTTCATTTAATTCCTTGTTCAATATTCTGTTGTAAGCAAATGTTCCTTATTTAAGTTGGTGTTCATGTAACACAACGTCAGCTTAATAATTTTTCCTTGTTTATTCAGTTTATATTTTTCCTGTATTAGTAAATTCAAAAAGGAATATCAACAAAATCGTTTATATTGTAAACATCTAGCATATTCCTTGAAGTACTTTGTCCCCGATTACGTAATTCCGATGTATCAATTATTTTTTTTAAATCGGTATAAATATGCCTTCGTTAGCCTAGTTAAATATCAAAATCATTTATTTTCTCTTGTTAAATATTCTCTTTTCAGTCAATATTCTTTATGTTTTCTTTATAAAACTCCTACCGTAGCTGGAAGTGTATAATCTGAGCGATAACGAGTCTTATTGTGACATTTTATAAAAACATCCTGTCATTTTTTGTATAAACGAATTAGCGGAAATTATCAATTAACAATGTGTATGGTAAAGAGTGGGTATGATGTCACTTATAATTTACATATATATGTCTTCCTCGTTTCATTGAAAATATTAGATATAAAATATAATCCTAATAAGTGTTTAAATCACTAGATATACAGCGGGTTAATACTACATCAATGTAATATGAGAGATCATTTAAAAATGTCAGTATTGCGTTTATGATAATTTCAATATGCAATCATAGCGTATGATATCGAAATACCAATCATGTCAATCAGAATAATAAAAAGATCCGAGTTTACACCATGAAGTCAGCTTTTATACTGCTAGCGCTTTGTCTTCAGTCTAAATGAAGTTGTACGTATTTATTCAATAAATATAAAGATCTCTAGTATTCACTATAATGTCAATACTAGGACTGTCATTTTATATTTCTCTTCACAGCAAGCAAGACATAAAATAATCCAATTGTTAATTCGATATCCAAACTCTAAAACAATAGTTGATAAATCAGAAACGGTCCAGACTAGTCCAATCGTTACATTATCTACACCCTCTTATAAAATTGTAAAACATTCCTGCATTTATATAATTAAAATTCCCAATTGTGCAATCATGTAAAGTCTGATATAGATATGATCAGCTCTGAACTTAGATTCATAGATGTATAAATTCAACAGGTCATATATCGTTATTTAACTGGAATATATACAACTCGCTGTGGTATCTTTCTAAAAGTATTATAAATAGGGTTTCATTTAGTCAAAGGTTTTTGCATACTCCAAACAGAGTTCTAGAAAAACGACACAGCATTGTTATTTGACAATGGCGGAGACAACAGAGAGAGAGAGAACATGTTTCGTTCCCTTTTTATACTAGTCCTGTGTATTGTGATCGATACGGGATAGAATGGTTCGTACAACCACAGCTGTGAATATATTACACAAAAATTACAAAAACAACATCTTGTCATTGCTCAATTCTAATTTTCAGCTTATTTTATAGAGATGATATGTTCAATTGATTCCCCTAGGGAAAAAGTGAACCAAAACCACAAAATTATAACACAAGTTAAACATAATAACGTTAGTCGTGTGGCTGCTGTATGAAACCTTACAGTAATCCGTATTGTGTTTTTGAATATTTTTTTAAAACATATCAATCTCTCGTATTAGTCATTATTACATTTGCTACTATTTACACTCCCGTGTTGATAACTTTCATCTGTACAGATTCTCCATACTTGACTAGTTCATAAGTGGACATCTGCCACTTAAGGATGTAAAACCAAGCAACACGGTTATCTAATAGTCTCGATAAACGTTCTAATGGATTTAAATAAGTGTTATGTCTTAAAATTTATTTCTTACGACAACGTTTAGTGTTAAGATGGAATTGATCTTGATCAAATATTTACAATTTTTTCTATAAATAGACTGAAGAAATTTATAATTAAAAAACATGTACTTGGCAACATCCAACACAAACATTACATCATAAACAAACCAATACTACAAATAAAGATAAGAAATGACTTATACACATTAGAACAACTGATTACAACACCAGTTATTAAGTTGAAATCGCAGGAAAGTCTTACAGTGACGCCGTAGAACTTTTGAAGTGTTTTAAATTAAAAAAACTAAATAACCTATTTATCAAAAAAAAAAAAAAATAAAAATAAAAAAAAATAAAAAAAAATAAAAACACAAACACATCGCATTTATATTATGTATATTAATTAATGCATTGATCAATTAAAAAAAGTCAATTATGTTATTTTTTTTTGGATAATTTAACGGAAAAAGAAAAGCCGCGCATTTAGAAGTCTAGTTTATTAAAATTGTTAACAAAAAGCCGGCTGATCTATAGAGGTAAAAGTAACCATGGTCTATTGATCTACATAAACCCTTTAGTCTTGTCACATAATTGATTTTGCTAGCGGTATCGGTCACTGGAATAACATACTACTCAGGTTGAAAGTTGTATATGTTCTTAAAACAAAAAGCATTCTGAGAGTATTGCAAAACAATACATAGTCCCCTACTGGTTGCATATTTCATTAATCCCAAAGTTTTAGGTAAAATGTACAGTCAACAGGAAATTTTTAAAGTCCAAGGGTCGTAACTTTGTCAACGATTTGCGGAGCGGAATGAAACATAAACTTGACTTGTAAGTCATCATACTTGACTCACACACTTGCGGAAAATTGATTCTGTTATGGACGGATGGACGCATGGACAGATTGATCACTATAGAGCGATCGCCTGTGGAGGGGGCCCTAATTAGCAGACAGAAACGAAAACATAAACTTGATCTGTAACTCATCATGGTAGACTCATATACCAAAAAAAAACAATTCATTAACTGCAAGCGTGTAGAAAAAAGAGCGGAAAACTAAAATTTCATTGAATTTTAAAAGTTCAAAGGGCCATAACTTATGTAAAAATTTGCGGACCAGAATGAAACGCTTACTTGATCTGCAACTCATCATGGTAGACTAACATAATATATATATATATATATATATATATATATATATATATATATATATATATATATATATATATATATATATATATAATAAAACAAACATACCAGTCCTTGTCCATATCACAATCCCAAAAACAAAGTAAAAACTTTGCAAACTGGCAAAATAGGTGATACACGTGAACTTCCATCAAGGAAGTGAGGCCGGGTGCTCCGAAAGGGTAAGCACCTCCTGTTTAGCTAGCTACACCCGTCACGTGCAAGTCAATTTTGAGAATGAAAGGAACAAAGAACTATGGTAAGTCAAATATATCCAGTATAAGTTGGGATACAGTGACTACATACTTATCAACAATATTGTGATGACGGCCATAAAACTTTTTAAGGGCCCTGACAATATCCTTGTGTCAACAATTTAATTGTAAGTAATTTGCTTCGTTGCAGAAAGTTCCCATAGTGGGAACAAGCTCTACCGTACCGTATTAACTGTGAAACATATACACCATACGCAGGAGAAGCAGGGATATTACTGCAAAGAAACGGAAAGTTGACAATATAAAAATTGAGGTCATCACGTTTGTCGTATAACTTCAGATGTAACCTTTCATGGGTGTCATAATTGAGGTATAAGTCCAAATATGAAGCAGAACATGGAGAATCTGTCGTGTCTTTTATTTCAAGCTCACTTGGATAGATGACATTTACATATTCTCCAAATTTGTGATTATTTAGAGAAAGAACGTCATCTATATATCTGTATGTGTAGTTGAATGATTTAGCGACAGTCTTTTTTCCAGATTTGACAAGGTTCTGTAAAAATTCTGATTCATATGAATAAAGAAACAAATCAGCAAGTAAAGGTGCAGTTTGTGCCCATTGGTATACCGATTGTTTGTTGAAAGATAATATTGCCAAACACAACAAATATGCTGTCTATCAAAAACTCTAACATTTTGTTGATGGTGTCCTCAGTATATTTTTGTTTGCAGTCTGTATGGTGTTTTACAAAATAACCAGAATCCCTGTTGAGCACTAGATATTTATATCTTGTTTTACACGTTTAAGCTGCTCTTACTTTTCTAAATAAGTCATATTTACCGATTGATCAAGATACTGTACAGTACAAATAAGCTGTTTAGAGATAACGCGTTTAATTCACTTTTCGTGCAAATCAAATATATTTAATTGTATTTTCTTCCTCTTTAACATTGCCTTAGGTATCAATGATTTTATTTGATGTTGATCTTTCCTCCTACTCCGAATAGAAAACGTTCTATATTTACGGCGGTGTTAAATTTTTTTTTTCTCTTGTTCAGTTCTGTTTGTTATTGCTTATGGCATAAATGGATTGTAATGTTTCACGTAGCGCTAATTGCGCAAAGAAGAAAAAAACAAAGATAAACGTTTGTCTTTACTTATGCACAACTGAACTATAAGCAAAATCATAAGTTTTATTATTTGCAAAAATACAAACTAATTAAAACACTCTTAAATAGATAGATATTTAGTCATGATATGAAGCGGATGTTACCTCAATTTTCCTTTTGATTTAAAAAAACATGCTTAACCGAACACAATATAACAACAAGACTAAAATACCACCTTTCAAAGACAAGCTTTGCGTCCTTTCGAATTAATTCAACAATGGTAATATTTAATACAATAGTAATACACAATGTTATTGGGAGGTCACAGTAATCCGAATAAAGATATATATGTAATCTTGCGTTAATTGGCTCAATCTTTTTAAAATGTTCCAATAAATGCCGTTTCTAATACATTTTTGATCTTCAATATAAATCCAAAGCTTTATAAAATTATTTTGTAGGTTTGTTTCAAAGAAATACAGCAGCAAAGCCGATAATTGCAATGACCGCTATAATGAATTTGTAAAACATCAGAAACTTAGAAATACTCGATGTATAAATACAAAAAATGTCACAAGGAAGATTGGTTTAATTTACAGAACATGGCTCAACAACTATAAATCGAAGATGTCTATGGTATGCTTTTAAAAACGGGTAGAAAGATTTATAAATTAAATTTATAACGACATAGATGTTGATAAATGCTTATCCGCAATAATAAAACCTACTTACAAACTAAACTATTAGACTTTAAGGAAGAAAAAGCGCTGTGAAGCTTTAGGGGAAATTTAGCCTTAATACAATTCTTCTTAATTACCGGGCATAAAAATTTAATCTCTAAAACAATTATTTAACACAAAAAAAGAAAAAAAAATCGCATTAGTTGACTCACATACTTGCAGACAATTGATTCTGTTATGGAAGGATGGACGCATGGACAGACTGATTACTATAGAGCGATCGCCTGTGGAGGGGGCCCTAATTAGCGGACAGAAACGAAAACGTAAACTTGATCTGCAACTCATCATGGTAGACTCATATACCAAAAAAAAAAAAAACAATTCATTATCTGCAAGCGTGTAGAAAGTTCAAAGTTCAAAGGGCCATAACTCCCACAAAAACTAGTGGAATGAAACGAAACGTAAACTTGATCTGTAACTCATCATGGTTGACCTGCATGCCAAAAAACAATTCATTAACTGCAAGCGTGTAGAAAAAAAGAGCGGAAAACTGAAATTTCAGTGAATTTTCAAGGTTCAAAGGGCCATAACTCCCGTAAAATATAGCAGATGGAAACGAAACATAAACTTGATATGTAACTCATCATGGTAGAGTCACATACCAAACATTAGTTCCGTTTCTGCAAGCGTGTAGAAAAAAGTGCGGAAAACTAAAATTTCTGTGAATTTTCAAAGATCAAAGGGCCATAACTCCGGTAAAAAATAGCAGATGGAAACGAAACGTAAACTTGTTCCTTTACTCATCATTGTAGACTCATATACCAAAAATCAGTTCATTATCTAAAAGCATTTAGAAAAAAAGAGCGGAACCCTAAATTTCAACTGGTCTCAGGAACAAGATATCTATACAACTCTTCTTCACTCAGCTCTGTTCAAGGACATGTCTTTATGGGTTTTTGATCGATCTTCTTATTTGTCTTATTATTATTAAGAAATGGGGCTTAAAGTTTTGAATAATTACATCAAAATTTAACTGGTATTTGTTATAAATTCCAATTTCTTATTTATGCCATTGGGTTTTATAATAAATTGGTTAAAAATTGTGCTTTTGTGTTTGATTGTTCATTTACTTGTCTGTTACTGTAAATGTTATCATTGACAATCAAATGTATTTTCTTTGTGTCTTTTTATAAGGTTGATGTTATGTAAATTTCTATTATATGCTGATGAATGTTTAAGATATAACATATAAAATATCTAGTCATTGTTGATCATCTCAAAAAATTAATTTAAAATTATACATAATAACATAATATACATTTATGTACAACGTTTTGCTTGAAAGTTTGTTGCACTCAGATTAAAATCTATAATTTTTATTGTCTTATTTAATGTTTGTTGTTTTTGTTTAATCGAGTTTGTTCATATTGTTGATTTCATTTACTACAACAAATTGGTTTGATTTTACATAATAGTAAAATGACATTATATATATATATATATATATATATATATATATATATATATATATATATATATATATATATATATATATATATATCTGTGTGTGTGTGTTTGGTGTGTGTGTATGTATGTATGTATGTATGTATGTATGTATGTATAAAATAAAGTATATAATGACGGAACATTTTACATTTTTTTTGCTAGTACTTTCATGCCTAAGAGAATCCTTCAGGCAAATTGATATAAATTGTTTCCCCTTTCTATAATTACCGCATCATAGTACTACTAAGCTATGATAGCATGACGTCATGCTAAAAATGTAACACAAAAAAGTAAAGCGTTTAAACATGATAATAAGTCCTTATAAGCTATAATTATTTAACATTTTTTGTATAACATTTATTTTCATAACGAAATAAGAAATCTAAGGACAGCAAAGAGTTTTTTGTTTTAAGAACAGTCAACTACAAGTAAATCATTTGAACAGGCGACATAAACGTAAACGTAAAATATCATTTAGTTATTTTACATACATTTTTTAAACAAAGTGAAAGCTGATTATAAAAATCATCAGCACCTCCTATCTAGCGGCATTAAGTAAGTGTTCATATTCTACGAGCAATTCAGAACGTTTTGTTCAATCTTTTCCTTGTTGCTTATGAAAATTAATATCAGAGCGTTTTTATTTTATTAAAATAAAATTTTCTTATTTCTTATGTGTTGTGTGTACGAAAAAAGAACTATGGGTAAAAAGTGCAATGTGCTCCAATAAAAATTACATTTTATCAAGAACTTGTTTGAGATTCCTTAAACAAAAACAAAACTCTGTTGAACGGATCTAAGACAAATAAATATCTTTATTTAACATATTGATTAGTAAATATAACTTGACATTTCGCAAGTTATAAATATTTTTGGCTTTTCAAACGGATCTTAAAGACAAGGAGAACAAACTTTGTGATTAGTAAATTAGATTTTGAGCTATGAAAGTGTAAAGTCTTGACGTAGAAGAAGACCCTTATCACTCAAACTTGTATTGATTATTTACAGTACGTGAATTGTTTACATCTTTATCCGGATTTATGGGTTTAAAAATTCACTTGTTTAAAATGTTTTCATTTAACTTTAGTTAAAACATCAACATTATTTTCCTTAAATCAATATAATTTATGTCATTTTTTCAATTTTACGTCATTTTACAGCTAAATGATGGCTTAAACTAAAAACAAATATATTGAGCTGTTAGTGTTATTGAACAGTATTGCAATAAAGGGGGTTTGTAGCTGAAAAATGTATTCTTGACTTTAGAAAACTACTGATAAAAAAAACAAACGACTGACAAATGAAAATAAGACAAAATTAAAAATACCTAGCGAGCATCTTTTATAAATATCCAAATTTGAAAGAACATCCGGGTAAAACAACTTAACAAATTAGAATCAATTTTTCCCACAAGAAACAAATGAATCAGTTTTGTTCTTGCAATATCTATTAAAATGATAACAGTAAAAATTATTGATAGACCAATATCTAAATAAAGAGTGAAACTGTAATGAATTTTGTTTTTAAAATTCGTTTTAATTCCAATTATTTTTAAATTGTTGACAGTTATTTCTCTCATTAAGTCAACTGGCGTCTAAAGTCACTAGGCGATGTTTAAGATGAAAGAATACAACAGTTGCTTTAAAATGTTTAAATAGCATTGCCGTGCAAATTAAGCTACTCTCAAGATCTTATTTTTGAAATGATTGTTATAGACAAAAGAAACCGAAGACCACTTTTTGTTTTGTGACCGGCCGTGATTGCAGATTGCACATCGAAAGCAAAAAATCGAGCTGAATATAATTAGAATGCCCGCGTTTTAAAAAAAAAAAAACGATACGTGTATAATAATGGTTTCTAGATATATCTACTAAATCTCCAAATTTAAATCAAAACAATGCGCATACTACTATCTGAATAGTTGAAGATTTTGCAATGAAATAATATCTTCCATGAGTTAAAAACATTTAAAAATATTGATGAAATTTATGACGATACATAACTGATGTTACTCGTTTTTTGTTTTTTTTTAATTTCTGAAATTGAAGATGCATCAAACATGATCAAAAGTATCTGTTTTATTTATAACCTTTGGTAAAAAGTAAGACGTATTGATCTATGGTCTAATGAAGTAATTTATATACAAGTAACTGTGTAATTGTAGCTTTTAAAGGTATCATAACAACCAAGTAATTGTTTTGCTTTCAGCCAATAAATTTAGACTCACATGTTCAGAGAAAAAACTCAGCTTAAACATATGTATCTTATCGTTTACAAAGTATTTTATTTTAAAGGAACAATTCGTGTTAAGAAAACAGTTCAAGCAATCTTGTTGTACGACACACAATCACACACTAAGTTTCTTAATTAAATATTTCAGATTGTAAGACATAAGACTTATGTAGAAACGGGATTCAAACCCGAATCTTTACCAATACTATTGGTATTTTCTCAAGACCTGACCACCAGTGCCATCTATCGAGCCTGTTAAGAACAATTTTTTCTTTTCTTTTATCGTTAAATTTATTTGATCTTACACATTCTTTTCAATCCTGTGGCTAAGGTGTTGTTCATTCACTTTTCAGAAACGAACGAGACCCCAATTATAACAGGGAATTAAATATGTTCAAACTTTTAAGCCGGAAACTCTAAAAACTACCTGAACATTCTAGCGACTGAAATACACGGCAAACTTTCGAACCAGAAGAGACACACCTTTACTGTATACTGCATGTTGAGCACTGTATGTTGCTACATAAAGTACTGTATTGAGAAGAAACTTTAACTTTAACTTTAATTAACACAGCATTTTAGAGAAAATTTCGAACATCCCATTGTGCTGAAAAGTACTTTAGACACTTAATCAGTCTGTATGATAAGATAACTATCGTTTTATACGTTTACTGCCTCATATACGATACTTTATAATGGTGGAAGAAATTTCAATGTTAAAACCAACTTTGGATTCTAAATGTCATTTTAAATAGTAAGTACATATCCTAACTAAATTCTAGATGATAACATAAACCTTAATGGAAAGAAGCTTAATAATATATATATATTGTGACAAATGCCATATCATCGTAAAATTTTCATATATATTCCTTTTTAATAAACCCATGACTTGGGAGCCAGAAAGTGCTAATGACAAAATGAAATATTATTTTAAATCTCTGATTTTGTTACTAACAGTCTTAACTCTTAGCACATTGACCATGTAATCAGTTATTTTGTTTTTATTTTCTTAATAAAGAGAATAGTATTATATTAAATACAGATTTATCTCACACAATTGTTGTTTTTGTAAAATCACAGATTATTTTTTAATATGTTGACCGAAGTACAGTGTATCTGTATAAGCAATTTGCAAATTTTTTAAGTCTGATGATTGACTTTCTTATATACCAATACTAGATTATTTTGATCAAGACATTATATTCAAGATATTACTTAAATACATGTATACATATTTCTCATCTTATATATTATCTTTACCAATATTGTTCTATTTTATCTGAAAAGATTTTTTTTTACATTTTGATTATTTTTGTGATTTAAACACCGAGACAAGATAGTTCGACAAAAAAAGAAATTCATTAAAAACCTAGTTGGATTAAATGATTAAATAAGTAATTACTTTTTCTAAAGTATTCTTGATTCCAAAAATAAAATAGGTCATGAATACAAAGTAATGAGGTCTATTTCGAGCGTGTTGCTAGGTCGCAATATCTTAAACAGCAGTGTTAATAAGCAATGTGTCAAGGGAAAATCATTACAGTATAGAATAGTGTTAATCTTATTACTATGCACTAGCATGCGTGTACAATATTTTCTCCTAATTGACAATGAAAGGCATCATTTAGTTGTACTAATATATCATTCTTAACCCTTAAGCATTTTTCTAAAATTTATTCCTTCAATTGTTAACAAGTTCTATTCTTGATAAGATGTATAAAAGTACACATACCTACAAATTATGCAATACGATTTTTCAGGGTTTTTTATATGAACAAGTGATGGAATCTGATGTAAAAAATTTGAAAAGAAATCAGAATCAATGGCATACCAAATATCAATTTACAGAATCTGAAATGTTTTATCGATTTTAAACATCATACTACTATCTGGAAAAAGGAAACTCTCAATTTGTTTATCTTTTCAACTGAAAAGCAGTGAATCTAGATATTCCTTTTTTAAAGATGCATAGATGATACAGTGACTGTTTACTCAGTTTTGACCTTATACGCTTTCAGAAACGATCGATACTACAGCCTGATTGAAATAATTAGCAGAAAATCGATGATTTCGTTTTCTTTAAAAATAAAAATGAACTTTATTGCACTTGATGAGTAAAATCTACTTCATTGGTCTCATCATTCCTTCTTTAACTTTGTGTTTTAAGACTAAGCCAATGGGTATCAGTGCATCAATACCCTTGATAATTTTTACATGACATTATAACCTTAGTGTTTTTGTTTTTAATTTACACCTGACATATTTAAGTAGATAAGGCTTGTAACGTAGTTCTAAAAGACTTAATTATTATTATAATTTTTTTTTTTTTGAGTTTTTTTTGAGTTTTTTTTTTAGTTTTTTTTTGAGTTTTTTTTTTCGCGTCTGCCGGAGTTGTTTAAACCGCGCGAGTACGAATCACAGAGCCTTTCATATGGCAAAATGTGTTGTTATCATTTTAATTTTAGTAAATAAGGTTTTCGCATTTATTCATAAACTGGCTGTTTCGATATTAGTTATTATTCGAGTCTTGTTTGAGTCGTGAAATCCATTTTTTACCCTTTCTTGTCCCCTAGAACACCCTAGACCTTCGTCGTCTTTTTATCGAATATTGCCAAACTGTTTATTTAAAACATCTCTTCGAATCTTTCATTTTGATAATCTGAAGCTTGCTGTTTAACATATCAGAAGAAAACCCCTGCTATAAAAAAACGAATCACAGGCGCCAGCGATTGAACTACGCAGTTCTTCTAGAACTTGAATTTTTAAATTCTAGTTCACGTGGCGCAGTGGCGCAGTGGTTGGTGCTCCCGCCTATCACCAATCCGACCGGGGTTCGATTCCCAGCGTCGTATGTGATAAGGTATGAGGTCACCTGCTTGAGCACGTGGGTTTTTTCTCCGGGTTCTCCGGTTTTCATCCCACAATAAGACCTCACGCGCGCTACAACTCGAGCCAACGAGCTAGATTAATATAAGTTGCACAACTTGTTTCTAAATCGTTGTAAAAGAAATAAAGTTTTATTTTTTAAATTCTAAATTAAATCTTATAATTTAAATGGAGTAGTCTTAAAAGAAACATTCAGCCCTTAATCAATATGTAAAAATAAATATCAGACCATGTAGTTACATGTAGAAACATGTAGTTATAGTTTGAAAAATGGACCACGTGTTCTTAAATAAAATTGTATAAGACCGGGTTACCCTAAAAAAAATTAGAATATTTAATCTTAAATTAAATTTGGCAGTTCAAAAATATAAAGTCCAAAACTGAATATGATTAAGTAGTTTTATATCAATCAACATTAAAAGACGATGTAGAACATGTAGTTCTTAATCGAATCAGATCATGAAGATCTTTATCACTTAAGACCATATAGTTTTTAATGTTGTCCCTCACTAAATAAGAACATCTAGTTTTAACTTAATTGAAAACAAAGGGTTCGTAACAAAATAAGAACATGTAGTTCTTTACCAAATAAGATCATTTAATTCTAAATCAAATAAAAATGTAGTTCTTAATCATTTAAGAACATGTATTCCTTAATCAAATGAGAACATTTGATTCTCAACCATATTTCAAAAAGAAAACATGTGTTCTCAATCAAATGTGAACAAGAAGTTATTAACCAAATAAGCACATAAAGTTCTTTATCACATACAGCAAGGAGTTTATCAAATAAACCAAATAAGAACACTTCTCAATCAAATTAGAACATGAAGTTCTTAACCAAAAAGGAACATGTAGCCCATATTCATAAAACAAGCATATGACCCTCATGGACATGCTGTCATTTTTTACATAAGAAGATGTAGCTTTAACTAACATGTAGTGATTAGTTTTATAGGAAATGAAGTTATACATCAATTAAAATCTTGTAAGAATATGTAGTATTTACATTAAATAGAATATACGGTCCTTATCTAAAACAAGAAATAATTAGTTCTTAATCTTATAGGAAAATGTGGTCTTTAATCAGCTTAAAGCATGTAGACCCTTATAAAAAACAAACAAACAAACAAACAAAACACACACGTAGACAATATAAGACAATATATAGCCAATAATAAAATGGGTTGTCCTTAGTTAAATTTACAGTCTAAGACCATGAATATCCAAAAAAAAGGAATATGTATTTCAGAGCAAAATATTACCAGACATTCTAAATCAAATAAGAATAATTAGAACATGTAATTTTCGTTCAAATTGCCAGTGTAAGAACACAGATGAAGTAAAAGAATCGGAATGTCTTCGTAACTCTGATTCTGCGAATATATTTGAAGAATAAATTCCTAACGTTAATTTTCAATGTCAGACGGTTGTAATAAGATATGAAACTTCACACTTAGTTTTGCGTATATTGTGTCAAGCTAAATGCATTTCCTACACGAATATTGAATGAAATGTCTTAATGTAACATTAACTAGACCGGATGATATTGATCGTTAAGATCGAATCCCTAATTACACTTCCTGTCAGTCAAAAGAAGAAAAATTACAGCATTGTCTCTAAAACAATTAGCCCAGAGGAAGAGAGTCAAACTAATGATCGGAATGTCGCAGCTTCAAATATTGACCTGTGAATGCCAGGTTTAAAAGGATGAAAACAAATATTCAAACCTATACTGGATATATTTGACGTCCCAGGTTTTTATTCTGAAATCTTATTTTGCAAGTGATGGTTGTAGCTATCTACACATGAGATGCTTACCCTACAAGAAGTTATATTTTCCGTTTGTTAGCATTTAAATCATTTACGGAATCCCCTTACATATATGTTAGGAGGAAAAAACATTTTCAACATTGTATTTGCTAGTTAGCTCTTGATTTTTGTTTTTGCAAAAGTAAGCACAAAAATTTTACTTTTCACTAATGGTGCCCATTTATATTTTTAAAATTTGACAGGTATTTATGATATATATATATATATCACTTTAAAAAGATAAATACAGTAAAAAAGAGAAACTTTATCGTGCATGTTTCTAAATCTCTTGTTGTTTCTTCAAAGGAGCTAAACATTTTAATATTGTCATTCATTACAAGAATTTGAAGAGACATGAAAGCCATTTGTAACTAAAAACGTGTTCTCGCGAACAGTCAATATAATTAAATTTACTTCATTATATTTTTTAAGTCGTTAAGTAAAAAACATACAAAGCTAGGAGAAACAATCACAAATTGGTACCAGAAAATTTAAAAAGAAGAATTTAAAGGGTACCTATTACGATTTTCAATTTTGACATACTTTTTTCGTCGTACTTAAAGATAGCTTTAGGGTAAATTCCATAAAATTCCATTCCATAATAAGGAAGATATCGGTGAATTTCTAATACATCTCCAGAACTCCAAATAAAAAAGGTCGATATCGAGGATCCCGTGTTGTAACGTCATACCAGTAACATACCCCCACAGAATATTATTTACCAACTACTAAAATAAGTCAAATTCAAACTCCTTGTTTGACTTTCTATGATTATTTTACGAAATAACTATTTAATGCCGTGGAATTTACATCCGTTTTACATGTACCAATAATTAAGATTATTATATATCCTTTTGTTAATTAGATACATTCCTTAGATTCAGACTTACACCTGTATTTATCAGGATGTAAGTTCTAATTTGCAAAATTGATTTGAAGGTTTATAAACTTATCCTACGACCCTGTAATATAAAATAATATATTTACGATTCGAGTAAAGTGAAAAAAAATTATTTAGTATACGTTATTTGTCATATACAGTATAAAGATTCTACTTCGGAAAAAATGGATATTTCATTTTTAAATTTTTAAAAGTAAGAAAAAAATCTTAGTTTTCATGATAATAATAATAATAATAATAATACCTTTTAGGCAAAATTGAAAATTAAAAATTGACGACCAGAGTAGTCTATTTATAACATGTTTATTGATCTACTTACAGCATTTGATTTTATTAAGATTTAAGTGTACACTTTTCCTTGGGCATACATTTAGCTGTGATATGTTTAAATTCTTGATTCTTTATACAGATCCATAAGATTATTATTATTATAATTATTATTATAATTATTATAATCTCCTTCTTTTAAATGTTGTCTCATTCTAAAATCCGTGTCATTTCAATTTCAACAATTATAATATTTTTTGCGTACAAAATTTTGATGTTGTGTTCAATATTGTGATATTTGATTAATATATAAAACAATTGTGAAACAAGTTTTGGTTACAGGTACCCTTTTAGAGTTATTTTATCAGAAATAGTCAACGTAGCAAAGAGCTAGCACGGACCAAAAATTACCATTTTGAAGCAACCATAAATGACAGAAAAAATATTTGAGCGACAGTTATTCAAAAGTCCAACATAATATAAATACTGTTTAATTTTAAGTCGTACCTTCATAGTGCTAATAGATAACCTAACCTATCTTGATAATTTAACAAGCATTCATAAAAAGGACATTCAAACAGTCGCCATTAGCTCATTTTGACAATAAATAATACATTCCGACATGATTACTTTGAATGACACATATCAAGATTGAGAAAAGGCAAGATAAATAAAATACCTGTATGTTTATTTACGAACCTAAGAATAGGTGTAAGGACAACAAAACCAGTAAAAGCTGATATTACCTGAAGTATAATATTAAACTAAAGATGTTTAAAAGATACAGGTATACTTTGTGTTTTGTGATTTGTAATTTACTGTTCTAGTTTGTTTTGCTTCAATCATATCACTCCCTTACGTGCTGATGAATCATCTACATGTATACACGTTTGCATTAATTATTGTCAATGTCTATTATAACATTAATATTTTCTTTAGTCATTAATTGATAAGCTAGTTTCTGTGTTCTGTTTTTAACTGACAGACTGTCAAAGAGAGATAACTCTTGTTGTTTATCAACTGACATAAATATATAACAAATACTTATAAATTTTGATGTGCAATATGAAAACAAACTTTTGTTTTATATAAATTTCAAAAATTAAGACGCCTACAAATTTTGCTAAATGGTAAATTTTCTGACAGCACAAAGTACTGCCTACTGAGTTATGGATACCCTCGAGGAATTTTACTCCACCAGCAACGGTACCCGCTCAGCGGTAGTAAATATATAACAAATACCTGCTAAATTGTGATGGGCCATATGTGCACATTTCGGACAATCATTCCTCATCAGTGACACTAGGGGCCAAAAGTTTGATAGACAAAACACATTAGCCAAACAGTTGAAAAATAATGAATCTAAAGTTCCAAAATCATACGAATCCAAATCCAGCTAAGAAATGCTTTGCATGAGAGAACAGACCTTTGTTTTAAATAAATTTCAAAGTTTAAAACGCCTGAAAATTTTGATACCTTACAGACTTAGATTTTATATCTTCGCTAAAAAAAGTAATTATTTATTGCACGTGACGGGAGAAGTTAGCTCCTTTATACAGAAAACAAGGACTAGATTTTATTATCTAATTTTGTAAACTCTGGAAAAAATTATTTATATTTTGTTCGTTGGTTATTTTTTCTTCATTTCTAAAATTTTATACATAACTACAGATCTCCTTTAACAAAGGGTTATTTTACTCAACGACATCCACATCAAGCGATTAGGTCTTAGATTCATTAAATAAATATGCAATTATTTCTTTTGAAAGCAAATAAATGGCCGACATTTCCTCGTTAAGCCGTCTGGCTTTTATAAATGTATTTATCTTAAATAACTATGAATCTCATAATAAAGTTTCATTATTTTTTTGGTCATCAGTTTCCGCATGTCTTGAATGTGTAGTTATAACTGCTCATTTTATTTATTTTATACCAAAAAGGCCGATAATAACAAAACAACACTTTGTCAATTTTCATTACCATCTTCCCTTCATACATATACTGATGGCATACATGAACAAATACCTGTGTAATTGACTATTTCAGGGGCACTAGTGCATAGATCCATTTGTGACTTGTTACAAACTAGTTAGTTATATTTGATATCAGGTGTATTGTCAGAGTAGCGATAAAATCAATAAACAAATTTGATCTTGAAACTGTGCGCACAATGAATTCAACTTAAGCGTGATGAATTGCAAATCACGTCTAGCGAGAATGCTTGTAGAAATGGTACAGTAAAATATTTTATATTTTATTTACATGTATATTTATTTATTTATTTATTTTAAATAAAGCACATTTCATATATGAAATAAATATGCAATTCAACGTACCAATTTGGATTTCATAAGTCAATATAAATTGGAAAAATAAATCTTTAGTATGACAGCAATAAAATATAATTCACATTATTTTTAGGTTTTAGACACAATGACAAAAATGACGATTGATACTACTCTGTAATTTTATTTGTAATATATATATTTGATTTAGGGTTTCATTATATTTGCAAAAAGTAAAATTATTGTTGTCAGGAATAGATCCACTCAAATGGCAATAACAAAATGATATAAAAGTGTCGGCTACTTGTTTAAAAAATTATGATGGCTGTTTATACGAATACGTTTCAATCTTCGACCTGAAAAACTTGTCAAAAAGCAAATGTTATTGATAGGTAAGTTACAATCGATTGCTTTTCACAATTTTAATGCGTTCATTGTTTATTCTTTAAATACGATAGGGTTTTCTTTTAATTACTCGTCACTCATTAACTTTTGAGTTTACTCGATTTTAAATACGGGGGATTGGTCGACATGTAATGTACATTGTACTACAGCGAAATAACGCTTTGCATAATTTCGTTGTCGATGACACGTTTAAACAGCTCTATTCAATACATGCTCAACGGTATAAAGATGTGTCTAGGGCTCCACAGAGTTTTAAGATAAGGCCTTTTCAACAGAGCCAGTAATTGACCACTTAGGAATTGGTTAGTAAACGGGTTAAGAATATTAAAGAAATTAGAGCTTTTATAAAAGTTAAATATATAACACAAATACAAGCTGAATTTTGATGTGCCAGATGTGCACATTTCGGAAATTCATTCCTCATCAGTGACACTAAGACCGAAAAGTTTGATAATGAAAAAACATAAGCCAAACAGTTGAAAATTAATGAATCTAAAGTTCCAAAATTATATAAATCCAAATCCAGCTAAGGAATGCTTTGCATGAGGGAGCAAACCTTAGTTTTAAACAAATTTTACAATTAAAGGCAGCTGAAAATTTTTGCTAAATGGTACTTTTACTGACAGTACAAAGTACTGCCTACTGAGTTATGGATACCCTCGGGGAGTTTTACTCCATCAGCAGCGGCACCCGCTCAGGAGTATTAAATATATAACACAAATACCAGTTGAAAGAAATAAGTTATTCGGTAATATAGATTTTTCCGAATTGGGCAAGTTTATTTGTCTGAAAAGGTACCTTATGAGACAGCCCGTAAGTGAAGAAAATGAATTCTGACTGGCACAGAGCCCGTCAAAGATGCAGCAAGATCTGGCTGACCTGTAACTGTTACAGGCATGTCAATTGTTTAAATAAAAGAGGAAAGTAATTAAGAGTGAAAACAGACATGTGTGATATTGCCAAAACTGTTTGTAAGATTTCTGCTAGATGAATTCCGCATATAATGACAGATGTCCAAAACGAGTACGAGTACAGACCTCTAAGCGATTGCTCAGAATGTTTCTCAAATTAATTCATAGACAATTTGCAAACATTTTAACCGGTGGCGAAAAATTGGTTCAATATTTTAAACCAATAAAAATGGAAATTAAATATGATCACACGGCAAAAGGTCTGTAGTTGCCAAAAAAGCATGAGCACAAAAATTGTTCTTTATTTCATGTTTTTGTCACGTGATGGTATAGCGGTAAAAATTCAGGCGCCGAAAGTCAAAGGTGTGACATGTCGACCGGTATTAGCGAGATGTTTTACTGAAAAAGCTGAGGAAATATTATGTTTGATGACCCCCTGTATCAGGATTTAGGCATGTTCGTCTATTTCATGATCAAGTTCAATCAAGTAAATTTGAGCATGTGCAGCAATTTTTGAAGTCGGGAAAGGCTACACATAACATCTAGAACTAACCTCGTAAGTTGGATAATTTAGAGCTAAGATAGAACAATTCTCAGAATTCTGTTATTTTAGTTACAAGAGTCGATCTTCAAGTACTCTTTGTTGACTTTATAATTATACTTTAAAATAAACACAGAAGCTCAAACTGTAGTTTTCAATAAAGGAATTTATTTTTCAATGAAAAAAGTTATATCTTAATTTAGTAATTTGAAGCATTTTATATTTCAAACATCAAAAGATATAAAAACAGTAAATAAGCCTCTTTAGCGAGACTTAACTTTTAAAAAGAACAAAACAAAAGAAGCATGGCAAAAAATATATTCTTGGCCTAAAACTCGTAAACAACGCGGAATTCTTTATTTACTGTTTGATAAATTTAGTTCGGATAACTAAGCAACAGATCGTTGTCATATTAACCAGCAAATTTGACAATAACAATAATTTAACAATATTCCTTAACAATATGGAACTCGTGCACCCAACAGTAAGAATATATAGTGTTTATTTGGATAACCATTTCACAATTAACATATCGTGTCGTGTTCTTTTATTGTGTAGGCCTTTCTTATAAGGTTTTTCAGTTGCGTTTTCCCTATTCATTTTTTTGTGTGTACTAATTGCAAAACAATCCAAGTAACTACAAGAGTATTATCACTGTGTGAGAGGAAATTTTGTTCATTTCATAATGTTTATGAATCATTTTAAGCTTATAAGTGCAACTCTCCTGATTTATTACTGTGTTTAAATTCTATAAAAATCGGTTAATACAACCAACCTGTAGTTCGACAGTTCGCATGCTTACTAGGTCCCCTGTAAAAAAGGAACCTAATGTTGCTGACATAATCAATATTGCTGTTTCCTCAGTAGCCCATAAGAACTATATAATTTGGTTGTTTTAATGGGAAAATGACAGCTGTCTCTTCTGAGGTAAAAATAATCGATCGTCTAAAACCACAGAAACCGCAAAACAACATAAAACGTATTAATGTATACTGCTAGCAGGCAATCATTAAAAAGATTATAGAAGCTGATATTACAGACGGCGTGTATTTGATATACAATGTAGTGATAATATCAATTTTCGTCCTTTAGAAATGCTTACTAGTTTCAAAAACTGGTTCAAACACAAAAAAATCTGATTCCATTGAATATCCAGAAATTAAATTGTACAGAATTGTATATGGCGCAAATATTATTTTTTAGAAATATTATATGGCAACCTGTTTTTTTTAGGTTTAACGTATATGGAAAACAACTTTTAGCGTTACTTCTTTCCTGCCTTGAAATATTTTTTTTTTTACTTTTATCTATATCCTGAAATTAAAATTGAATTGCTGAGATCTAATCCATCTAGGGTATACAGAATGCTTATGTGATAAACACCTGCACTACAACTGAAGATTGTATGGATTTGTTTAATGAATTTTAAAAATAAATACATAGCCTCTTATTATATCTATTCTTCGCCAATTTTAAACGTAGCTTTATACAAGAAGATGATGTATGGAATTAAAATTTTAAAGAATTAAGAAATTTTATAAATATCATAAACTATTTTTTATGCTATAAAGAAAGATAGCTTTATACAAGAAGATGATGTATGGAATTAAGATTTTAAAGAATTAAGAAATTTTATAAATATCATAAACTATTTTTTTATGCTATAGGGAAAATAGACAAAGGAAAACCAAGAATATTTTGTTATAAATGACAATCAAGATACAGCAAAAATTATTAAAGGATTTAAGAGTTTTCCCCCTTGTATCATTGTCAAATACAAAAGTATGTTGTTCAATATATGAAATATGTAAATAAAAGCTAAATACTTTTTTTAAAAAATGCTACAAATTAGAACTAGGCAATAACCAGAAAAACATACATAGTTTGCCGTCTTCACAATATTGTTGATAAGTATACAGTCACTGAATCCAAAGTTTTACTAGATAGATTTGACTTACCATTGTTACATATTTCTTTTATTAAGAAATTTGATTTTGCACGTGACGAGTGTAGCTAGCTACACAGGATGTGTCTACCCTTTCGATTTAGACATGAACTAGTGTTTTTATATTTTATAGAAACATACTGACAATTCATATAAACACGCTTTATACGAAAAAAGAAGAAACAAAAAGCGATGTAACTACAGGTCTGTTATATGTTTTCAAAAACCGTTAACATAGTTCTTAATAAATATATACATGTACTAAAACGCATGTGAGTGTACTTGCACTCTAAATGTTGTCATAAGAACAGACTTAACAAAACCTTCAATTTTATTTACGAATTCATACGCCGCATGAAATTTTTATTTCTTAAATAAAAACAATCACCAATTGGAACAGCTGAACGATGATGTAATCATCATGTTTTAAATTCTGAAAAAAGAAACCACACTGTATTATGATCTTTTAATGTTTTTTCTTGATATGTGTCAAGTTTATAAAATGAAAGGATACAAAACAAACAAGAAAATGATACAAAAATAGGACAAACTACACGTCAAGAACACACTAAGACAAAACCAAGACAAAGTAAACAGTTATTAAGAAAGACTCCTCAGATACGAACAGGAGAAACAACAACCAAATAGATAAGGAATATTCATCAGAAACGAAAACAAGACAAAGTAAACAGTTAACAAGAAAGACTCCTCAGATACGAACACGAGAAAAAAAACAACCATATAGATAAGGAATATTCATCAGAAACGAAAACAAGACAAAGTAAACAGTTATTAAGAAAGACTCCTCAGATACGAACAGGAGAAACAAAAACCAAATTGATAAGGTATATTCCTCAGAAACGAAAACAAGACAAAGTAAACAGTTACCAAGAAAGACTCCTCAGATACGAACAGGAGAAACAACAACCAAATAGATAAGGAATATTCATCAGAAACGAAAACAAGACAAAGTAAACAGTTAACAAGATCGACTCCTCAGATACGAACAGGAGAAACAACAACCAAATAGATAAGGCATATTCCTAAAAAACGAAAACAAGACAACGTAAACAGTTAACAAGAAAGACTCCTCGGATACGAACACGAGAAAAAACAACCATATAGATAAGACACATTCATCAGAAACGAAAACAAGACAAAGGAATTAAAAACGCAAGACATACTCAAAAAAAAAAAATAAATAAAAATTAAAAAAGGACAAAAGAGAGACTTATTTTATATAAAAACCAAAAACACAATTTATCACAAAATTGCTGACTGTTGATTAATACTGGATCATATTTCAAATGATATCACGATGATGTTATACGGTGCACTCAGTGTAATCAATAAAAACGATTATCCTAAGTAAAGGGACTTAGATGTTTTTGATTATATAGCTGTCTAGTCTATTGCATTTACGGTCACCAGCTATTTCCTCCTGATCGACAAGATAAAGATATTATATACAATTTGAGATTGTAAGATATTTGGTGAACATAGAGATTCGGAATTTATTATATTAAGCATATTTCCACAAAAGTATTTATAAATGTTTTCAACGATTCTTCTAATGCATTTCATTTATCATATCATTTATTGTAGTTTATGACTTAAATTTTACTGATTTAGAAACATTTCACAGTCATATAGTTAAAACTAGTAAATATTTTAATTCAAAGTATAAAATACCGGATTCTTTCATAAATTTTCAAAGCTGTTACTAAAAAATGTGGTTATTTTATTAACTTTTATTGACTATAATTAAGTATGCATTTATTGATATCATTTCTAATAGTTCGTTCGATCAACCAATATAACAACTTATCAGCTGATATCCATACTTTTTAGTAAAATTTTCGGCTGAATTCATTTTGATCCTTTGTGCAAAACATTCATTAGCTGGATTTGGA
The DNA here is from genome assembly GCA_029721355.1 of Tegillarca granosa. Lineage (NCBI taxonomy): Eukaryota > Metazoa > Mollusca > Bivalvia > Arcoida > Arcidae > Tegillarca > Tegillarca granosa. The sequence continues at coordinate 39,421,531 of CM056606.1, read as the reverse complement.
TCCATATATTTTTTGGAACTTTTGATTCATTTATATGTATCTGTTTGGGTTATTTTTTTGTCTTTAAACGTTTTTTTCCTACTGTTACTGATGAGGAATGATTTCAAAAATCTGCACATACGGCATATCAAATTTGAACAGGTATTTTGGTTATTTCTACATTAACTTTGACCATTCACGTTTAACATCCTCGTCTTAGTTAGATATTTAGTTCTGACATTATACTACTAACAAATGTCGTCCAAGACTTGAGGTGTAATACTGTTCCCTGAAGAATAGCTAATTTACTTCCGCTCATGACATTCAACTCGACGCTCTTTTCCTAAATAAAAATTTTACTTCCTTTTACGACATTTATTGATCAACAAAATCACGTATACTTTTCTTGAATGTACTTGTTTGATAACGAACTTAGACATAACAAAAATGTATCGAATATACAGTGTACGTTATAGAGGTAGTTACCTTTAACTGTAAAAATAAACTTAATTAAAGAAATTGCGTAGTGTATTATTCATTTGTTTGGATTTGAATTACTAAATAGTTATTTGGAAAAAATATACGCATTAAACAAGGATAAAGTTTTTACAAGGACAAAAATCAAACGATATAATGTAACATATAGCCTTTGTTTTATACTCAGTCACTATGTACTTTATAATTAATATTGTTTAAGGATTGACATTTGTTTTTGAATCGGTCATCAAGGTATGAACTGTTAAAGGAGGCAATTGGGCAAATCAACCATAAAGCGGTTTTATGATTAATTAGCCCCTTGCCTCCTTTAACAGTTTATGCCTTGATAACCGATTCAAAAACAAATGTCAATCCTTATATTTACAATCATGTCCATTCATAAAATAAAAGAAGAAGAAACAACAATTTTGGTTTCATTTTATTTTTTTTGGTCAAATGCATTATTTAACTTTTCAAACAGGTCTTACAGTTTGGCCACGTCCAGTAAAATTGTCCATGATAAAAATGATTTTAAAAAGGTAAAAATTAATTATTTATGTTAAAAGTAAAATTACAATTTACGAATGATGAATTCGTATGTATACCAGACTGAATGGAAGATAAGAAAGTGGAAATATGAAAGTGAAAAGACGCGGTAAAAACCCCACAAAGCTAGGTCAGATATTCCTACGCCGTTCGGAACTATTTACGCTTTAACAGTTCATTTGAAAATAATGTCAGTCAGTCATAAAAGGTTTATCTAGGCAGTGGTAGTTAGATTATAAATAATTATTTATAACTAGCTAGACAGGAGGTGCTTACCCTTCTGGAGCACCTGGTCTTACTTTCTTTATGTTTTTATGAAAATGTCTATGTTAGTTATTTTATTTCCACTGAATGAACTTCACTGTATGGGGTATCACTGTTGTAATAGAAAAAACAATCAATCGCGTCTGTTATTGCAATTAACTAAAAGCTGTCTTCGTTTATCTGAAAATAATGACATTGTAATGGAGATATAGCTATACATATTGATAATGTTAGCTGGAGATCGATCACAATACACGCAGCTGACAATAAAACACTGAAATTTACAACTGCTGTTGTTTAAATGAATCTTATTGCATTGTTAAATACATCTAATATAACACATATGCTGCAATATCTTGCTTCTTTATATTTAAAAATGGTTTTCTACCGTTCATATTAGCCACTCTAGAGTATTTGATCAATGGCATTCTTTAGTATCAATAATTAAGGGTGGAACAATTAGGAGCAAAAATAAAGGCCATGATTTTTCATACACATGTTCAAAATATCAGGAATATTGCAAGCCTACGATTATTGAAACCCTCAACTGTCCCACATCAAAATATTGCTAACAAGTATTATGTTGCTGGTTCTTCTTAAAGTATTCCTGTTTCAAAGATAACTTTGAGAGCATTGAATGTAGCTACCTAGACAAAAGTTGTTTTCCCTGTCTCAATTCCAATGTGGAAGTTTTCGTATTTACAGATTCATCCATTTTCAACTGTTTGGCATATATTTTTATCTATCAAACTTTTTGGCCCTTAGTGTCACTGATGAGGAATGGTTATCCGAAATGTGGACATATGACAACTCAAAATTTTACAGGTATTTTTGTTTTATATTTTAATCGTTTTCGTTTGTGATTTAGATCGGTAAAGTAGTGTTCATAATGATTTATATCAATAAGTAACACACCTTGTGACATCTTAATTCACGGTTTTATATATAATAATTACATGGAAATTTTCTTTCTTGAATCCTTTTATCACCCACTTTAAGTGACGAAAAGTTAGACAAATGATTTCTAGACAAAAAGCAAATCAATTTTGTATAAATTTCACATAAATACATTAAAAAGTGATATTATTATACTATTCGATGGATCTTTCAATACATTCAAAACGTTTCAATATCCGTGTTTCTTCCCAAAGTTACTGTTAGTATATATCTTTAAATACATAAAGTAAAATAATTTTTAGATAAAGGTCCAGCTTGTTTTGCAAAAAAAAAAAAAAATAAATAAATAAATAAATAAAAATTAAAAAAAAAAACTTTTAACTTTTAACATTAACTTAATTTTATAAATATCATTTTATCATTTGCAACATAAAAAACACATGTGACAAAAACTCGATAGATTATAAGATTTAAGATATACCAAATATACCAAAGAAAGCAATATTTGCTAAAAGCAAGACAAACACTTTTCGAGACCAGTTACAAAAACGCATTATATTGTTGATAAGTATGTAGTCATTGTATCCAATCTTATACTGGATATATTTGATTACCAATGTTCCTTGTTTCTTTCATTTTTAATATTGACTTGCACGTGACGGGTGAAGCTGCTTACCTTTCCGGAGCACCCGATGGAAGTTCGCGTGTTTTACTTAATTTGCCAAAGTTTTTACTTTGTTTTTTGTCTAGCTAGCTACACGTCACAAATAAAAAAATGATAATAAAACAACCACAGAACTATGGGATCTCAAACAGGTCTAGTATAAATTTGGATAAACCAACATTAAACTTATCAATTCTGGTAAGGGTAATGATAAACCTAAACTTGCAATATCCTTGAATTATCAATTTAATTGTTAGCACTTGCTTTGTTGTAGCCTATGACTCGAACACAATCTATTATACCACATTAACTGTAAAATAAATACACCATACATAGGAGAAGCATGGATATAACTGTAAAAAAAACGGAAGGCAAAAATTAACAGACGTTTAATATGACTTAGACATATATAAATTCATCTCTATAAGAAAGTAAATTGAATTGCTTACAATACCATTAATAGAATATTTATATAGATTTACAAAAATATTTAATAAAACCGGAAATATATCAATAAACATTATAGTTAATTTTAGATAAATGAAGTTGGGCAAGGATAACGCTTTAATAGAAATGTCTATGTTCCGACGAAACATTCGCAAAACAAAAACAAAATTGAATTCCAACTACATAGACGTTTATAATCCTTTTTCAAAAAATTCATGTTATATCAAATTATATTTATCTCATAATATATACCGCCACTACGGTAGCTCAGTTGGTAAAGTGCTCGCTCCGTAAGTGGAAGGTCATGGGTTCGAACCCTAGCCGGGTCTGATCCAAGACTTGAAAGTGGGTAGTGACTATTTTTTCGCCAAGCACTCGGCATTACAAAATGAAAGTCACGGTTCCTTCGGATGGGAACTTAAAATAAACGAGGTCCCGTGTCATTGCAGGCATGGCACGATAAAGAACCCTGCTGTATAATGCCATCAGCGCAACGCACAGGCAAAATTTCTGAACTTTCGCCTATAGTTGGCGACGTCTCGATATAAGTGAAATATTCTTGACTGGGACGTTAAACACCATTACTCAACTCAACTCATAATATATAACGTGTTTTACAATGTCTATTTCAACAATTTTAACAAAAGGTAAAAGGTATGGATTAGCCAAATATAATAAAGAGAATTCCGGTTAAAATCAAGCGTAATTTTTACAATTATTATCTTTATACGATTTACATTAAGATATTTGTCGTAAATAAGAGCGAATATATATTATATAATATAAGAAAGTTACAGTAAGTGCTTATGAATCCAGAACACTCCGACTTTGATGAAGTTCACGTGTTTAAACAAATAAGCAAGTTCAAATGTTTCTATTTGGACTGAATTGTTTGTTTGAATTTCAATGTAGACGAAAAAATTACTTGTACTTAGCATCAACTAACGCAATCCAGCACGGGAAAAGTATACAAGTTAATGATACGGATTAAACAACTATCATCAAACCATAATGATAAAAAATGCTAAACAAAACAGTAAGACAATCTAATATAGAGTCTACTTATACAAATTCTTGACATTTGATGTGTAATAAAATATTCAGATTATTCTTGCTATGGTTAGAATATAAAAAGTACCCTTTACATGCCACTTATTTTACAATTAAGTATTCAAATATTAAAAATTTGATAGTCTTTCACTACATAAAGGAAGAATAAAAACCCCTCGATGATGTATTGTGTAAATAAAAATTTTACTATTATGTAAATATATAACAAATACCTGCTAAATTGTGATGGGCCAGATGTGCACCTTTCGGAAAAAGTTTTTTTTTATCAAAATAAAAAGAAAAAAATCCAAATTGGACAATAAAATGTTGTATTGTGTTAAGTGCATTTTTTTTTTTTTTTTTTTTTTTTTCTAAATATAGTTGTTTGATGTTTAGTAAACAATTCGTGTACTTGATTTATCATTATGTAATTATTTAGGTAAGAAACTACGGGTTAAGTCACCACAACACTATTTTCAGATTACTTTAAATTCTCTACAGTATTGTGGTAATCAATATCATCACAAAAAATCATAGAATATAATCATCTGGAGTTTTAAGTGTTGTCGTGACCTGGATTAAATAAACATTATCTTAATATGAGGAACTTTATAACAACACCTTATTTAATCATGAATTTTATCAAGAATCAATTCTCCAAATGTGCACACGTGGCACATCCAAATAAACACATTTTTATTTTTTGTATTTTTTAAAATTATTATTTCCGGATTTTACCAAGGCAATCAATCATTATAGCTTTTTCCTTATCGTTATTACGCTAAATTTGAAATCACAATGGTTTTGCTTTAAACTCATAGAGCTAAAACGGATGTCTTTTAGAATGTAACTCAAAACCTAGAGCACTTTATTATTCTATTCAATTTTAGCTAAAATGTATTAAAATTAAGGACTTGGATTGTAAATTGATTGTAAAATCGGGACAAACCTCAATAAAGTTTATTGAGTAAGCCTTGATTACAATAAGAAATCTGAGTAATGTATTAGTTGTGTATACATCCCGTGTTATCAGCGTGATATGAATGAATTTTACTGACTTGTTTGAAATTCTTTATATCTGTATGATCAATGTCGTCAATAATTAATACAATAGCAAATCTAATTGAAAATATTTACCAGCGTTTCCTATATGTCTTTGTTTTTTTTTTTAAATTTACTTGTTGTGTTTCGTTTTCTTGATAACATTTTTTATTTAAAATAAGTCAATCGCACGTTGTAAATAAATTCCAATAACATAATGCTTCTATAAGACAGAAATATATATATTTATTTAAACGATAACAAAGTAGCACAATTAACACTTTAACTGAGTTTAAAAAATTCTAATTTTATTATAAATCCTACAATAGCTAACAAATCATTGACATAAATTAAGGTTAAATAAACTCTATAAAATTTTATATATGATCATGTGGCTTGGACCATTTCTTAAACATTCAATTTAATCGATTTATAGTAAATTATACTTTTTACTTCATCATAAAACAATTACTTATTAAGTCAAAAAATTACACTTAATGGTTTTTTTATTTTCTAAATTGGAACCCTAACCCTCACCCAAATCATCATCGCAATTACAATAACTCCTGAAAGCATCCTTCGTTGAAGATTGCTGTCATTCTCTTAAACAGTAATTTAAGCACTATTTTCTCCTGAAATCAATTTTATCATAATATTTCATACTTTGATTGCACGTGACGTAGCTAGCTAGACAGAAGGTGCTTACCTTCCGGAGCACCAGGCCTCACTTACTTGATGAATGTTCACGTGTATTACTACATTTGCCAGCGTTCAAAGTTTTTACTTTGTTTTTGGGATTGTGATTTGGACAAGGACTGTTATGTTTCTGTTTTATTTTATTATAACACTGTAAAGTCCAATATACTTAAGGATAATTGTTTTAATATCGATACCCTCGGGGAGTTTTACTCCACCAGCAGCGGTACCCGCTCAGGGTAGTAAATATATTACAAATTTGTTTAATAACCCGTTTTGTCTTGATCGTTTGATGTTTTTCTTATTGATGAATAAATTTAGTTAGTTTTTTGGCTCTTGTAGCTTTTCTATAATCTGTTGACGTGTATATTTTTATGTTTGGTTTATATCATGGATTTATATCCTTAACAAGTTTTAAGGCCGTCATCACAAAATTGTTGATAAGTATATAGGCACTGTGTCCAAACTTATATTGGATATATTAGGCTGACCTTAGTTCTTGTTCCTTTGATCCTTAAAATTGATTTGCACGTGACGGGTAGGGCCAGACAGGAGGTGCTTACCCTTCCGGAGCACCCGGCCTCCAAATTTGTCAGCTATTTAATTTTTTACTTTGTTTTTAGTGATTGTGATTTGGACAAGGACTAGTATGTTTGTTTGTTATAACAATCAACAGAAATATGCCCTGTTAGGTTGCATTATCATGTAAATCTTTAGAATTTGTTTTTTTTAATGTATAAAGCTTATCATGACTCTTTATATTTAAAATTATTTTGTCATGTAGTTTCTCAAATGCGAAAAACGTTGCTTTTTGTTGCAAAATAGGAAGACTTTAGTGTGACTCATAAGGTAAAAATTCTTTGAAACATTAAAAAAATCTAAGATAAAAAAACTAAAATACATTATTTTAATAAAAAGCATAAAGTTGAAAAAAAAACGTGACAGTTAGACGCTAAAATGGGAAAATTAAAGACGGGTTCTGAAAATTCATTTAAATGGACCCATTATGTAAACAGTTGCTAAATAGGTATTTAAATATTAAGTATATTTATTTTTCTAAATTCTTTTCACATGATATTTGTTCAAATATAAATGAAAATGGGAACAGCCCCCCCCCCAAAAAAAAAAGTTACTAATTACGCAACAACAGGAGATACTGTAAATGTCTAAAGATGATCTATAAAGCCCTCTATCCAAAGTTCCCTGTTTTATAACAAAGCATTGTACGTTTTAGGCATTTCATTTCATGATCAATGGTAAATTTTTTTACCGCACTTGTTTAATCACAAGTCATAAGATTCGCTCATAATGACTTATCAACAAAAGTAATAAGTAACAAAAAGTTATTAACATCTAAGTTTGATGTATTTTTGTATTTTTCTTGAAAACGGCTTTTAATATCTTTGTTGAAGGTCTTTTCCAGTATTTTTATCAAGAGCAGTCTTAAATTAAGATTGCCGTCACTTACTCATACAATTATTCAACACATTATCTTGGCTTAATAATTTTATATGTACAGTAAATCCACTTCATACCTTAAAGACGAGATATTCTTAGAATCACTGTATCCCTTATTGCCAGACGATAATTGTAACTTTTGTCAATATATCCTGACATCGTCTAGATATTACGAAATCACAACGAAGACCACACTATTTTTGTATAGTTAAGGTACATCAACGGTATTCCTATTTTTTTTAAATTTATTTATTTTGGTTTTAGGTTTTTTATCAGAAATACCTAAATATGGTTATTTTATGCTATTCAAGTTTTATTTATTTACTTTTTTGAAATCCTCGAGGTTTTGCCGTTTTATTTTGTGTATTTTATTTTATTGGCCATTTTGTTTTTATTTTCATGTTCATGTTTTCCGATACAAATTATTAGATTTATTTAAACGACTACATGGGGTTATTTACCATACAGTTTGTATTGTAATGATTCTTTAAAAGCATCTTGTCAAATTTTAACTATATGCACTGATACATTCATTTTGCATTACAAGACATTTACACTTATATGACAATCAAACGGAAAGAGATGTTAACCTTTTACTGTATTATATAGGGCTCTTCATTAAGCATTAATCAACATTGACAACTATTACTTAATTCGATAGACTTTAATTTATCTTATACACCTGCTCATACGATTTCTAGTCACGTAATCACTCATAAGAAGCAGTCATGTTTCCGTGTGGAGATATTTCTAAAAACTGATATCATTCATACGTTGATGCACACCTTAGGGTTCGTATGACTAGAAGTCTGTAAATAACAAGTTGATTATAGAAACAGCAATTTACGGAAAAGAAGAAAAAGCAAACACATCAATCGGACGACTAGAAGATTTACTAATCCAACCCTGAGAATTGACTGCTGTAAAAAGTTAATATATAACACATCAACCTGTTAAACTTTGATGTGCCAAATGTGCACATTTCTGAAAATCATTCCTCATCAGTAACAATAGGGGCCAAAAATTCTGATAAATCAAAACATAAGTTGAAAAGTTGACAATTAATGAATCAAAAGTTTCAAAAATGTATGAATCCAAATCCAACTATGGAATATATTAGGTTACAAACCTTAGTTTTAAATTTCAAAAATAAAGAGGGCTGAAAATTTTACTAAATGGTATATTGTCTGATAGCACAAAGTACTGCCTACTGAGTGATTGGTTCCTTCGGGGAGTTTTACTCCACCAGCAGCGGTACCCGCTCTGGGGAAGTAAATATATAACACGGATACCAGTTATGTTTAATGTGCCAGATGTGCACATTTCTGAAAATCAAGATAATAGAAATTATTGTTTTCAAACATTGAACATTTTTGCTTGATTGGCAATATACATTACTTACGTATGCAATGTATTAACTCAAAAAATTAATGAAATGAAATATATAACAAAAGAACGTCATTCCTTAACGTAAGTAATAATGTCTCTAACAGGAAAGAAAGTCTTTTTAATTTCCTGACTCAGAACTAATTATCACGAGTACACAGGGATTTATTACATTAGATCTATATTTCAGTGATATTTGTATTTCCTGACTAAAAACTAACAAAGTAGGCAGTACCTTCTTCTGTCACAAAATGTACCATTTAGCAAAATTTTCAGCTGTCTGAAATTTAAAATTTATTTAAAACTAAGGTTTGTTCCCTCATACAAAGCATTCCTTAGCTGGAGTTGGATTTATATAATTTTGGAACTTTAGACTCATTTTTTCAACTGTTTGGCTTATGGTTTTTATCTATCAAACTTTTCGGTCTTAGTGTCACTTATGAGGAATGAATTTTCTAAATGTGCACATATGGCACATCAAAATTTAAGTGGTATTTGTGATATATATAACTAGTAGAGAAGGCGTTATTACATAAGATCTATTTTTCAGTGATAATTATATTTCCTGACTAAAAACTGATTATCACGAGTACACAGGGATTTATTACATTAGATCTATAGTTCAGTGATATTTGTATTTCCTGACTAAGAACCAATTATCACGAGTGGAGAGGGCGTTATTACATTACATTAGATTTATATTCAGTGATTTTTGTGGCATAATCGTAGATATTCGTAACAGAATGTCCCTTTTAAACTGTAAAAATGATATAATTAATTTTTCCGTTTAATTAGCACTATAATTATACGTTAACTATCACTATTACTTGGGTAAATTTACACGCATTTCTGGAAACATTAAACATGTTAATTAATTTCTTTATAACCTTTGGTCTTTTTGACATAACATTTTGTAACGCAGGATGGAGTTTTCAAAACGACACAAAGTGCCCTAAACCGCAAGCGAATTAACCACCCCTAACAACCACACCTAACAATTTAAAACAGAATACCTGTTAAATTTTGATGTGCCATATGTGCGCATTTCAGAAAATCATTTTCATCAGTGACACTAGGGGCCGAAATGTTTGATAGATAAAAACAATTGAAAGTTAATGAATCTAAAGTTCCAAAATTATATGAATCCTAATCCAGCTTAGAAATGCTTTGCATGAGGGAACAAACCTTAGTTTTGAATAAATAAAAAAATGAAGACGGCTAACAATTTTGCTAAATGGTATATTTTCTGTAAGCACAAAGTACTGCCTATTTAAATATTATAAAATATGACATTACGTTTACTTGCTCTGATCGTTTTTTGATATTCATCGAAGAATTAACTTAGACAACAACTTCAAAAAAGTATGCATTCAATAGCCACATATTGTTGAAAAAAGCTCATCAACGTTTAAGTCGATGTTTATTTAAGCGAATTGTTATGAATCTTTTAATACTTCTTGGTACTTTCTTTGAGCAAATGATATTTACACACGGTTATAAACTTGCCAAGTTGGCAGTATAGTAAGCGAAAATAAAATCATAAATGTCTTACTTAGCCTTAATTTCAATTTTTTTTGTATAATACACTGCAGGTAAGGCCAGGAAAATGTACAGTTAAATTTCCAAATGACGTTGAAACGTGAATTCATACGTTTTCATTTCAAACATTTAATGTATAAATCATGTTCTTGATTGACATACCAAATAAATTTCATAAAATTGAATAATTAATAACTTCTTTTGTTGTTTTATTTTTTATAGTTTCTGAAACCCTGTAAACACAAAATTACATTAAGAAGACAATCGATACTTAACAACCTCACAAGTTCATGAAAATGATAAATCTAAAACTTACAAAAATGATTTATGACTTTGACCTTTTCTGAACAACCCTGTATAATACATAGCAGACAAATATAATGGAATTTACAACCTATCCGCGACAAATGAAGTGTCTTCATCGAGATAATAAGTCAAAGGGTATAATAATTACGAGACAATTTCTTTTTCTAGCTTAACAAGATGCTGAAGCTACATAAATATTTATAAAACTCTATCAAGTACCAACAATCACTTCCGTGTCATAATTGCATACTTGCGTTTTTTTTCATTGACTGTTAACAATATTATTATTATTAATATTATTATATAATATTGTCAAATCTGGAGAGAAAACTGTCGCCAACTCTTCATAAAGATATATAGAGTCTATTAATTAACCAATAAATTGTGAATGCCATCTATCCTAGTGAGCATGAAATAAAAGATGCGCCTGGCACACTATGTTCTGCTTCATATTTGGACTTAAACTTCATTTGTGACGCCAATTGAGGTTACATTTGAAGTAATACGACAAAAGTTATTTTTCTATTGTCAACTGTCCGTTTCTTAGCCGATATAGTTCTGTATCTCTTGTGAATGGTTTATACAGTTAACATTTAATACTACATGGTAGAGCTTGTTCCCACCACGGGGACTTATTACAACGAAGCAAACTGCTTAAAATTAAATTCTTAACCCGAGGATATTGCAAACCTAGGCTAAACAAGGTCCATTGCGTTTTAAGGCCATCATCACAATTTTGTTGGTAAGCTTATGCTGGATATATTTGACTTTCCATTATTCCGTTGTTCTATGTTCCTTTCGTTCTCAAATTTGCATTTTGTGTGTGAAAGGTATAGCTAGCTAGCTTATCAGTTGTTTCTCACCCTACCGGAAACCTTGCCTCACTTTATTGATGGAAGTTTGTGTGTATAACTAAATTGTCCATTGTTATCAAATGGTAATGATTTCCAATAAATAGAAACTTTAACAGAAGTGTATATAAGTATTCATTATAAAATGTTTATTTTACAGGAACCTTTTCTCGTAAAGTGAATTATGGAGCTTATTTTTTTTTTTTACTATCTGATGTTTCTTGGCAAAATCAATTATTAGAGATTTGTTCTTTAGCATTATACACATCGTGAGTATGAATTACAGGCCGTAAATGGATAAATCACCCCATATTGACGTAATAAGCATGTCATATAACACTATATTAAAAACCAACATAAAAAAGAATAAAATTAAAAGATAAAACTAGATAAAAATTTTGATCACTTTTTAGAGAAATCAAAAGACAAAATGTATCCACTTTAACGGTCAAAATACTTTACGGGACCGTCATCATTTAAAAAAAAACTGGTCTGGTGGGGTTTAAGGATATTGTTTGCATGACAAGATATCATGGCCTTTGTTCATTCCAAGTAAACATTATTCAAAATTAGAACGACTATTTAAGACGATTATGAATAAAACATAATTATAATCTATTTAATGGTTATTTTAACATCTTGTTTAGAAACGTATATTTCTAAAACACTGCATATGTAACTACCTATCTGAAATTTGTATATTTCTTATAAGTATGATAATGTTTTGTTGCATATTCTGCTAAGATAATTTTTCAAAACTTTTTTTCTAATTTGTTTATTCAGTAACATTTGAAAATAAATTGCAATTAGCATTAAATCCGACATAGTCATTTCTTTCATATTATACGTGTTCATTTTGGCCTAAAAGACACAGTAATATAACAATTTTCTACGATATAAAAAAGGAGACCATTACACTCTTATTTTTACATCACTGTATATTTGAAAATTAGTTTTGGAAATTACCTAATTATATACAGTAATATCGTATTCGACCATATAAAGAGCCACGAAACATCAAAATTTGAAACATAAAATGCAATGAGTCTTTTCGATTGGTTGTTTTATAGATGGCATAGAAACTGACTTGAAAATTTCCGATTAAATTATAAAAGTTAAGTACTATCTATTACGACCATACAATTTGAGTGCCTTAAAGTGTAAAGAATAACTTTAGTAGTTTCAATCCTTAAAAAAGATAAGTTCGCAAAAAAAGGTAAATTAACGAGATAAACGGCTTATTGATCATAGTGATATTTTGAATATTATTTGTGTATAGCAATAAAATGTTGTATCTATCTTATAAAAGGTGTTGGACCGCTACGTCATATTATCATTTTAACAGTGCTTAAGTAAAAAAAAAGAAAGAAAATGTTGAATAAATTTATGTTTTATTCCTTGGTTAGCTTTTAAATTTAAAATTAAAAATTTCACGGTAAGCTCTATTCAGTTAAATTTGGTACTGAAATAAATTAAAGAACGATTCATATAATAATTTTCGTTAAGTCTTGATAGAACTTGTCTATAACGGCCACCTGTCTATAAAGGCCACTTTTGCTGCATCGATGAGTTGCTTTTATAGACGTTTCACTATGCCAGTGTCAGAAAACAAACTGTATTGTTTGCTCAAATGGAGCATGTGTAATTAAACTATGTAAAATTGACTGTTAACCATGCTAATTAAACGAATGTGGTATATATATAAGGGTCGTTGCATAAAACACACAATATTGTTAAAAGGCTATAAATGCTTTCACGTCAATAAGATGACAAATGGCATTACTGAGTTGGTCGTTAACAATAGCTTAACCATGAAGATCACATAAACGATTAAATTAGAATTAAAAACATCAGGGCGATTTATTTTGGTCCATTATAGAAATGAAAATAATTGGAAAATGATCTCGATATTTTTGTGGTCTAGAGAATAGAGAACAATTTCCAATAATTGACAACAATATAAAGCAAGTTACTGATTAAAAAGAAAGTAACTTGAAATAAGACCATTTGATGGACATAATAAATGTCGATTTATTATTGGGATTAAAACTACAAAAATGTAAATCTAAAGAAAATGATAATGTTGTTAATGTTATAAAATACGTCTTTTAGTCAGATAATTGATGGGGTCTAATAACATGATTTGTTATCCCAAAATAGGTAAGAAAAATATGAAATCATTAGGTTTAAAAAAGGTGTATAGGTCTCATGCTTGAACATTTTTATTACAGTTTTTAGATTTTTTTAACTTTGGCATTTTAAGTGAACAATGGATAAAGCCGTTATAGACAAAGGAATTCTTTTAGGATATAAAAATAAAACATTCCATAGAAAATTTAAACATCTTTGAGAGGAGACAGGCAAGGTTACTCAATGTCAAGTTAATTGTTTTAATCGGCTTAAATTTAATCTTTCTGATTAATACAATAATCAAATCAAATTTGAAAAAATTTAAATTTGCTGATAATACAGCTAATAATTATTTAAGATAATATTTTCATAAGTTTTTAAAGAGTCAGTTTCTTAGCTAAGTAAACCTTGGAATTTTTTTTAATGGCACAGATTTAATCCAAAGTTAATATAAGACCATTTGGATAAGCTGTAACAGATTCTCTAGAGAAACTTTAATCCATCATTTGCAAAAAAAGTTTTATTACTATTTCACTCTTTCAGACTTCTTGGAATCGATTTTCTGTCAATTGTAATAATTTATACAGATTTAACCTTGAAAGAAATCTTAATTATACTTGGTATTAAAAGAATCCTAGCAATTATTAAAATAAAAAATCTAACAGATAGAAAACATGACACACAAAATAATAATAATAATAATTTTTTATACTTAAAAACTATAACAAAAAATGTCAGTTCCCAAAGTCCAAATGAAATAATGTAAACATTCTAATTATAGCGGTGTATTAATTTTGACGATTTCGCGCTAATTTAAATGCATAATGTAGGTTTTCCATCCTAAAGTTCCTTTGCTCGGTTTTAAATCCACGCGAATGTAAACTGCGCTACAATACGTGCGCGCTAATATAAGTGCGTTGCATGATACGATTGGTCATTAGATAAACAAATTGAAATGGCAAGCTTTTAGCTCATACAAGGATAAACGAAATCTGAACACCGAATTCATAAAAAAGTTCTTTTTTATCTTATTTAATAAAAAAAATCTTTTTTATCTAGTTTAAATTAAGTGCGTAATTTAAGAAATAAACATAAATATTACAGAGATATGGAAAATTTCTAATTTATCCATTTCTACCTCAATATCTTAATGATTAAAATGAGAGAAAAGAAATTAAAGAAATAAATGGAAAATATTATTTAAATAAAGACTAAACAATCAATTTAATACTATTATACCATACTAAACTGCCCAATTTAAATAATTACAGTAATGAATGGTTATTTGGATTTTTATTGACTAAATCTTTAAAACTAGGTATGTATAAAATGAATTATATATATATATATATATATATATATATATATATATATATTTTTTTTTTTTTTTTTTTTTTTTTTTGATTTTCTTTTTTATTGATTTTATGTTTTTATTACGTACTCTATGTTTTATGGTAATGTTCAACTATTCCGATTATTTTCAATTTATCGACTCAAATGGATGATTAATTTTTACATTAAAAAACTCGATGTTTACATTTGATTTTATAAACAACATTCGTGTTGTTTTGTATTTTAATACGCATAAAGTATACACTGAAGATAATACAAATTTGTTTGTTAATCATAATTGCGAAAAAGTAACCTTATTAAAATTCACAATACACGACCTAAAATTGCTGTTACTAGATGTGGCAAAAAAGAACATTCAATAAATATAAATGCTCGAAGGTTTTTACAAAAGAAAACACAAATCCCGGAATAAAAATTTATTTTTGAAAAATGATGCTAAAAAACGAGACTTCAAAGACAGAACCAAATGATTTAAACAAAGTTCAACAGTAAATCCAATTGTTTTTATCCATTTTTCGCAAAATTTGATATGTTTTTATAAGTTCGTTCAACAGTCACACCAAGAAAATAAAAAATGACACAAGCTAATTTTATGGAGATAAATGCTAATTGCAATCTATGTAGTTTTCAAAGGATGTAAAGATGACAAGGTTTAATAGGTAATAAATCAAATAAAAGCATGATGTTAATCTGGATATATGTACTGGTTTGAAACTTGATTTCATTAAAACAAGAAGATAAAGATTTTATAACACATCAAAAGAAAACAAAGATATCATTTGGTAAAACAAAACACAATCCGTTCTGATACCAGAAACAAGTAAAGATGGTAGAGTCAGTGCATTGCAATAATATGCAAAACAACATTCTAACATTATGATTTTGTCAAGAAGTTCAACACAGGATATAAAAGATATTAACCTTAAGAAAGAATTTTCCTATTGTCACTCATAGTAAAAGAAAAAAAAATTTACAAAATGTAAGACTAAACAAGTATTTAACTTACTTCGAAAACATTACGATTATAAGAAAATTTAAGCAAAAAATATATAAAGCAACAAGCTTAAGAAACTTGGAATTGAATTTCATCTCTAGAAAACCTGAAATTATACTTTTCCAAAAACGAATATTATATCGTTATATCGATATCAGGCTTGAACGTGATGTAAATCAGTCCCTAGATGCACCCGACATCATCTAAACCTGAAATAGTATTCTTAACTTGATACAAATAATAATAATAATAATAACAATAATGACAATAATAATAATTATAATAGAATTGCAACCTTTGATGTAACTGGTATGTATAGCAATGTTGTATCTATGACCATGACTGGTTGTATCTATGACTATGACTGGTTGTATCTATGACTATGACTGGTTGTATCTATGACTATAACTGGTTATATCTATGACCATGACTGGTTGTATGTATGACTACGACTGGTTGTATCTATGACTATGACTGGTTGTATCTATGACTATGACTGGTTGTAGCTATGACTATGACTGGTTGTATCTATAACTATGACTGGTTGTATCTATAACTAAGACTGGTTGTATCTATGACTATGACTGGTTGTATCTATAACTATGACTGGTTGTATCCATGACTTTGACTGGTTGTATCTATGACTATGACTGGTTGTATCTATGACTACGACTGGTTGTATCTATGATTATGACATGTTGTATCTATGACTATGACTGGTTGTATCTATGACCATGACTATGACATGTTGTATCTATGACTATGACTGGTTGTATCTATAACTATGACTGGTTGTATCTATGACTATGACTGGTTGTATCTATGACCATGACTGGTTGTATCTATAACTATGACTGGTTGTATCTATGACCATGACTGGTTGTATCTATGACTATGACTGGTTGTATCTATGACTATGACTGGTTGAATAATGACTTTGATGCAGAGGCTATAACATTCAGAATAGTAAAAATGCACTTAATATAAAATTTAATTATTAGTTTATTTTTTATGTTTCAAATTTATAAATCACTTCTAAAAACTTATTACTTTAAACGTCAAAACGCATCTTGAAAATCATGAAACACTATCTGGTTTACTTTTTAGACATGAACTGGTATGTTTGTGTTTTGGACGTTGTAATTTGGACATGGACTGGTATGTTTGTGTTTTGGACGTTGTAATTTGGACATGGACTGGTATGTTTGTGTTTTGGACGTTGTAATTAGGACATGGACTGGTATGTTTGTGTTTTGGAGGTTGTAATTTGGACATGGACTGGTATGTTTGTGTTTTGGATGTTGTAGTTTGGACACGGAGTGGTATGTTTGTGTTTTGGATGTTGTAATTTGGACATCGACTGGCATGTTTGTATTTGGGAGGTTGTAATTTGGACATGGACTGGTATGTTTGTGTTTGGGATTGTAATTTAGACACGGACTGGTATGTTTGTGTTTGGGAGGTTGTAATTTGGACATGGACTGGTATGTTTGTGTTTTGGAGGTTGTGATTTGGACATGGACTGGTATGTTTGTGTTTTGGACGTTGTAATTAGGACATGGACTGGTATGTTTGTGTTTTGGAGGTTGTAATTTGGACATGGACTGGTATGTTTGTGTTTTGGATGTTGTAGTTTGGACACGGAGTGGTATGTTTGTGTTTTGGATGTTGTAATTTGGACATGGACTGGCATGTTTGTATTTGGGAGGTTGTAATTTGGACATGGACTGGTATGTTTGTGTTTGGGATTGTAATTTAGACACGGACTGGTATGTTTGTGTTTGGGAGGTTGTAATTTGGACATGGACTGGTATGTTTGTGTTTTGGAGGTTGTGATTTGGACATGGACTGGCATGTTTGTGTTTGGAAGGTTGTAATTTGGACATGGACTGGTATGTTTGTGTGTTTTATTTTTACCATGTTCCATGCTGATAAATGTATGGATCAATGTTTTCGTTTGAACGAATCCAAATATTAACTATTCTAGACCATTGCAATAAATACACCAATTTCGTGATTGCTTAGGAACGAAACTTTTATCCAGTTCTATCATATTGATAAAGTCTTTTTATCTAGGCCGTTACGGATTGAGCTTCAGTGAGACGTTGATATTTAGTATGATTCCGTCTTTTTATTATCAATAATTTTCTGTTGATTGTTATTCGGCAGCTAATAAGTCGTTATAAGGATTATAATTTCTTCTTTTAAGGTTCATAAATGAAACGCTATTCAATTTGATAAAAAGTAAGTAATTGTCCAAATCAATTGATAACAGAAAAAACTGAATTAAGGACAAACGACACAAAATAATAAGTTTGTTAAAGTACCGTGTATATTGAAGAGGCACTATTCAAGAATAACACATTAAAAGATGTTACTCAAGTAAATAGCTTATAGATGTCAAAACGAAAGACCACTACGGTAGCTAACTTGCTAGTGTGTTCTTGTCGAATATGGGAGATCAGGATTCGAACCCCGGCCAGGTCTGACAAAGATTTAAAAAATTTGTAGTGATTGTTTTGTCGCCAAGCACTCCACTCGACATTTAAGAATGAATGGCAAGGGTCCATTGGAAGGTGAACCCTGCCTGGACACTACACAAAGCGCACTTCAAATGTAAACATTAATGCGACCTCAACTATAACTGGTGACGTCTTGATAAAAGTGAAATATTTTTTGATGGAACGTTAAATCAATCAATTAACTATAAAAGTATGTAAAGGGTCATAAACTAAACACAAATAATGACAAAACGAAACTGAGTGATGTGAAAGTCATCTTCAAAGTGCTTAAATCACAATTATGATTATTTATTTATTTATTTATTTACTTTTGCATTGACACGTATATTTTCTGATTCATTCAACAATAATAAACACGTTATGTCATGTTTTCATATGGCTTTACACCAATGATAACGGTGTCCTCAAAGTGTATTTGTTAGAAATTTACAATTCCGGTTGTTTTTAGTTTTTTTAATTAAATGTACTTATGCAATGTGCGATTGTTTTCAGCTACAAACAGCTTCTTTTTTTATTTTGCAACTAGTTATTAATCGAACCAACCAACTATATCAAAAGAATAAAAAAAATTAACAAGCTAAATTACACATTAATAAAGAATATTCAAAAGTTAAATAAAGTGAAGATCCGGTTACTAATGCAATCTTCATTTAATTTATAAGAAATTTACCGGATATATAAATATTTGTTTTTTTCTGCTTAGAAGGCGACAATTGATAGAATAGTAAGGTGAACATTGCATGTTTGTAATACGTAATGGAGAAATCGTCGTTAGTGATAGGTTACTAGTAAACTGAAAAACATATCCGTCTGCAAATTTTAAAATGCCACAGATATATGTTACCATCATTAATGTTTCTAATTATGATGTTAATAGCAATGTTTAAAAACATGCATTTCAAACAAATAGCTGGAATTTCAGAGGCTGAGTGGTCAAAAGCACAAGCTAAACGGACCCAGCTGCTTCTACCGTAAAGGTTCTTATTCGATCCCTTCCCAATTACTCATTGTTTTCTATAGTTGTCTGATCCACACCATCTAGAGGGTCCTGCTTCGAAATAGGTGAAAGACTAGTTAATATATAACACAAATACGTGTTAAATGTCGATGTGCCATATGTACACATTTCGGAAAATTATTCCTCATTAGTGACACTGGGCGCCTAAAAGTTTGATGGATAAAAAACATTAGCCAAACAGTTGAAAAGTGATACCTCAAACATATTTTTTTCCAATTCTTTTATCTAACATCTATACACGTAGACTTAAAGCCATTCCCCAAATAAATATTTTAAAGATAATTATATAATTATAATAAATAATAAAAATTAAAATCAAACTTTAATAAAAATAATTGAATGCATTCTAATTTCTTAATGGTTTCTTCAGGAATTTCATTCTGCGTCGTTAATCTGTTAAAGACGTATGGTATACATTTTATTATGATCGCTTTACAAGACAACAGTAATAAAACTCGGGTTTTATGATAGAATAACAATGCCATAACAATGAGATGAAATGTCAGCGAAATACAAAGGATACCGATATTATGTCTGTATAAAAATGTTTAATGTACTTTTACAAAGCCTAGCTAAAATTAATGGAACTTATCAACACAGGACAAATAAAAGAGATACAAAGATGAATCCTCTAATAAATAAATATATAATAAATGATCCGATCAATAAAAATGTCTACTTCTTGACTATCCAAAAATGTTCGTAAAGTAACAACTTTTGAGTTGCATAAAAAGAAGAAGTGATGATATGTACATCGGCTCAATTGCTTTTCAAATTTGCATAAATCTGACTATTTAACACTAAATCTGATAACGACGTAAGTTCTTATATTTTTGATGAATCAAGGCAAACTCTGTTGGAGTCTGATAAGACATTTACGAATAGGGTGTGTTTTAGCATCCCATATAACTATAACTAATAATGATAACGTATAAATTTGATGGTTTACTGCAAGCATTTCTTTTTTTAAATTTAAGGCACATGTTTGTCTAGGATTTCGAAAAAAAAGTTGAATTAATTTCATTAACAAAAACCAAGCTTAAAATGTAGGCAAAAAATTAAATCATAAAATAAATATTTTGATTGAAGAATATCTTGTGGTTTGGATCTTTGCATTTCGCTTCACCCAAGAGTTAATGTTAACAACATTTTTTATGAGATTTACTCATTATTTTGTATTATTCAATCTTAAGGGAAAAAACGCTGTCAAAATCAACAAATGAACCTGTTCAAAATGTCAATATTTATTTTACATCGAAAATATCTCGCTTGCCGAACCTTTAATTTGATTAAACTTATCCAAACCCAACACTTTTAGCCTCCCCAAAGAGAAGTTTACATGATAAACAATGACCATCATGTACAACATGTTTACCTGAATTCATTTTCCTTATGGTTTACGATGATAAATGGTATAATTAGCTTTATAGAGGTCATTATCATATAACAATTCAAACCCCCGCTAATATGTAGTACATTGTCACCTCGTTTAATTGACATAGGATTGTTTCAGATTATCAAAACATTAACTAAAACCTAGTTTTCTAAGCAGAAATAATTGAAGTCAGTAGGCTTTGTAAATATTATATATTTTCTTATCAAACCCTTTTTCTGTTTCTTAAACAAGTTCATACGAAAATTTAGATAGAATAAATTTGTTAACTAATATTTTCCCAAGGTGCCTTTGTATCTTGATGTTCTACAGAGCGCTCTTACTGATCACTACCACCTTATTACTTAGGTTCGAATCCTGCTAAAGCAGATCCAGTTTTAGTTGCCAAAATCGGTTGTTTCGTCGGACTTTGGTTTCCTCCACCAACCCAAAACGAAAACTGTTAAGTTAAAAGTCAAAGACGTTAACATCAACTAGGTAAGTAAATCCGGGTGTCTTGGAAAGTTAGAACCTACTGTGTAGCTAGTGCAATCGCTAAGATTGATATCAGAATTGAGAACAAAAGGATAATGGAACTGTTGAACGCCAAAATATTCAGAAATGGGTGATATGGTGATAACGATTACAAAACATTTTGCAAGCATCAATAAATCTTGGTTTAATATTTCTAAACAGTCAACAATTTATTTGTAAGAAGCTTGCTAAAAAGCACAAAATTATTATAGGGTGGACAATACTTTATTTTGTATTTTAAAGCTGCATTAAGTTTTTCAAAGAAAAAATAAAAACGGTGCGTATCTAATAAATGAGGTTCCTAATGAACAATGCTACACTTGGTTCAACGATAAAAGCTCCAATAAATACAGAAAATACAGTATTTACCAAGCGCGATGCAGCATTTGGGATCTAATATTAGAACATGGTTACGTCATCAAAACCCGGGTCATTTAAACACAACTTTCAAAACGGTGAAATACGATAAATTAAACACAGAACTTCGTTGAATTTGTCATTTGTGACTAAGTAAGGGACACATAACACCATTTCAAATACATCTGGATATTTATTAAGGACAATTAATGAAATCTGTCATGTTTCACTTTCGATTCTAGGGTTTTTCGTACATCCGTGCGCATGCTCCAAGCTCATAATTACCATCGTAAAACACTGACCAACCGGTCAGAGGATTCCGTTTATTTACAGCTAAAAGAAATGAAATTTTAGAAAATGAATGTCACGGATCGTGGTTAGAAGATAACTATTTTAAAAAAAAATATATTTTTAGAAAATCAAAAAAATTCAGCAAATTGAAAACTTAATGCAGCTTTAATAAAGACATATTGCAAAAAAGGTTAGAGGGACCTACGAGAAAAATTTAACAACATCATTTTACTTTAGTTTTGTGATTATATTAAAACTCGCGCTTAGCACTAAGAAGTGTGATAAATGGTGATATGAATGATTGCTTTGATATAAGGGACGTATCTTATCCCAAAATTAAACAATGTATTCGATCAATTTTCTAGTTAAGTCTACTTGGTCTTATACAACCATTATACTGTCCACTATCTGATTTGTCTGTTTGCACTTTTTTATATGGAGGTGTTCATAAAAGCGTACCGGAGCACCCTGCCTCACTTCCTTCATGGTAGTTCACGTGTATAACTAAATTTGCCAGCTCTCAGGGGTTTTTACTTTGTTTTTGGATTGTGATTTGGATAAGGACTGGTATGTTTGTGTTTTATTCATATTTACCTGAACACTTTAGAAATATTTTATTTTACACACACTAAACTCTTTTACTTGCAAGATAAGAGGAATAATAGTCGCTTGCTATGCAATTTATTCGACGAAAATGAATATTTATATTAAAGAATTTCATCATGGGTATCTAACGGCTTTCACCGCCCTCGGTTTAAGGTGCAGTAAATGGTCTAAATATAAAGTACAATTAGTATATATATATATATATATATATATATATATATATATATATATATATATATATATATATATATATATATATATATATATAGCAATTTTATCAGTTTTGATTATCACCTGACATGAATCAACATTTTATAAATTGAAAACAGAAAATCAGTTTATACTTCTTATTCTTAATGTCTGTAATGTAAAACCCTTCCATATTTGTCAAAAAGACGATAAAATGGCTTATCATTCTAAAAATCTATCTGGCATGACTTCAAACTAGCAAACAGAAAAAAAATTTAACAATATAAAATAAATAATTTAACAGCAAAATTACACAGGTACTTTGTTAAATTTTTATGAATGCATTATTTGTTATTAGTCAGTAATTTAAACAATGTATTAATAAATGTTTTTTATTGTTTGCCATTTTTGAAGTTATTGAACATGATTACAATGGGAATGAACAGTGGAAATACGTTCTGTAAAAATAAGATTAAGAAATTTGTTTGTCAGTGGTTTGGTTTTTGCAAAACAATGATATCACTATACAATAAGGAAAATTGGTTCCAGGATAACTCAAATAAAAAAGCTCTTTCAAAGCCGCAGCTTCAAAAATCGCTCAGATGTGTTTTGCCATAGATACATGTCTATACTTTCTATCCTATCTGAGCCCATCATTATATTGATTTATTAGATAACAAAGAGTCGTGCAGTTGATATATAACCATGGGATTGTCATTTTATTAATGAATAAATTTGAAGGCATTTTGTACAAGCAGAGTGTATATACATCATCTATACCATCTTGCTATTCAACTTTCAATCTGTGTCGTTATGAATTTGCACTTTAGTGATTCATTTGAGAGTTTAAAAAATTCTTACTCATCACCAGACTTTTATCAGGTTGCTTCGACGAGCGCGTAATATGCCTGATATTATTAAATAATTAGTTCATTTATTGGATGACCCCTTGTATATGTTTTAATGAAACACCTTACATATCTATTTATATATCCAGATCTGAATGGTTGAATGTTGATCGGTTGTCATTATTACCTTAGAGATGAAATCCTAACTATTATACATAAAAAATCGAAACAGGCCCTGAAATGACATATTTATTAAGAAAAACGTATTATTAACATTCTTGGTCCCAAAAGATATGTTTGTTTTTTTCCTGTCATCAGCTCTTATAAAAGGCGAGTTCTTAGTAATGGATCGTTCATTTCTTCTTTCTAATTGTTCATGAACATGTATCTTGTGTTACGATAAGACAATTCTAAGTGTAATAAATGACAAATTTTTATGTCATCTTTTTTTTAAAAAAGGTTGTTTAGCTTTAAATAAGGAGGCTCAATGGCTAAGTGGTTTCCCGGTAGACCTAAACTGGTTGGCTTAGTACCAGAATAATGAATGATCATGGGAATGATCTACGACTTTTAAATATCTTACAAAAATACGCGTTTAATTTTTGTGAAAATTTCGGAAATTCATTTCTCATCAGTGCCGTAAAAGTTGATACAAATGTAATCCAAATATTTGAAAATAATGAATCTAAAGTTCCATAATTATATGAATTAATATCCAGATAATGATTGCTTTACATGCAGTGGAAACATTAGTTTTTAAAACAAATCCTAAAAATCAAGACGGCTGAAAAGGATGAGTTTCAATACGTCCGCGTATAGGAAAATGTCAAGAAACCAGGTTACACCTTTGGAAGACCTCTATATCCCAACATCGATTCGAGACCGATTGCAAAATTTTAGGCTTACGGGCCTATATATATATATATATATATATATATATATATATATATATATATATATATATATATATATATATATATATATATATTTATTTATTTATATAAATACGTAATAAAGACATCTCATAATTTTTACTAAGAAAAAACATAATATGAAAGTGTGTCATTGGTCGTTTTCTCACAAGTCTACTTTACACTCTTGCATAATTAAAAAAAACAGTCATGTTTTGCGCAAAGTGAGCTATATCAAGTGAGAAAAACGGACATTTTTTAAAAACACTAGTAACAAAAAAGGTATTATACTAAATTATGATAAATAATTCACGTTGTATAAGAATTTACAAATACAATTCCTAGCACTTTAAAACGTACCCGCTAGTGCGCATTAGTACAATGTAGATTAGAAACACTTCCACACTCCAACGCCTCACAGGAATTTATCATATAAAATATTCTTGAGATTAATAAAAATTAAAAATTAAAACATTTTCTCTTCCCGAATAGATAACAAATAAAATCAGAACGAGACGTAAAAACAATATTCAACCAATCAATCAACCACTTAATATTGATTTTTCTCTGTTTCTTGCACGTTTGCTGAGAATGTCAGAACCAAAGATTGAATACGTTCAAAAAAGTAAAAAATATAATAATAATAATAATAATAATAATAATAATAATAATAATAATAATAAAATAATAATAAGAAGAAGAAGAAGAAGAAGAAATGTCATTACCCATTCTACACTTTTGACATGTTTTGCGATTTCAATTTGTACAAAAACGATTGTTGGCTAATAGCAAGATGGTCGAATTGAAAAAAATTACTATGTGTAAGGTAAATAGAAATTCTTCAGTAGCTGTTATTTTATTTTCAGTTAAACATTTAAATTTAAATAGCAAACGCATGATATAGAAACTAATAACCTAAAAGGTTTCAAGGAATCATATATTGTAACATAATCACAATTAGGTTAAAAAAGTGCACAATCCGATTCGATCTTACTGAATGCAGGTATTAATTACAAGTTATAATAACGATTAACCAGAATTTGAACCAAGTATTAATGCAGTTTATAAATTTATTAGATTTTCTGAAACAGAATTTCTAAATCTGACAATTTTATCGCGTGTTGCTAAATGAAACCTGTGATTGTAATTTACTTTATAACCTTGTTATGGCCTAAAACTTATAAAACTACGGACATTACTTAAAAAGTAATTTGTAACAGGAAATTACTGTGAAGGTAGTTTGAATGGTTTTGTAATTAGCGTATCCATCTTTTTTCACCATGACTTGTTATCAAGTCGGTATATCATTTCTGCAGTTTGGTTTTTTTTTATCTAAATCGAGAAACGGCACAATAGAACGGTGCTTTTAATGTGATAAAAAGGCATTAGAAAATGTTTTTCTTAAAGATTGACTTGTCTTTAAAACTATTTAAAAAATCATAATTTTAAAAATGTAGTTTGTAATAGGTCAGTGTCTAATTGCTGCAAAATTACCCACACAAAGATAAAAAGAGCATTAAATTCTCAATAAATGTCAGAAAAAAGCCTTTCAGAGTAACAATGTTTTGGGTTTTTTTTTTTTTTTTTTTTTTAAAAAAAAAAGCTTTTTTATGATAACGAATAATTAGAACTCCAACATATTCTAGTGTAACACTGAATGTATTTTTCCTGAAAATTTCTACTGCCTTTATGCTAAATGTACCATTTAGCAAAATTTTCAGCCGTTATAAATTTTGAAATTTATTTCAAACTAAGGTTTATTTCCTCATGCAAAGCATTCCTTAGCTGGATTTGGATTTATATAATTTTGGAACTTTAGATTCATTATTTTCAACTGTAGGGCTTATATTCCTTTATCAAATTTTTCAATCTTAGTGTCACTGATGAGAAATGAATTTCCGAAATGTGCACAGCTTGCACATAAAAATTTAACTGGTATTTGTGTTTATATATATATATATATATATATATATATATATATATATATATATATATATATATATATATATATATATATTCTTCTGTTCTGCTTATTTCAAATGAATTCACGGATCTTTTAAAACAAGTGTGCTATTAAAAGACTTAGTGGATTCACTTATCTTTGATAAACAGTTTCTATTAAAAGACTTAGTGAATTCAGTTACTTTTGATAAGCAAGTTTGCTCTTAAAAGACTTAGTGGATTCACTTATCTTTGATAAGCAAGTTTGCTCTTAAAAGACTTAGTGGATTCACTTATCTTTGATAAACAAGTTTGCTATTAAAAGACTTAGTGGATTCAGTTATCTTTGATAAACAAGTTTGCTATCACAAGACACCGTAAATTTATTTATCTTTTATGAACAAATTTGCTATTAAAGGACGTTGTCAAATCACTAATCTTTTTAAAACATGTTGACCAATAAAAGACACAGTAAATTCACTAATCTTCCATAAACAAGTTTGCTATTAAAAGACATTACAATACGTCTTAAATCTTGAGGCACCAAATTGTCCAGCATTAAATCTCACGGAGATTAGTATTCAGGTTAACTTTATAACAACAATACTATTATACCCTTTGTCAGACTGAATCATCTCAGTATATATTGCATTACCATCTGACAAGGGAAACCTTGTGTCCTGATCAATTATATCGATTAATTACAGCGTACCGTATTACAAACATACAAACAAAAAGCTCTTCTTGTTTCAAAACCAAATAATATAGAATAGAAGAATGCCACTCTGTCTGTAAACAATTGTGTTAATAAATATGAATCAGGACATTGCCTTTACCCTCGCGAAGCTTAACAGCGGCGGAATTAGCGTAGTTGGAATAGGGGTCCAACCATTTTGTGCGGGATTTTTTACTTAATTTATGTATATATATATGTACATTTCCTCTGTAACTTTACAGTATAAACATGCTGGAGCCCCGAAGGAATTGTGAGACAATACATGTCATTGATCACGTGATTATAAAACTGTGCGTAGCATATTTCACTATCTTGACTGCTTGTCTAAGTAGTTTCAAAATAACTACATATCTACTATATAACAAATAAGGTACCGGGGAAAAATTCATTCGGGTGTAGCTAGCTAGACAGGATGTGCTTACCCTTCCGGAACACCAGACCTCACTTCCTTGATGGAAGTTCACGTGTATAACATATTTTGCTAGTTTGCAAAGTTTTTACTTTGTTTTTGTGATTGTGATATGGAAAAGGACTTGTATGTTTGTTTTATTTATTTAAATATGCATTAAATTATTTTCAGAACCAAAAGCATCATAAATTGAAATTTTAAAAAATTAAATCAATGCAAGCAGGCATAACTCAGAATCAGCTGTTGTACCAGGAGTTGCCTAAGTCACAAACTGGAACGGAACATGTGGTCAGTTTTACAGGTACTGCGGATAATCTTGACAAATACTATGACTTTCTTAATCATATATTATTACAGTCATATTACAAGATAGAATTCTTCGCAAATTCCAGTTTCTCGCATTGGACAATTAATTTCCATATTTCCATAACCAAGAGCAAGTGTGACATACCGATTCAGAAGCAGTTTATTCCATATAACACTTTTACTATGCCACCAAATAGCACGAATACCAGATTCTATATAGTAAAACACAAAAGAGGACAATTGTCATTCGGATCACTTGTACTGTTTTCATTATCAACTCAAAAAATGTACGAAAACAAAGACAATAACAAGTTTATGTTGCAATTGAGTCCCCCAAGCGGAGACATAAGATCATTTATTTTAATTATCTTTGATAAAATCGGAAAATTTTATTTGGATTGAACATTAAACTTTAAAAAGATATTGAATAACGTCAACAGCAATTTCAAAAAAAAAAAAAAAAAAAAAAAAAAAAAAAAAAAAAAAAAACGAAAAGGCCACGCATAAAAACGGAAAATGTATATTTAGTTACATGTCAATAAATACTACGTTATGGTATGGAATATACGATTGTACATGATTCTGTTCTTCTTTATATACCTTGTATTTTTAAATGTCATACTTTTACATTTAAATATAAAGTTGGATACATTTTTCATCTACCAGTTATGAACTGGTAATCTGTCTCTATTAACTTAACATTAAGAGGATCACATATGGGTGTTTTGTTAAGGCTAAGAAGTAATGAGTAACTCTGACAAGTCAATTGGGTTGCTATTGCTTGAACTGCATTCTCATTATTTGCAATTTATAAGACATCATTTTAATAATTTATTAGACTTCTTATTTAGATATATTTGTTGTCGCCTTTCACTCTCAGCCACAACAAAATAACTCAAACAAACAACAACAAATATAACAATTATAACAATTAAATGCAACAGGAAATAATTTTAAAAGCTGTATAACCGTTATTTAGATAGAGTCAGATAGGTATATCCTAAGCAATGTACTTTTGTGTTGAATGTATAAATCAATATTTGAACTTCCGCTCTATTGTTATTATTCGTTAAATGAAGCAACAATCTCGTCAGATTGTAATTATAGCATAAACAGTAATAAACAATATAGTACAAGTACTTGTATGTATATAACTCTTTAACTGTATTGACGAAATCAATACAATGCTTCTTTATGTACACAACAATGGTGATTTACTACTTTTATGGATAAAGTCGAGATTTAGTTTGGAATATTGAAAATCAAATGTTTTGGTTTAATTTCCGAAGGACATGTAACGATGACTGTATAACAGACATTGTACTATTACAGCATCTTTTGAACTGCTTTATATTAATTATCTACTGTTCTTTGCATTATTGTCACAAAAGAAATAAAATACTCAAATGATGTACCTCAAGTCTTTTATATAAACCTTTCAAATTGAACACGGAGAAGTTGTTGTAATTGTAAACAAGCATATGGATACAGATGTACTGCAAACAATTAAAAATTAGTACCAAGAGGTTATCGATATTTAACAATGCAATTCTATAAGCTATGACTGTTTTACTCAACGAAAGCTTAGACATGGCGAAATATGTATGCTACAAAAAACTAGTTAAACATTTATATATAAAAGTTTTCATTTTTTTAAAACAAAAATGTGATAAACATGCTGTTTGTCATCTTAAAATATTTAAACAGGTACAGGTTTTTTTATTAGATATATCTGGAGATAGTTAGCGATTTTTTTAACGCCTTATTTATGATCCTTTTGCCTCCATTATAGCACAGATGTGAATAAACAATTAACTATCTAGCAAACCATCGTATGCCTTACTTTGGGTAACGATGTACTTATCCGCCAAAAAATGGAATACCAAACTCGTTCATGATGGCTAAGTATCCAACCAATAGTTAATTAAAAAAAAAAAAAAATTATGTTTCTTTATGAAAAACAAAGAACATTAAATCTCAATGTTGTAAGAAGCGACGATATCTTCTCAATGTTGTAAGAAGCGACGATATCTATACACCTATGTTTAAATTATGACATGACTACGTCAAGAAAACATTAAAAAGCTTTAAAAGAGATAATGTCGATAATATATATATGTAATTGAAAAATTTTAGCATCAACAATACGTTTTAGAAGTCACATTTTTACATTGTTTGTGTGAAATGACGTTACCGCATCAATAATACATTGATAATATATGACGAGACAGTGTAGACATAATAATAATGTGTCACATGACTTGACAGTACAATGATATGTCAAACGGAGGAAAATCTTCAACAATAGATGGAAATGTCATATGATAGTTAATTGATATGTCATATGAAGGAACATGTTCAACAATATATTAATTTGTCACTTGACAACGCCAACATTTTAAATATTACAATTTTAACATTATCGAAATGTTGGTTAACATTACAACATGAATAAACAATGGCAGCACCTATAGCAAATTGGTGTACCTGAAATTTTTAGAGGCGTGCACTAGACAATGGTCCTAATCTCGTTTAAGTAGAAGGACGTGGAGTTCTTTACTTAGATATCAAGATATGATGAAACACGTCAAAATGAAAGAATAAAAGTGTAGTATCTTATCATTTATTTGACTGTCTGAATGTCTAACTGACCATTTTGTACGTTAAGATTTAATACAAGTAAAGAGATAAGTCAATGCAGTTATCATGTTTACCAGACTGAAAATGTTCTATGGGTTACGGTACAACTAAGAATCTATCGCAAGCCAGGAGTAAAATTTGGAATTCTTGTAAGGTAAATACTTGAACTAGCATACATACATCAGACTTTTGGTTATTGTTAACAACCAACACCATATAAATGCAATCGACAGATTTATCGTGTATCTCGAATAACAATCTCCTAACTTTGTTGACAGTCAATTATTTATAAAAGTATCAAATATCAATGCTTTTTATAAAGTACACATTTAAATTGATTAGAGGCATGACATTAAAAGAAAACTTACACATACTGACATAACAACCCTATCTGTTTATCTGTTTATTAGATTTTGGCATTTTCAGTAAATTCATCTTACATATGAAAAATAAATCGATTGATGTACTAATGTGATACCTGTCATGGTATTTTTGTAAAATCATTATATCATATAAATTTTAATCTTGATTAACTCTCTCTCTCTCTCTCTCTCTCTCTCTCTCTCTCTCTCTCTCTCTCTCTCTCTCAATGTCCTAAAACTATTATCCACATAAAGTAATAAATATTTCAGACCTGTGTTATATTTTCATATAAAATCTTTTTTTCATGCGCCTTTAAACAAATCATGCTTCATTAGTTTCGAATAATGTTTGACTACTAAATTTATTAATATGTGTGTGTGCGTGTGTATATATGTGTGATCCAATATCAGAATTATTTTCTTCAACCCATTACATTATTTTTATCGCTAATATTCTATTATATTTAAAAAACATGGTATGAATTACAAGTATATGGTCAATATATCAATGTAGGAACCATCTCTATCTTTGCTTGTTCAGTCACGTCGTAATCAATTACAATCACTTACCTTGTCCAATCTTGCACCTGTTTCGTATGTCCCTCAAAACTTGAACTTTTAACTTCATATCTCCTGTGACGTTGCATTTTAAAATTGTAAATTCAATCGTTCTCAAGTCGCGTTTCTAAAAACAATCCAAATATGTGTTTCAAGCTCTTAACTTTGTGAAAATTATCGACACAAATATGAACCTATAACTACTTTATCAATAAAATTCCCATAAGATGCTGTAATACCTCACAGGCAGACAAGCTTAAGCGAATTGGTTAAAACATTAAGTCACATAGTTTATATACCACACAATCACTGAAGGTGTGCTTTATGATTATACACACAGTTTAAACGCAACATCCTTCAACAGACCAACGCGGTATATCGAGTTAATTTGGAAAATCGATGTCATGGAAACCTGATCAAAAGACTTCTACTTTATATAAGATATTAATCATCAATTTGATTATGAAATAATTACATTTGTTCAATCAAAAACTCAGGAAGACATGTTGTAGTTAACATTATGTCATCTAAGAAAGTATAATTCTCATATTCCTACGTGTCACCAATACAACCATTAATTTGATTCTATTTTTGAATTATATCTTGTTAATCATAATTACACTCTTGTCATTGTTATTTCATGGTTTTCACCCTATTCAAATGTACTTTTTCTAATATGTTTATTTGCTCGCGCTAATTTTTTAACAATGCATTTTTTCAGCACTAACATTGATTCTTTATGCTATTCATTTACTCAATGAATATAATACTTTAATATACATATCATTATAGTATAAAATGTAGCTGTCATTAATGTTTTGCTTCATAATATAAAAGCAATTAGTGTTGTGATTGCATGTGTAACACTATCCTCTGTAGGTAAAAAAATTATGTTTGTAAACAAAAATAATAAATAAATAAATAAATAAATAAATAAAAGAATAGATAACAAAGAGGTAAGATTGATCAATTATCTATTAATTTCATATTAATTTTCAATTTGCTCTTATGTTTGGTTTTTAAACTTGTAAAAAACATATAAGGCATTAAGTTTCTCCTAATGTCAATATAGTACTATAGTGTAAATGAATTATTTTTTGTTTCTTATAACTTATAATTTATAGACCTTTCAAATTTTGTGTTTTTATGTTATTATTTATGGTTTGAGGCAAACAGGTCAGTTCAGAAAAGCAAGGGTACCCGGAGAAAACCACAAGCCTTAGAAGTATGTACTTCAAAAATCGTCCTAATGAAATTCAAACCAAACAAAACCAAAAAACAATGTCGTCACAGCTCATTGCCCTATATCATTTTACAAAGCTTATAAGTAGAAAAATGGTCGTAGTCAGTAACTGTTGACCATGTCCGAAGAAAATGAAGAAAAAATAAACTTTATGAGCAACTAATCTCTTATTATTGTGTGATGCCATATGTTACTGTAGCACCCGGCCTCACTTGGAAGTTCACGTGTATTACCTATTTTGCCAGTTTGCAAAGTTTTTACTTTGTTTTTGGGATTGTGATATGGACAAGGACTGGTATGTTTGTTTAATTTTTTTTTATATATATATATCAATGGTTTGATTCATTCATTTTCAACTGTTTGGCTTATGATTTTTATCTATTAAATTTTTCGGCCCCTTGTTTTACTGATGAAGAATGGTTTTCCGAAAATTGTATATATAAAGACATAAAAATTGAACAGGTATTTTGTTATTTATTGAATCAAACCAGCATCGCCACATTTGACTCTTGTAAATATATAACAAAACTACCTATTACATTTTTGTGCCATATGTGCACAGTTTGGGGCCAAAAGATCGATAGATAAAAAAGACAAACAATAAAAAAATTTCTAAAGTTCCAAAATTATATCAAGTTTAGCCGGATATTGCGTTCCGTCCTACAGGGGAGGGTATTCATTTTGAGCTACAATTAACTGGTCCAGTAGCTATTTAAATAACAATGCTTTAATAAATGTATAGTTTTTTATTTTTTATTATTATTTTAATTTATTTTTATTTAATTATTTTTTGCATTTTTTAAAAAACTGTTTATTTGCATAAAAAAGAAGTATACCATTTTAGTAAACTTGAAATATAAGGGTCTGTATAAAATCAGCAATGTTTTAAGAGTTTTATCTTATATAATTATTTCGAATATTTTTTGTGTGTTTTCGGACGGTCAAACTATTGATATTATTCAGCTTAAATCTTTGGTAGATAAAAACATAAGACAAACAATCGACAAATTATGAATCTAAAGTTCCACAATTATATGAATCAAATCTTCTTTGATGTGCTTTGATTGATCGTCCTGATTTTTAAAAAAAATAAATTGAAGGTAATATTTAAACGCCATTAATTAAATTGGGTAATATATTTCACTAAGACTTATTTATTATGTATTGTTTTCTATGAAAATGATTCTTAATCCTCCTTCATTTTTTACATTTTGGTTTTAAAGTACTGCTTTACTTGCGTGATAGTGGACATAATTATTATTCTTTATTTTTTTAAAATGAAGCTATGGTTATGGACAATTAAACAATATCCAGGTTTATTATACACTACTCTATTCTCTAACCAAAACACTTTTCCTGGAATCGTTATAACTTGCTTTGCTTATCTAGCAAAGCCATTGTCATATAAATGTTGGAAGTTAAAACGATGATTTATCAATAACGTTATTAGCAGTAATTTATCTTTCAATTTCTATCACTATTCATTAGGTCTATAATTAAATGAAATTTATTCTTGATAATAGAGAAAGCTGTAACACATCCTTTAATTATGATTGTTATTTGTCGGTAAATAATTATTATTCTGGCGTTTCATGCAATTTATATCTAGAACACGATGTATGTAGGATGATATTAAATCTTAAGCTTCAATTGTATTTATTATTAAAAATTCATTTAATTTTTAATTCTATTTTATTTATTGCTTAATAATTCTTTATCAAAAAGTTTTATTTTTTTTTCTATTTGCTTATGTTTTTATCTTTCAAACTTTTCGGCCCCGAGTGCCACTGTACATTGAAATTTAGCAGGTATTTGTTATATATTTATTATAATAATAAATGAAAACATATTTCATATGAAATATTATTTCAGGCTACAAACGAACTTATAAGATAAGACAAAAACAACAACACATTATTTTCTTCTGTAATGAAATGTTACAAGCCTTAGCTGATATTGTTTTTCTTTTATTTAGCACATTTGATCAAAATATATCATATTTCATATCTTTGAAACATCAAAAATTGCAAAATCAAAGCCAAGACTTCGTAGTTATTTGCCTATCTACGTTAATTAAAATTTTACATGACGTAATTTAGGCGCAGCTAGTTTGCATCGAGCTGTCAGTAATTAATAAACAATTTCGATCAAAGGATGGACAAAGTTGAATAATTTTTATATATTGTGATCATGACACGCGTTCAAACGAAAACAAACTAGAAAAAATTCTTTTTACGATGTATTATGCATTGTTCAACAAACACAAGACGAAATATCATCTTTAAGCTAGCTTAAAAATGATATTGAAAAAGAAATATAATTCAATTTTTTACTGTCCTATATATTTTCAAATGTTTTTATTTAAAAAAAATATTTCTTTTATTTTTAAAAAAATTATACAAATTATATTTTTTTAAAAGATAAAAATTCATATGTTATTTATTTTCCTGTTTATTTTTTACATGAAAAAGTTATATTCCACTATTTATTTATATTACTTTTTTATTAATTATTTATAAATTTATTTTGTCATTATTATCTTTATTAATTACATCACATTATATCATAACTCAATGTGTTACATCTTACCTATATCACTTGTCCTGAGCGGGGCGGGATCTCACTATCCTTTGGTTGCCAGGCACTGCATCATTAACTATTAGGCAACGGGGTAGGATGTATATACAGGGACAAATGATTTATATAAACCTAAGGAAATGTAATCATGTGACCATTTCTTAAAAACCTCAGATTTTGATTTGAAAATATGCAAGTTTATGTAACTTTTCTCCGTTTTTTTTATTTCATTTTATATATTATGATAATTTTTTTTTAATTCTATAGAATAAATTAATCAATCTTTTATTCCAAAGAAAACTAAATCATTCATATATCAAAGGAAGGCTGGAATGTCAAACGTCACCTGTAATATACTTATTTATCTGACTGACAAAATCAGTTAATTAGATTGTAAATTCAACAAATAGTTATTTTTAGACATTAATATGCATTTGTAGAATCTTAATCAAAGTACACTTCTGATGTTGAAATTGTTTTATTCATTTTTGATACAGAAAAAAGTTTCTGAGACTATTTTTTTAATCGAAATTGTTAATAGTTAAAAATTCTAATTTAGTTTTTAATTGAAATGAATAATAATATTGGATACACAGATACTTTTCAAGATAAATAAAAATATTTAAAAAAAATAGAAATAAATATATTGAATACCTATCTCTAATAAGGAAGAAAAAAAGAACGAATGAAGCAAAATAAACTCGATGTTTTAGGACAGCAAAGATTATGAATTAATCAGGGATAGCTTTTACGTTGTATGAGAGAGAGAGAGAGAGAGAGAGAGAGAGAGAGAGAGAGAGAGAGAGAGAGAGAGAGAGGGGGGGGTTATGCCTTGTCAAATTATAAGTTTATACACTTCTCTCGGGGGGGGGGGGTATTACAGGGTTCGAAGAAACTGAAATGTCCATAGAAATCTACCGACAAGCGGCACGCAAACTGACAAATATTTTCAAACATTTTTAATGTCGCCATAATGTAATCTTTGTGATATTTCATTTAGAGAATTCATAAATTTATAATATAAGACCGATGCAAGTCAAGATTCTTTCACTTATTTCGAGGCGGTCAGTTCTTTGATGGTGGAGGAAACCGGAGTGCCAGGAGAAAACTACCGACCTTCGGCAAGCGAACTGACAAACTTTCTCACACTAGGATCTGTCCCGAGTGGGATTCGAACCCAGGCAGTGAGAGGCTTGGCATAAAAGAGAGAGAGAGAGAGAGAGAGAGAGAGAGAGAGAGAGAGAGAGAGAGAGAGAGAGAGATCTGTATAATGGGATACCGAAATATAAAGATATAAAGAGACAGCAGTAAAGAGAAATAATATTTATAAATAGCTTATAAGCTATAGATTAATATTTATGTAAAAAAGGTGTCCTCGAATTATTATCAAATTGATATGTATAAGCGATTGTTAAATAAGAATAATTACAAATCACGGGCCTGAATCTTTCGATGCAGATTTCAAACAACAAGTTCCAGGACGGTTTAACGATGATCCTTATTTTCTACGGTGGCTGGTTTAGGACACACAAGAAATAAATTTTATCACGAGATCTCGACTTGGTATCTCGAGATCTCGACTTAGCTATCTCGAGATCTCAATATAATATCTCGATATCTCGACTTAATATCTCGAGATCTCAACTTAATATCTCGAGATCTCGACTTAGCTATCTCGAGATCTCAATGTAATATATCGAGATCTCGACTTAGCTATCTCGAGATCTCGACATAACATCTCGAGATCACGACTCAATTATTTGGAGACATCGACTAAAAATCTTTATTATCACGTGGTTTAAACATGGCGACGTGTACCGACCTAGAAGATGAAACAGGGTAAATTTGTCAAAATCTGCTATATTTCTTGAAATCTTCTTATTGGTATTTCACAAAGCAGAATATTTTACTTTTAACTTACACTATTTTTCATTTGTGTGATTGCAAAATGTACATAGTTCTAGTCCCAATGTGTGCAAGTTGGGGAACCGTTTGGGGGGAGGGGGGTACTTCCTATGTGTATACATAGTGGGAGAGAGGGGAATCTTATCTCATGGGATCTGGATTTCCTCTACCATTTCAAAACTGACTGTCTCTTTATAAGTGAAATATTTTTGAGTGGAACTTCAACACCCGACCTGTTGTATCCTGAAGAAAATTTTCTGGGATAAATAGTTATTGTTTTGTCCATCTGTTTGTCTGCTCAATATCTTCCACATTTGTGACAGGGATTTGATTAACTTGGTTCAAATTTACACCAACACATGATAATATGTCATGTGACACCTTCAGTTTTTTATATCAAAAGATTAATGGGCAAAATATAAGTTTCTCATGAACTTTTGTGTCTGTTCTGTATCTCCCGAATTTGTGCAAGGATTTCAGTGTTACTTAGCACAAATGTACATGAACACATGACAATAAAGTATGTGCATGTTTGGGTTTGTAGGCCAAAGGCCGGTGTCACTAGGGAAGATTATTGCTTCTGGCTTGAAATTTTTGTGCTCACAAAACTAGGATTTCAAAGGTGTAATAACACGAAACCTATCATTTGTTATACATTGTATTGATATTTTTGTTATACATATACCTCTACAATCAGCTTGATGAAACATGTAATTTTTAATTCAAATATGCTTTCTTGGTCATTATTACAGAAAAATGGGTCTGTATGAGTTTTTACAGAAACGGGGTGTTTCAGAAGAAGCAATAAGTTCTTTAAAAAGTGAAGGGGTATGTTTTTTCTTAATTATATTTCATAATAATACTTTCTCTCTTGTTTCATTAATCAACCCATAATAGCTCTCTCTCTCTCTCTCTCTCTCAAAAACCATGATAAACTGTCATTGTTCAATTAAATAATAAAAATCATTTAAACATCCCCAGAAATACTTGTCAAATTTTTTTCTTGGAAGGGCTGTGGCTTTCACATTCATATTTTTATACACTTGCCATAAATTGTGGCAGTATATAATTTTGCAGTTTACCCGTCAATCCAGTCATCTGTTCCATTAAACAGGTGCTGTATTTTAATCGTGATCTTCTCATAGAGAATAAGATAGAATTTTAGCAAACTTTCCACAAATTATTGACACATATATTGAAAATGTGCATCTTACTATGTTAAATGGCTGTGACAAGTTTTGGAAAATTCTGTATGTGTAAGTAATATACAAGACAAATACTGAACTTTTCAAGTGCTTTTGCAGATGATGCTAACTCTTGAACTGAAAAATGCAAAAACGAAAAAAACAGGCTTGAAAAATGGCCAAGTGATCAATACAGGCAATTTTCGATTCCACAAAAATTATTTGTTCAATTTGCCACAAGCCTTGTGAACTTATTGTATGGCAAAGCATGCCATGTGAGCATGCATGCATAGGTAAACTTTTCATCTGGTTTCAGTGAATTTTGTTTGGAAACTTCCCTAGGTAATGTCTCTTCAGAATTATATAATTCATTGACCTTCCATTGACCTTAATCTGAGGTCAAGGTTACAAGAGTAAAAATGTTAGCATGTGTGGTAAAACTTTTAAAGGAGTTCTCATGAACCAAGCGTTGTAGAATGCATAAAATTTCATACAATGTATAGCACTTACACTTAAAGTGCTATTAAGATCTTATGAACAAATGACTTCCACTTTTATTGAAGGTCGCAATGACCATATATGTTAAAATGTTGAACAACTCACTCTCATGAGCTAAAAGGCATAGGTGCATGGGACTTCTGATATAGAATCTACTCATGAAGCACTATCAGGTTTATATGAATAAATGTCATTGACCTCCATTCAAAGTAAAAGGGATCATATCTGGTAAAACTTTTAAAAATCTTCTGTCATTATCTGAGTAACCAAAAGTCATGGAAACAAAAACATCATATGTGCTACACTTAAAGTGCTGTTGAGTTAATATGAGCATTTGACTTTGACCTTCCAGTAGGTCACAGTGAGCATATAACTTAAAACCTCTAAACAACTTTCTCTTTAATCAAAAAGTATAGAAGCATGAATCTTCATATTTAGCATCAACACTTGAATTACTATTGAGCTTATATGAGAAAAGATCTTGACCTTCATTCAAAGTCACAGTAACTATATATATGTTAAAACCTTTAAATGCTTTCTTCTTATTACCCAAAAGGGATAGAAGCACAAATTTTTTTATGTAGCATCTAAATCAGGCATGCTTTTAGTTTTATGAACAAATGATCTTGGCTAATCAAGGTCACAGTGACTATTTATGGCAAAAGCTTTGAACAGCTTCATTTAATTTACCAAAAGGAGTAGATGAATGAAACTTCATTTGTAGATCAACACTTGAAATGCAATTGAGTTGTTATGAACATAAGACCTTGACTTTCATTCAAGGTCACAGTGATCATGTTTAGAAACCTCTTAAAACTAAAAAACTTCTTCTAATGACCAATAACCCAACCTATGTCAGGTGAGGGATGCACAATTTACTATTTAATAAATCTTTTCTTTTGCTTTTACCACAACTTTTTCCATATATATTTTGTTTCCTTTCTCTTTTTCTCCCTTCCTTTTAAAGAAAATTAGTGGTTCCATTCACCTATTCTTTCCATCCATCATTTCATCTAATTGATATTTTCTTTTACTGACCATATCTTCTTCACTTATTAATGTAGTATTATTAACCCTTAGTAGCCTTGTAGTGTATGGCATACAAAACCTAAGTTATGGTCATACTTACCATTGTTGCTTCACAAATAAAAATATCCCTCTTACTGAACCATATTGGTTGGGGGCATCATTTCATCACATTAGCTTGTTCCAAAACATTATAGCTTATTTCTGTTTTCTTTTTAGCTCACCTGGCGAAGCCAGCGTGAGTTTATGGTATGGCGCAGCGTGTGTCATGGCCATGTGTCTGTGTGTCTGTATATTTGACATCTCTTCTGAAACTACTAGGCCAATTTCGATCAAACTTCACAGGAAGCATGTATGCCGCATAAAACCAAAAAAATAAAAATAATGTTCTCTGAATCCACTTCTGTTGAGGTAAAATGTAATGACTTACCAGGTGTAAACGGGATATACCAGTTACATTTAAACTCAGGTGAGCGAAACAGGGCCATCTTGGGCCTCTTGTTTTATTAGAACCCTTATGATAGTAAAAAAATTGATAATGAGTGTGATAAATGTAAAATGTATAGAATGTTTCTATAAATTTATGTGTCTTTTTTCAGATCGATGAGAATGTTATTGACCATTTGAGTGAAGATGAATTGTCAAAATATTTATCCAAAAGAGGAGATAGAATTGCAGCAAGAAATTTTTGTGTTCAGCCAACACAAATGAGTTTTAAAAAGAACACACTTTTTGATAAAATAAAAAGAAAATTTGGTTCCAGAAAAGATCAGCATTTGATTGGAAACACAAATGCTGCTAAATCAACAAGATTGGTGGAACTCGGATGGTTAGATTTTGATGAAAAAGACAAATGTTATAAACAGGTTAAGACAAAATCAGGAGGAGGGACAAGGTCAGTAAAAGTTGACAAAGAGGCCAATAGGGATGATATACTCACTCTATGTCAGGAAAAATTTTTTCCAAATGGAATGTCAAAACGAGGTATAATCAGTGAATTTGAAATCACTTTACGTGACTTCCAGCAGTGTGAAGTAAGTGATAGAAGTATTGGGCAAATGTATGAAAAAACTGGAATAAGAATGTTAAG
Source organism: Tegillarca granosa (assembly GCA_029721355.1). Lineage (NCBI taxonomy): Eukaryota > Metazoa > Mollusca > Bivalvia > Arcoida > Arcidae > Tegillarca > Tegillarca granosa. The sequence continues at coordinate 39,380,330 of CM056606.1, read as the reverse complement.
GTTCTACCTATACACTAAAAGAAAGAATACACTAAAGCAAAACTTGCAGCAAGATGACTCAACAGATGAAGAAAATTTGTCCAAACCTACGTATACCATTTAAAAAATCTCGACTGAATATGCAAAATAGAATAGAAACTTTGTCAGGTAAATCTGAATATTCCGAGAAAGCAGAATGCACAAATGCTTTATCATTAGAGAAACACAGAGAGAAAAACAAAGCCAAAGAAGTTCACGAAAAAACAACTTTTCCGTCATCAGGAACAGATTTAAAATGTACCACTATGAACTCTGACACTGTATCCATAATATCTGCTGCTTTTAACTCAGTAAACCCAGATAGAGTATCTCAAATGTCTGTTGAGGTCCTACCTTCATGTAACTTACAAACTACAGAATTGCCTCTCAATCATTATTCTGATGGTGAAGTTTCATTTGGACCATCAAATAGACTTTATGATTGTTCTCAGTTAGATGAGACAATTATTGTGCCTGAAGCAAGTAGCATGAACAATTTGTTTCAACCTGTTGAACAGAGTGAAGATCAAACTTTATTTACAAATGATAACGCACAGAGTTGCAATCAGTCTCAAGACTCAACTACTGAATGTATTTTGGACACTATAACTTTTCCAATTGAACACAATATAACAGTAAGAAGAGGACAGTGTTTAGAGGATCTTCTTAAAGCATTTTCTAACCACGATATCATGGATAAGGATGTATCCATAACCAGACTATTGGAAAATGGTGAAAAAGAGTTAGGTGAAGGGCGGGGTGTAACATTAGACTGTTTGGTGGAGTTTTGGGGGGAGTTCTATGAACGGTGTACAACAGGATTAAATGAAAAAGTTCCATTTTTGAGACATGATTATCTTGAAAATGAATGGAAAGCAAGTGCCAGAATCTTTTTATATGGGTGGTCACATTTCAGTTATATTCCTGTGCTTCTGTCACCTCAGTTCATGAGAGCTTCATTAGGCAGAAATATAAAAGATATATCTAAATCATATCTTCAGTATTTGAGCTATGATGAGAGTGAGGTTGTAAAGCAAGCATTGGAAAATTATGAATCTGTTAATCCAGAGGAATTGATCGAGGTATTAGATAATCATAGTTGCAAAAAATTACCCACAGCTGAAAATTTCAAAAAAATCATTGAAGAAATTGCTCATAAAGAGTTGGTTCAGGAGCCAATGTTTGTCATTGATTGTTGGAGAGAAATATTGTTATATTCACCTTTTGCATGCATCACTAATGAAGAGTTGCTAGATCTTTATAAAAGAGCAGTTCCCACAAGCAAGAAAGTTTTAAACTGTCTTTGCATTAATTCAGTAAGTGATGCAGAAAAGGCAATTGAATGTTATTAAAGAAAGTTCATCAGGGAATCTGACAAAAAAACAATTGAAAATTTTCTCCGGTTCTGTACAGGAAGTAATTTGCTTATTGAGTCAAATCAAATAATTGATGTTCAGTTTATGGAGATGTCAAGTTTTACAAGAAGACCAATAGGAAAAACATGTACTCAAACCCTTCAGCTGTCTACAAATTATACAAATTACCCTGAATTTAGAGCTGAGTTTAATAACATATTGAATAGCAATGTCTGGGTGTTTGATTTTGCATAATAGTTTTTTAAAGTGTTTCAGCCGGTGCAAAAATACTTGGTTTTTATTTTATATGTACACATTGTACAGATGGTTTGAAATTTGTTTCTTCTTTTTATTTTATCATTGCAAAATATTTAAACTGTATTGCTGTAATAGCATGCTTGTAAAATTTATTTTTAGATCTGTCATCAAGTGTATGAAGATTTGGATATTGCTGTTATTCATATTCATTTCAGTTTTCTTTTCAAAACCTTTTAAATTAACAATACTTTTTGTTTATTCATTAGTCTGATAATTTTTTTATTCCTAATTACTGACTGTTTGGTATTGTCAGTGCTTTTTGTCAGCATGCAGAGGTAACACATTATGAAAATGATTTATGTAGTTTTGATAATGTGAAGATAATGTTTTCTACATTACACTATACGTGTACCAAAGTATTTTATAGAATTTAGAAGACAGAGGCAAATACTTTGTTTATCAGACTGTAAAAGATACAAGTCTGAAATATCACTATGTTTGGTACATTTGTGAGGACCATTTTGTTACTTTTTACATTTCTACATTAAGTACTGTATTTGCTTATAATAAAACATGTATATATATATATATATATATATATATATATATATATATATATATAGGGTTATTTTGACATTTGCTTAATGCCATGGCACAATATGGTGTCATACCATTGTGTGGTATCTTGGATGACATAATCTTATATAGGATGTTCACTTACCAAATTATTATTATTCTCACAATGCAGTTTTGTGTTGATTTCCATTCTTTTGGTTTTATTTTGAACATGTTTTTAAATTCTTTTAATGTTGGAGAATTATCAAAATTTTTAATGATTCTGCATTTTCATGATTTTATACTTTTGTTTAATTGAGTGTCAATGTGAAAAATTCCTGAAAGAATAACTTGGAATAATAAATTAAGTATTATTTGTTTATGTGAAAGGTTCTATTTTTCAATCCAGAAGTGAATTTGCAATTACATATTTATTCAGTGAAACTGAAATGTTACCAGGAACATAATTCCCACCTGGCAAAATGACATGTGAGCATATGGTGTAATGTGGTATTTGTGTGCCAGTGTTTGTTTCCAACCATCCATGTTCAGTATGCCCATATGACAACTCCGACTTTCCTAGGTCAAGTCATATAAAGTTTACAAAAATGACTGATCTTTACCTTTGTTCAACGTCAGTGACCATATATTATAGATCCTCTAAACAAAATTTCCTTGTGAACAAACTGTTCCAGTATGATAAAACTTGATTTTAAACAAGAAGCATATTAAAGTTTGCTAAAGGGATACTATATTATGTTGACCCCTTTGACCTTAACTTTTATTGAAGGTCACTTTAAACACACATCAGAAACATTTGAAGGGTCTTTTTCTCATAAAATGACATAGATCTTTGAAACTAGAAAGAAAGTTTCTACATTATAAGGGCTAGTAACTTTTTAACTCAACAGAACAAAGCTAATGGTGAGCTATTGCAATGTTGTAATGTCCATTGTACATCTATCTATTGCCTGTAATCGTTTAGAATGACTTCTCTGAAACTGCTGAACTTGCTTTAAACAACTTGAATGGAAATTTCCCTACTTAAAGCCATTTCAGATTTATACAAATAAATGAACTTGACTTTTAGTCAAGGTGACAGTGGTAGTAAAGTATAAAAAGATTTGTCTCTGCAATTAAGAGGCTAGATCCATGAAATATTATCTTCATTTAACACATTTGTTGACCAAATACATTGCTAATAATACAAGGTCACATTTACCCTGCTTCTAAATGACATATATCACTTTGTACCAGGTGAGTGATACAGGCCCTTTTAACCCTATGTTATCATTTAGTCCTAGAAGATGCATTGATTTTAAATATTTTTGTTTTTTATTTACTTGGTTACTGATTTAGTTTTTAAGGAGAGGTAGTGTTTCACAAAGTTTAATAAACTGTTAGGGTACATTTGCCCTCTTGATAAGAGGATGAATTAAAAATTTTGTAGTTTGTGGTTGTAGTTAAGTTTTAATGTGCACAGTGTGCTCATAATTAAGTTTACTGGGAGAATACCGGTACATTTAGTAATTTACATATTTTTTGCTTTGAGATTAACCATGTGATAGTTATATCATTATTTGGTATATCTGTCGGTATGTCTGTATGATGTCTGTGAAATTCAATAAACTTTATTTTAGCTCACATGCTCAGAAACACTTGGTTGATTTTATTTCATAGTGTAGATGTTAAGTTTGATATTGCTGCTTACTACAGTCCCACAGTGAAAGAAAGCAACATGCTTTTACTTGACATTGTCTATTATTTTACCCAACATAAAGTTGAAAAATAAAAGATTCTGGTTATATACGTAAATGAAAAGTATGAGTTCTCATAAACCCAGAAAAATTCTTACCAAGTCAAATGTGGCACTATATACCCAAACTGAATGGTTAAATCGTCAAATATGACTATTTTACATGGAGGTTCATAAAAAAGAAACATCTGGAGTTTACCTTTCAACCGTAAATTCTTTGTTATATATATAAATATATATAACAGTGTGTGGGTAAAGAAAAACTAACCTAAGGCCTTTCGGGACAGCCTCGATGGCTCAGTGGTAGAGCTTCCTCCTCGAGAGCGGGAGGTCGTGGGTTCGAACCCCGGCCGAGTCATACATAAGACTTTTAAAATATGAGATACTGCTTCCTCGTCTGGCGTTCGAACGTTCGGCATTAAGAGGGCAGGGTATCGACTGGTTCACCAGGTGCCAAAATAATGTTATTGGGGGAGTGGTATGTTTGTCTGCGGCATACTGACTCGGTGAGCTAGCACCTTAACAAAAAGAAGCCCTGAGTGCGTGCTAGTACATGGCAGGTCATAATACACACTCGCACATCTCACGCATACACGAATATGCTCTTTAGATTAATCTTTTGAAGATGAATAAAACTTGCCCTCGTCGCGAATAGCTGAAAAATTGCTGATGCGACTTTAAACAACATTACAATCAACCAACCAACAGACCTATCGGATGGGTGTTATGTAGTGTTTGTGTTCAAGGACATGTCTGGGAGTGCATGAAATTATACCATTTGCTTGACTTCCTCAATCATTAGCTTGTTTTATAGTGCTAACGCAGCAGCATGCAGGAAATTGACACGCATAACATAATCGGACGCATCATGCCGACTCCGAACTCACCAGACTATGGAGGCACGGAGGGGACATGACTTTTATCTTGTAGCAAAGACTTGCTAATTTTTGTCAAAGATTATACAAGTAGCTAACTTGGCCACGACGTACAAATTCATGTTGCTACAAGTTTACTATCTCGTGGTCACGACATATTAGTTAGCTTTGCCTTGGCCAACAGATAATAGCTAGGTCTCTGCCACGAGATTAAAAAATCACCTGTACCCTTTCATCTTTCCATATTATACAATTCATTTCTGGAATATCGCAATTCAGTAACCTAGGTAAGGTTAATGGTGTATAACGTGTCATTCGAGGATATTTCACTTGCAGAGAGAGTCGAGGTAGAAGTAGTGGAAGTTGCTTGATACACAGAGAAAACCAACGGCATGCGGCAAATAAACTGACAAACTTTTGAACTGCTGGGATAAAAACTCGCAACCTCGGAGTCAATGTGGTCCGTAACCGAAAATCTAACTGATCATCAATACGCCACCCCACCACTCCCTAACCATCGGCGTGGGCAAGTGTGCAAGTTGAAATTACTTGCTGCGGTTCATTTCTCTTATTATTTTAATAATATTATTTCTCTTTGAACAAGTCTTGGAGTGTATGAGAGTATACGATCTCAGACATTTGGAGGTTTTATAGTGCTACCTTACTGGTTTAGAATTCCGCAGATTGACATACACAACGACCAGTCAGCAGGTGCCGCTGCAAGTAAGCTCAACTTTCCCATATGTGCCATTGTCAGGAGTAGATCCCTCAACTTGGGCCGCAGATCTCGCTAAAGTGCGAGATGCAAGTGGCCCATCGTCCCCCCTCCCCCCCCCCCCCATAATGAATGAAGGCAAGACAGTGAATCTCAAACTTTTGGATTTATTTCTGGCCACATGAAAGCAAAAAAGTACTTTAAATTGTCATAAGAAGCGAGTTGACCGTAAAAAGCCAACCATACATAGGGAACATAAAATGCTTACTTATCTATAATACTTAATTTCACTAGAAGTTTTTGTGTTTTTATCATAAAGATTTCTGATTTTAGGACTATGATTAAACATAAATGACATTTTTTTTATAAATTTTGAATCTATAAATTGTGAAAAATTTCTTTACGTAAGGCTGTATATAAATGTCTCGCGGAAATAGCATTCTCTGGCATTTGCCAGTCATTTTCATCCATTATTAATCGGCAAAGTTCATGAACTTCTCTGTCACAACATATCTCTGTTTTGAAGGTACACTCCTCCCGACATGCTTCAATAAGTACTCTTTCAACTGGAACAGAATAATCCCTTGTGTCGTACAGTGTCGGAGTTGTATACATTGTAACGGGACGCCCATGGCATAACTGATCATTAGTACTTTTTCTGATGGTGTGAATATTATGTGTTTTGGCAATTTTCTTTTGATACTCTGTATTCGATTTGATTATTTATTAATAAAAATACTTTCCACCAGAGCAATTTCTCCTGAGGAAATTTACATTTGAAATTTTCAATGTAAAGGGAAATTTCAAAGTGTAAAACATGTCCTAAAAGGCATTACAAATATGAGCACAATGAAATATTTACAACACCAACCTGCAAAATATCCATAAAGACGAAACGAACGATCTCTTTTTCTAGACGATCGCCATTAAAATGTCCTGATTCTTTTAACTCGTGAAAAAAACTGATCCAGAATTCGTGTTTTTGGTTTCTTAGCTGGCGCCAAAAACTCTCTATCCTCTGATTAGCTGTGCTTTTCCCGTAAAGAAAACAGTTATGTAATGAAGTTGTATTCTGTTGCATATAGTGAAAAAAGGTTTGAATTTGTCTTGCATTATCATTTTCCGTCCCTCTATCACCTCTTAAAATTTCAGGACAGTAACCGTTGTCTTCAACTGCATTAAGAAAGTAACCACTAACAACTTTTGGATCACTAGCAGTATAGTTGGCATGTAACCATATCATATAACGTGAAAACCCATCAATGCAGCCATTGATAGCAATTCCATATGGTGTCAATTTATCGTACGAATCTAAATGCCATATGTAGTTGGGCCCCTTAGCATAATACCGGCGACGTATTAGTCGCCGCCGGCGACGTAACTCCACTCCTTCTGGATCTAATATATTCAATAAGGCTCTAACACTTTCCCTGCTGACACTTATTCCATTTAAAATGCATTTTAAATGCATAAAGCGATACCCGTGGCACATTCCTGATTCATTTAGCCTACCACTAATAAACTCTGCTACGTTGAGTATATCCGTCCGACGAATCCGTCGATACAAGTTAAGTTGTCTAAGTATACGTCTAAGTTGTCGTTGACTCAAGAAAATACCATAGTTATGTGACAAAACCTCTAATGTTTCTCTTTGACTAAATCCTAAATAATGACAGACGAAGATCACCTCTTCTCTATCCATTTTTCAATTAAATCTTGAGATACTAGATTACCATCTCGAGATATTATGAAATCACAAATGCAAAAAAGTGTAAGATAAAAGTAAAATATTCTGCTTTTAAAAATACTAACAAGAAGACTTCAAGAAATATAGCAGATTTTGCCAAATAAACCCTGTTTAATCTTCTAGGTCGGTGCACGAGTGTTTCTCATTCGCCATATTTAAACCACGTGATGTATCATAAAGATTTTAAGTCGAGGTCTCCAAATATTAAAGTCGATATCTCGAGATGTTATGTCGGGATCTCGAGATAGCTAAGTCGAGATCTCGAGATATTACATTGAGATCTCGAGATAGCTAAGTCGAGATCTCGAGATATTAAGTCGAGATCTCGAGATATTAAGTCGAGATATCGAGATATTATATTGAGATCTCGAGATAGCTAAGTCGAGATCTCGAGATACCAAGTCGAGATCTCGAGATATGAAGTCGAGATCTCTACTTATTATGTCGAGATCTCGAGATAGCTAAGTCGAGATCTCTAGATATTATATTGAGATCTCGAGATAGCTAAGTCGAGATCTCAAGATATTAAGTCGAGATCTCGAGATATTAAGTCGAGATCTCGAGATATTATATTGAGATCTCGAGATAGCTAAGTCGAGATCTCGTTATAAAATTTATTTCTTGTGTGTCCTAAACCAGCCACCGTAATTTTCTCCCTACCCGCTTAAAGTTATAAATTTCCAATATAAGAAATTGAAATGGTAATAAACGTATGTTGAACATGTTGAAATGAAGGGTATTCATGTAGCGTTCACAGTCCTGTCGTGAATTTTTAATCATTTATTTCTTATGTGTTTTTTTAAATATTTAATTTGAATTTAAAAAAATTGTCTCATGTACACAATTGCTTTGACTGATTATCGAGAAAGAATTACCATTTCTGTGTTAAATATTATTCAAATTTAAAAATAAAACCTTTTATGGCCATGTTTTAGGTTCAAAATAGCGGGTCATTCATGGTAAATTGATTGTATTAGGAATTAACTTGAAGTATTTTGTTTCCGAGAGAAACTGCAGATTTATAAAAAGTTTGAGAATCAATCATCCATGAATAAAACACTTACAAGTTATCGCATCAAACAAATCGGTTATTAGCGATCTTTACAAGGTACACTACACCTATCATTTTCAGTCCTATATGTTAATTAATTAATAATTAGTAATTCTGGCACAGAATTAACAAATACTTCGGCTTGATAAATAACGTTTGATCTTTCATTCATTCATCTATCCGTCTATCATTTCATTATTTATGTCATTATTTATTTATCCAACCATCCATTCAATTTTATGATTTATTTATTTATTTATTTATTTATTTTATCATTTATCCATCCTTAATTTATTTAAATAAATTATTTATTTACTAAATCAAAACAACATGTCGTTGCTGAATTCATCTATTACTTCATTTTATTTATTTATTTATTTATTTATTTATTTATTTATTTATTTATTTATTTATCTATCTATATTTCTATCTATCTATCTATCTATCTATCTATCTATCTATCTATCTATCTATCTATCTATCTATCAAACCAACCACCTATTCTTTCCTTCCTTCTCTTCTTTTTTCTTTATTTTCTTTCTGTCTCTTTTTCTTTTTTGATTTATCCATCCATCCATCAATTCACCGACTATCCTTTATTTATTTATTTATTGATTTATTTTTTTATTTATTTATTTATTTATTTATTGATCCATTCATCCACCCATGCATTCAACCATCCATCCATCCGTTATATATTTATTTAACAATTTATTCGTCTTTTATTTTTTTAATTAAATTATTGATTTATATATTTATTCAATCAACTATCCATTCTTTTCTTCTCTCCTTTTCTCCTTCTTTCTTTATTTTCTTATTAATTTATCCATCCATCCATTCAACTATCCATCCTTTATTTATTTATTTATTTATTTATCCATTCATCCATCCATGCATGCATTCAACCATCCATCCACCCTTTGAATTTATTTAATCATTTATCCATTTTTTTATTTAATTCAATTATTTATTTATTAATTTTATTTATTTATTTATTTATTTATTTATTTATTTATTTATTTATTTATTTATTTATTTATTCAACCACCCACCCATTCTTTTCTTTTTTCCCTTTTTTCTTTCTTTTTATATCGATTTATCCATCCATACATCCATTCATTTAAGTATCCATCCTTTTTTTATCTATCTATTTATTTATTCTTAATTAAATTACGTATTATTCAATTCGTTTTTTTAAATTTTAATTTATTTCTCATTATTTATTGACTTCAATAAATTATATGATGTTTCCGAGTAAAATTGTATTTTGCCGAGTCAATCAAACAAATCACTTGTAAACTATCTACTTGCATATCAATCCAGATTCATTTTGTTTTCCGTGATTTGTATAATCCGTTACATAGTTAACTGCATTGATACTACTTGCACTGAACTAGATAATACCTTGGTTATCAAAACAAGTTACTTACCTGTATTGTGCCATGTTTAAATACATGCCAGTGTTTGATTTTATTCCAAATCCGATTTTTTAATTTATTAATTAACTTATTTATTTATTTATTTATTTATTTATTTATTTATTTATTTGTTTCCTTTTTATTTCTGATTTCTGTTTTAAAAAGACCATTAAATGATTCATAGATTTATGTTTTAATATCATTTAATACCATCTTTAAGCCATCTTTATGCCAAATGGTGTAAAGGAGCTTAAAATTTCAGTGCCATTTAGCCATCTTTAAGCCAGGCTTAATGATGGCTAAAAGATGGCAGTGTGTTTAATTCACCTTTAAGCCATCTTTAAGCATCTTTACGCGCATCTTTAAGCATCTTTAAGCTCGGCTTAAAGGTGCTTAAAGATGCGAATCCGTCTTGTGAAAGGGAGTTAATTGTAAATCGTTTCCAGTCGGACGTGAAAATTGACTGAATCTAAAACAATGGATTTTTAAACTCCCCGAGGGTATCCATAACTCAGTAGGCAGTACTTTGTGCTGTCAGAAAATGTACAATTTATCAAAATTTTCAGTCGTGTAAAATTTGAAATTTATTTAAAACTAATGTTTGTTCCCTCATGCAGAGGATCCCTTAGCTGGATTTGGATTTATATAATTTTGAAACTTTAAATTCATTATTTTCAACTGTTAGGCTTATATTTTTTATGTATCTAACTTTTCGGTCTTAGTGTCACTGATGAGGAATGAATTTCCGAAATGTGCACATCTGGCACATCACAATTTACCTGGTATTTGTATTATATATTTACTACCCCTGAGCGGGTACCGCTGCTGGTGGAGTTAAACTCCTAGAGGGTATCCATAACTCAGTAGGCAGTACTTTGTGCTGTCAGAAAATGTACAGTTTATCAAAATTTTTAGTCGTGTAAAATTTGAAAATTATTTAAAACTAATGTTTGTTCCCTCATGCAGAGGAATTCTTAGCTGGATTTGGATTTATATAATTTTGAAACTTTAGATTCACTATTTTAAACTGTTAGGTTTAAATTTTTTAATGTATCTAACTTTTCGGTCTTAGTGTCACTGATGAGGAATGAATTTCCGAAATGTGCACATCTGGCACATCAAAATTTACCTGGTATTTGTATTATATATTGTAAAAAAAATGTTTACATTTTTTGGTTTAGTTTTTCTTTCTATGACCATTTATTTTGTTGTACTTATGGATGCCTTTTCTTATAATTCAATCATCCTAAAACTTTAAGTTTTAAACAGTATCACAAATGATAATTGTGTCAGCAATAAGACAACTGTTTCAACTAACATCAAAACTGCGATAAAATATGAAGTAAATTATTTCTTCTGCTAAGTAGATCTGTTTAAATTCAATATTTCTAGTAATAAAAAAAGAATTGTGGTTAAAAAATTGAAAAATGTTCTATGCACATATTTTAGTTGATATATTCATGAAATGAGAATTATGATTAAAATAAAATTAAACATTTTGTTGTGATGGTAACTTTTTTCGATTTAGAATTCACCAGTAATAACCAAGAGAAAAATAATTAGACAAAGGCTAACGTTTTCTGTTATCATGTACAAGATTTCTGTTCTATCAATTATAGCCATTCTTTACTGTTATCATATACATAATTTCATTTTTATTATTTATAGGTAAATTAATTATATATAATTAAAAAATCAACCATCGTTTTCTGTTGTTCTTTAGAGTTTTGTTATAATTACAAGGTATTACTATTACAAATAGAATTAGGATAAGAGAAAAAAACAATCACATTTTCTGTTGCTAAGTATAACTTTTCGGTTTCAATATCCAATAAAAATTGTGTTGGGGCATAAAACAACGTTCTATGTTAATGCGTAACTCTGTTTATGTTTAATAAGTTATAGCAATAACAATGTGAACTTGTATTTAGAAAGAAAAACAATGTTCTTTTTTGTGTTTGATTCTAGGTGCACATTTTTATTTGTCAGTTTATGAACTTACTACTGAGAAAGAAAGTTGTTCCGAAAATCAAACAACGTTTGTTATTGTTTAGTTGATACGTTTTTGTCTATTTGATTTGTCTACAATAATGAGTACTATTACACAGACGGTGATGAGAAACAAAACTATATTAACGGTTTTAATTTACAAACTCTGGAATTTGAATATTTCAGCATGCATTTAATTTAACCTAGAGCATATGAAACGTTTTTGTTGAAATAAATATAATGCATAATGTTGTTGACAAAATTTAATGGTTAGAATATTTTGTTTTATTTATACTGTTTGTATGAAATATTTCTTTTCATTGTAAAATAAAACAGAAATTGGACTTATAGAATTTGTAGATATAAAGTTGTTAAAAAGTGTATTACAAGCATTATAATACTTATGATTTGAAATGATTTTCCGAAATGTGCACATATGGCACACCAAAATTTAACAGGTATTTGCAATATCCGTGAAAATTTGGTTCATCTTCATTGTAAAACGATAAATGAATTATAAAACAAAATTGGTCGGTATACCAATGTGCACAAACTGTGCACCTTTGCTTGCTGATTTGTTTCTTAATTCATATGAATCGGAATTTTTACAGAACCTTGTCAAATCTGGAAAAAAGACTGTCGCTAAATCATTCAGATACACATGCAGATATATAGATGACGTTCTTTCTCTAAATAATCACAAATTTAGAGAATATCTATCCAAGTGGGCTTGAAATAAAAGACACGACAGACTCTCAATGATCTGCTTCATATTTTGACTTTTACCTCAATTATGACACCCATGAAAGGTTACATCTGAAGCTACACGACAAACGTGATGACTTCAATTTTTCTATTGTCAACTTTCCGATTCTTTGCAGTAATATCCCTGCTTCTCCTGCGTATGGTGTATATGTTTCACAGTTAATACGGTACGGTAGAGCTTGTGACCACTAGGGAACTTTCTGCAACGAAGCAAATTACTTACAATTAAATTGTTGACACAAGGATATTGCAAGCCTAGGCTAATCAGGGCCCTTAAGAAGCTTTATGGCCGTCATCACAATATTGTTGATAAGTATGTAGTCACTGTATCCCAACTTATAGTGGATATATTTGACTTACCATAGTTCTTTGTTCCTTTCATTCTCAAAATTGACTTGCACGTGACGGGTGTAGCTAGCTAGACAGGAGGTGCTTACCCTTCCAAAGCACCCGGCCTCACTTCCTTGATGGAAGTTCACGTGTATTACATATTTTGCCAGTTTGCAAAGTTTTTACTTTGTTTTTGGGATTGTGATATGGACAAGGACTGGTATGTTTGTTTTATTTAATCTAATTGTTTAGATTCAATGAATTAAACATCTAAGCTTTGGATATTTTAAAAAGTTTAAACTGATTTGTGGAATTCATATATATTTTCCAAAATGTGATTTAGGTGCAAAATCACTCAGTAGCAAAACTATTGTTGTCAAGCATTTGAAACAAAACATATATCACAATTCTAATGATCGAAATTGCTGTAAATAAGCCCAAGTTTGTCACAAGAATAATGGACGATCGGTATCCATTGTCGATACTCATGAAAGCTTGATAAATTTATTTACAAGATCAATACTTCAGTGCTGGTATAGGTAATGTAGAAATCAGTATCCATAAGATGATAAGAAAATAAAAAACGGAAAGGGTAATCGTTATTTACATGCCATTAAGGTAAGGCTAATACTGTTAAGGATTGCCATTAGAACGTTTCTATGCATTAATTAGGAATGACTTGTTTGTGAGTTGAAGTACACAAAGAAAGAAAGTAACAGGAGTAAGGGAACAACAATAATTTTTTTTAATATAAATGTATATAGGTTAAACTGAATTATCAAACAAAATAAGAAATCAAGAAAGAACGGGTAATTATATGTCATACTTGACAATGATTAAAGAAACAAAAACACAATCAAAAATGGTACATTGATAATTGCTATAATTTTACCTTTGGAAGGGCAAGGGGGATGAACAATGGTGTGGCTTTAGACGGCCTTTATGCAAAACACTGCATTATCTTGTAACTTATAGTTCATAGGAAATATTGAAATAAGTTTTTTTAAATAAATTTCATGCGCCTGAACAAAATACAGTTACAAAATGTACTTTGACTGTTTCGTGATGTTTATTGAGTTAGTCATTATGGATTCTTCAACACAACCTTCAGCGCATTCCAAGCAACTAGACGTCATGAATGTCAGATACATGAAATGAAGTCTGTCGGACACGCGATACACATTACTTTACTATAAATGCATCTTTAAATAACTAAATTTTAAACAGTCCAGCATTGTAATTTTTTTTCGTCTATGATCTAATAGACGAATTTTTTTGACCGTAGGTTTCCTGACAACTAGGTCGAATATGCAGTTTTGTGCCATATTTGTCGAACTTGACGTAAAGGAAAACATTTGTTTTCTTTATAAAAAAAAGTGAGTTGTTAAATATGTAGAATTAGTCTTAAGATCTGCAGTCATACATGATGATCGTGATGGTAGCAGCGAATTCGGGTTTTTTTTAACCTACAAGTGCATCATGACATTTGTGGATATTTTGCGCTGATGACAGGGAAATATATCCCCACTCAAGTACAAGAACATTAACGGTTGGCTACCAGATGGAACAACTTTATTTTTAGCTTCTGTAAGTTGATGTATTGTTGATAGTGGTAACAACGTGTTACTGATTGATATTTTTGCACGGGTTAACATTTCCGCTTCTAACACAGATGCCTCATTTTTGTCCAAACATATCTTGACCCTCCCTCAGCTAGAAGCCATCGATATTAATATCACTATATTAGTGTGAGTTGTATCTCTCCGATGGGTTTGCATGTTTACAAGCTCCTTTTGACATTAATCTAAGTTATAAATGTACGTACTACACACATGCTACCGAACGATTTAGAAATGGTGGTGAAAATAGTGTGCAAAGGTATCGGCGGTTGTCATCGGCATCCAGCTGCATTGCATTGAGATTAATGCCCAGTATTATACTCTTTTATGTGTGAAGTTGTATAAAAAGATAAGGTTAATGTAATTAATATTGTATTTATTTTTGAATTTAATTAAAATTTCAATTTAATTATAATTTGAATTAAATTATTTTTGAATTTAATTATAATTTGAATTTAATTATTTTTGAATTTAATTATAATTTAAATTTAATTATAAGGAATAATTGTAATTTTTTTCCCGTCTATGGGGTCAAAGACCTAATTTTTTGGTGCACGTGTATGCATAAATCGCGAAGCGGTTAATGCTTCGTGCACCAAAAAAGTCGGTCTATGACCCTATAGGTGGAAAAATATTACAATAATAATAATAATAATAATAATAATAATGAAGTAACGAAAATGAATTTGTTATTAAAAACAGTTTTACCAGAAATACAAAAACTGCATTATTTTACACCATTCATAATTAGAACAAATTAAACATTGATTATGATTTAAAGAAAACCACCAAAAAAGTGACAATTGTGCTTTAGTCATTTATTATATATTGATACCAGTTTTTTATTCTTTTTGCTTACATTTCTGCTAAAATGGCAGGGTTAAGTGTACCTAGGCGCTGATCTTTAAAACACAGCTGCAGTAAGACACAAACAGTAAACATGACATCGAACTGTGGATTTTTTTAAAAAAATCCATTAAGATTTGATATAAATATTTTCGTTGTCAAGAAGTGATTGATCTTATAACCTGTTCACCATTATATGTTTACACATTCTTGTCGATTACCGTAATAATATCAAAATCAATTCAGCAACATCGTAATTTGAATTCCATCTAATATATTAAGTTCATTATATTAAAAAATTTAAATTGTTCAAGATCATTTCCACACGCAAAAAGAAATTCTTTTGTAACGAAATGAAAAAATAGAGAACAACTTGTTAAGAATGATAATGGAAACCTCGTCTTTTACTTAGTATATTACAATTTATTGTATAATCCTTGACATTTTCATGTTTACAGCCCTTTTTTGAAGATATCTCACATTATTACAGCATAATAGGTATTAGTTTCATTTGTAAAATAATCTTTGAAGAACAAGGTCACACAATATCTATATCATCACTTTTTTCAATTTACTGCTGCTTTTAAGAGTTATTTGAATGAAATAAAAATTTCTAAATGTGTTGCGTTAAATGTTGTTACAACATGAAATATATACTTTTTGTATTTGCAATGAATAAGTAAGAAGTCATCAACCTGTATGAATAATGTTGACGAGAAAGGAAACAGCTTTCTGTCACTTTATTGTTACAGTTCCGATCTTACATTCTGAATCAAACTACAAATTGAAATTTCATTAAAATTTAACTTTTGGTAAAAAATAGTATTTTTCATCATAAATGTTAAAACAATAGTTTGGAAAATAAGTAGCTTTAAATGTTTAATTCTCAGCAATTAAAAAAATGTTATATCGATAACAAAACAAATTTTTAGACAGGTTAAAAAGTTTTTAAACATATAAACATATTCAAATTTTTCAAAATTATTATCTTTTTACGTGAACAGCACAATAAACAAGATATTTTAGATTAAATCACACCGACTTATGACATATTTTTTCTTAGAAAAAAGTGATCAATATAAACACGTACTAATTATTAAGTGACAACTCTAAACGCGAGGTTTGATCAATATAAATGTAACAAGTACAAGTCATTGTAGGTTAAGCTTATGTCAATTTAGGTCTAACCATTACTAGGATTTGATTTATCTTTACCATCATCAAAGTTTCTAATTGTCATAATATAAAGAGAAACTAATGTTTTCGTGCAAAAATCTTAGTTTTGTTCCTCTTGTAAGTTAGTAAGTCATGTCTAGAACGTTAAACAACAATTTCTTTATATTTTTAAAGTAAATATTTAACAATCTTTTTCTTGTTGAAGAAGTTGGTAATGTCGCATACAAAAGTAAAAGCAATGTTGTTTCTATTGTTATGACTATAATAATAATAATAATAATGATAATAATAATGATTACAACAACAATTGTAAAATTATTATTATTAATATAATTATTATTAATATTATTATTATTCGTAAACAGCTAAAAATAACATTTTATTTTGTTTATGAACATCTTCATAAAAAATAGATTTAAAAAAATAAATAAATAAAATAAAGGAAAAAAAACAGAATAGAGTAAGTTTTAGGGTAAAAAATAAACAACAAGTTTTTTGTCAATGAAGAATTTTTAAAACAAGAGGCCCAATGGCCTTAAGTCTCACCTGAAGATATGTCCAAAATTGTTTGCAAAGTACTTTAGACAATATATTAAGTACAGAAACTTTACAAGTTTTCTCAAGTTTAGAACTGCCTCAAAACTTATTCAGAAATATCCAGTCGCATTTCACTTATAAGTAGATAATATAATATGCATGAAGTAACTTTAGTGCAATAAATTATTTCCAAATCATTTACAAATTTCAGTAAAGTTATGCAGCTATGTCCTTGACCTTTGAACATATATGACCTTAAACCATATATGATTGTCTTGTCAATACCTACAATATTCTAATATACATGCAAGCCTATACAAAACGTTAATAGTTTTCAATTGAAGTCTTCTTTTGTAGCTGTGACCTTCACCTTTGAAGATATGACTTTGAATCATATATCAAAATGAATGTCATGTCAATACCTAAAATATTCAAATTTACATGCCTATACTAAAAGTTAATAGTTTTCAAGATAATTAGCAATTTAAATCTTTTTTTTTTTTGCAGTTGTGACCTTGACTTTTCAACATATGATCTTGAACTATATACCAAAAATGATCGTTGTCGCAATACCTACAATATTCTTATATACATGCCTATACAAAAAGTTAATAGTTTTCAAGATAATTGGCTATTTAAGTCTTCTTTTTTGCAGCTAAGACCTTGACCTTTCTACATATAACCTTAAAACAATATATCAAAATGACTGTCCTGTCAATACCTACAATATTCTTATATACATGCCTATACAAAAACGTTAATAGATTCCGAGACATAGTGACAAATAAATAAATTTTTAGCAATTCCCCCACTTAGTGCCTTACCATTTCCCAATTTTAAGCCCATGGTTTACATATGTGAAAATCTGAAACTAGATGACCTAAGGATGTTATAAATGAAATTAATAAGTTATGTCTCTTGTACATTCAGAGATGAAGATTTTTAAAGTTTTTCACTATTTCAACCCTTACTGGACCCAAAGGGGACATAACTCCTTTATTAGTGCAAATCTAAAAGGGCTTCACTCAGGCATAACGGTTACAAAGTTTCATTAAATGTGGCCCAGTGGTTTTGGAGGAGAATATTGAAATGTAAAAAAGTTTACGCATGACGGAGGACGCACAATGGACGACGCACGATGCACGACGGACGAGGATAAATAGCAATAGCTCAGGTGAGCTAAAAACCTTTTGGTTAAGCATAAAAGCCTTTATTCGTGATTGCGTAAAGGTTTTTGTCGTACGTATTTCACACATAATTTTTTTAAAAAAAAGATCGTTTTATAGGGTCATATCTGTCGAAGATCTTAGATTACTAGAAACTTTTAAACAGATTGAAACTTGTTACAAGAATTTGTATAAATTCAATTTTTGCAATATTCCCATTATTGTGATGTTGAATATTTTGAGGACCTAATTGGAACAATGTATTATGAAAAAAGAATAAATATTTTCCGTTTTGTAGTTCTAATAGTTCTTCTATTGAAATTTCAAAATAGTCTCATTCTGAAATAAAGTCTTTTGTCAATTTAGACTAGTAGGGAAATTTCAAAAGTGGCTTATTTTTCGATGTGGGGAGGACTGCGTGTTCAAAGCTGGCAACTTATGTCATAACCTTTATTGAACTTTACTTTTATTAAAACTTCTTGTTACCATGCTGGTTTTTGTCCCTGGGCCCATTTGGGGGTAATTTAAGGTCAATATGTGCATTTTTAAAGAAAATTGTTTCAAATTTAACATTTACTAAAACCAAGTCGTATTTTTTGCTTTATATCTATAGTGAAGATACTTCTGATATATTTGTATGGTCATTAGATAAAAAAAAATCCTAGTTACAACATTCTGTCACATTTTTGTTTAGTTTTACTCAAAAATAAATCGGGTGAATGAGCACATTCAGACAATTATATTTGTGTCAGTCGGTCTTTGAAGAATTCTGGCAGTGTGTACATATACAAATGGTTACCTTGTAATTTACTGTGATTGTTTATTAAAATGATAAAATGAGATAAACATTCTTTTACAGTATGATGCTTTAGAATATCAAAAAGCCAAAAATCAATCAAAGTACTGATGGTACAGAAGACTTAAGTAAAGAGTAAATGATCTGAAAAATGAGTTGACCGGAAAAAATTAGTTTGTATACACCAAACCTTACTATTTTATGTTGATCTAGGTATGACTATTCATCAGGCAACGAGATCAAATGTCCTTGTTGAGCTGTTAAATTCTGCTGGACATTGTATAAGTTATGACACAGTACGCTTAGTTGATACAAGTTAGGGACACAAGGCTGTAGAGGACTTGAAAGCAAATAGCAACATTCCTCTTCCTACTAACATTCAAGCCAGTCGCTTTTTCCAATTTGCAGCTAATAATATTGATATATTGGAAGAGAAATTGGAAGGTAAAGGAACATTTCACACAACATAGATGGTAGCTTTTCAGCGTCGACAACAGGACGGTACGGAGCTACAAGAAGAAATAACTATAGGTAAATTGAGGTCTTTACAGGAAATAAGACATCTTCACGAATTAAGCCAACTTCCGAAATATCCAACACAGCCTACACCTCTATTTACAAAAGAAGTAACCATCGCAGAATATGAACCGAAAATGTCGGCATTCATAACTAGTAAATCAATCGATTTGGCTTGGATACTATCCCGGATTGCTTATTCTGATGAACAGAAGATTCTTTCTTGGACAGGCTTCAACAGCATGGCATCAACCATTAATCCTGAGAAAACCTCTGTTGGGTATCTACCTATTATTAATGCCTCAGCACATAAAGATGACACCCTATGGGCTGTTATTGATCGCTGTCTTAAGATATCTGAAATGCTTAACCCTGGACAATCCACTGTGCTCACACTGGATCAGCAGCTTTATTGCAAGGCAAAAGAACTTCAGTGGGCTAATCCCGAAAGATGTTCATCTCTTGTAGTTCGACTGGGTGGTTTTCATATGGCTTTGAACTTTATGCGTGTTATTGGTCAGCATTATACTGATTCAGGTTTAGCTGATGTATGGTTTGAAAGTTCAGTGTTTGGAGAAAACACAGAACAAACAACATCTCTGCAAAGTCCTACAATAAGACAGTGCGTGCCCACAAACTAACATATGAAGCACTTTGAAGAGTGCTAGGGCCAGAAGTTGTAAATAGGGCAGAGGAGCAGGGCAATCCGATTGATGACAACATGACAACATCATGGCAAGAGCTCAGTCTGTAGTAAACGCATCAAATAATAATACAGATAATAGAGCTGACTTTTGTGAACAAGTCAGTCTTGCTAGATCAGGCAATAAATGATGCACATTTAGAAACTGTTATTAGCGAATATTTTGAAGTGCAGTCCCCAACGTCTAAATACTGGTATCAGTATATGAAAATGGTTTCCATACTTTTACAGTTTATCAGAGCTGAACGAGAGGGCAGCTGGAACCTCTATTTATAATCATTTGCAGCCATGCTCCCCTGGTTTGCTATATATGACCATACCAACTATACCAGGTGGGGAACTGTTTACCGTATAACTGGTAATTTTTACGGTATGAAATTTTTGCGATTTTTTTTAGTAAAAAGCCCTATCAAAATTTTTCGCGATTTTTATTTTCGCGGTTGAATTGTGTTTGAAAAAAATTATAACTATCTAACCGTTTTCGCTCTCCCAGGTCATTCAGATCTGTAATTTCAACTTCCGGTTATGAAAGTGAAATCGAAAAACGTAAATCTAGACCTTTAATTCCATCTACCTTTGAACAATTTCTTTAGATTATAAATACACATAATACATAAAACGTCGAATATGCATAGTGCCTTTTGTGAATCTGGTAACCCTAGTTTTTGTTTCATACTAAATCAATACCCTCATAGTGGAAATAGTTAAAATGTTCACTATCTTTAATTCACCATATTATACGTAACCAAATGTGCTCCGACACAGGTAAAGAAGTTACGCATTAAAAAAACTAACCGCCGGTAATAAGTAACTTTAGTGACTCGGGTATATTACGCGATTCTAATTTTCGCGGTGAAGATGTGATCGCGAATATACGCGAAAATTGAATAGCCGCGTAAATTACCAGTTATACGGTATCTTGCCGACATGAAACAGCTGAGTGAATGCCACTCCAGTGTTTACCAAGAGTTCCTACTGGGAAACCTTGTTGTAAAGCGTTCCAATCACCTTTTTAACCAACTATTCACAGATCAGGCATTGGAGCATTTGAATAAAGTGTGCAAAGTCGCAGGTGGTTTGATTGGGATTACACGTTCTGATAGTGCCAGGGATCGATGGTGTTTAACATTTAATGAAAGAAGTAGGATTGCAGAGAAAACATGTGCAATCCTACTTCTTTCATGGAATGGAATGGATGTATATAATTCAAACTGATGACCAAGATAAAGATGACTTGGGTCATAAAGAAACAGGAACTGCAAGAATGATTAGGGATGAGGAAGATGTTCAGAGCTGAAAAGGTTTGAAGTATTTCACCAGAGTATGCCTAAATTGGTAGCATTAGCCACAAGTGATGTTGCAACAGAAGAAATAACAACACCTCTTCTTGTTGCTGAAGGAAAGGGAATTGATAAATTTAGTGACTTTGTTGAAAAACGATTGGAAACGAGAATTGTTAACTTTCATGATACTTTAACAAAGTCAAATTCCCTTTCCTTTAAATCCCTTTACATAAAAAAGGCGATTTTAAAATCTTCAGAGGCAACTAAAGTCTGAAAGGCAGACAGGTCTCTTTTTCGAGCCCAGTTGTCCGGTCGTAGTATCGACGTTAACGATTTGTTGTAACATGAACTGTTTCCATTACCCCTTTCACTTGCCGATACATCTGGGGCTTTGTTGTCTGCAGCTGAAAAATCAGGCCTTCAACATATTCTTGAAGAAGGAGTTTACACTGATAAATTGCCATCATCAAACGGTAAGACACCTTGCACAATAATTGACGGACAAGCATTGGTGGTCGCACTTGGAAAACCAAGAGGAGCTAAAACATTTGGTGATTTAGCAAAGGTTTATGTGGATACTGTTTTTAATCACGCCAAAGATAACTGTACACGTATTGATGTTGTCTTTGATAGGTATGACAATCTATTCATTAAAGGTGGTACGAGAGACAAAAGAGGTACAGGTCGTCGACCAATAACGCGAATCTTTGACAACGAAGATGTCCCCCTTCCACCAAACTGGTCAGATTTTATTAGTCATCCTGAGAATAAATCTAACCTCGCATGTTTATTGTCTAATGAACTTTTAAAGTCAGCTGAGACTTTGGATACTGAAATTGTTACAGCTGGAGGATTTTCGGATAGAGACTATGCTGAGTCAATAAATAAACGAGATGTATCCCTTCTTAAAGCAACACATGAAGAAGTTGATACCAGGATTGTGCTGCATAATTCAGAAGCCTGTTTGCAAGAATATGAACGAAATGTTGTAATATGTCGTGACACAGATGTTCTTGTTCTTCTTCTGCATTTCCTACAGAAACTTACCATAGAAGTATGGTTCCAGACTGGAACTTCTAAACGGAGGAAATTTATCCCTGTTCACAACATCAGGCTGTCTATTTCCGAAACAGAAATGCTCCCACCATTTCACGTAATTACTGGTTGTGATACCGTGAGCAAACTGTCTGGACACTCTAAAAAACAACATCTCGCGTGAGAGATGCAGAAACGTTTATATGCAAGTTGTATGCACTAGGAGATAATTACTTATCTACAGATAAATTGCGATGCCAGCTGTTTCTCTAAGGAAGATGTACACTCGAAAATCTCCCCTCCCAACATCAGATGCGGCAAAACTGCACATTCAGGGTGCTCATTACAGGGCTTCTGTTTGGTATCTCTCCCTAGTTCCAGCTCCTGTTCCTCCGTCACCTAAAGGAAAAGGATTGTTCGAGTTCGAAGCTTTTCTGAAACCTGAACTAATGAGGAAAGATCTTGTCCCAAAAGCATGCATTGAACTTTTAACATGCAGATGTAAATCATATGATACCACCAGATGCACACGTAGAACAAATGGATTGAAATGTGTTAGTGCTTGCGGCTGCAGTACTGCTGGTGTATGCATGAGTTTCATGAATGAAGACACAGGAAGTGATGTTGATTAGTGGACTCTGTTTCGGACCTAACACCGGCATTGACTCTGATATAGAATTCTGAACCTTAGCTACTTATATAACTTGAAAGCTTTAATTCAAAGAGTATGTTCCATTAGTTTTTAAGAAGGACTTCAAGACTTTCAGTACTTTGATTTTTTTTTAAATTTTGAATTAAAAGACAGTATGCTGTGTTACAAACACTTAAGAGTTATTTTTTCTCTACAAAACAAATACATTTGCCTGGATAATGTAATTACATGTTTTGAATTTTATTACAAATGACAATCATGATGGTGTGATATTTTTGTCATAAAAATCGCCGTGTAAATGAAGAAATATTTGAATTTTCTGAACAAATAAACGTTGAATTTCTATTTCTAAGAGAATATTCATATAAATAGAAATGTTTTGAATAAGAGAGAATAATTTAATTTCCATTATTTCATTTTTAAGGCAGGTTTCTGCATTTATAAACAGTTTATGGTAAAAAGCTTCTGAAATTTGTACTTAATGACCTTTCACCTTTTACCAGTCACACTGTAGGTCTTTCAGCCGGGCAACAAGGTGATTCATGACCCTTGACCCATGATCATATCAGCCAGCTATATTGCCAGCTTTGAACACTCCGTCCTCCCTATTGTGAATTTTCGATTTTTACCTACCAGTCTAATTGAATGTTCACCTTTTTGAACCACAGAAAGTTAAGAAAATGTTACTTTTAATAAAAAAATAATGTAACGATTTATAAAATTTTTATGTGTTGAAGTCTTTATTGTTTGGAAAAATTTAGAATGCTTCATTCAGCTGTAGTAACAACTACATTTTTTCCCTTTAAATTGTAAAGCTAGCAAATGATATTACCTGACGAGCAAAATGAGAAAGTCTGTCCATGCGCATTACGTTTTTCTTAACCCGCATGATTTGTCAGCGAGACACTTCCCAGTTATTTGTTTCTTTGTTTTACCATATTAAATCCAAGCAAGGATTTCAAAAGGCTCTGCATTTTGTATTGAAGCCGAGATGGAATTGTTTGCTGTCACTTAATGTCGAAAAAAACGCGTGCGCAATAACTGGATATAACATGATACAAACTGTTTTGATAACTCTTTTCTTTGCACGTGACGGATGTAGCTACCTAGCCAGAAGGTGCATACCTTTCCGGAGAGCTCGGCCTCACTTCCTTGATGGAAGTGAACGTTTATAACTTATTTTGCCAGCTTCCAAAGGTTTTACTTTGTCTTTTTGATTGTGATCTGTTTATTTTATTGAAACCTTGAAAAACTACTGCTACAGCAGACGTAAATCAGACAGGAATTTATATTTGGCTAGTCTTCTAGTCCGTCAAACATTTGTTGGGCATTTCTTTTCTTTTAAAAATAACAATATAAAATGTAAAATTAAAAGTAACTTCATAGGGCAGACTTTTTAAAATATTTAACAAAAATACCTGTTTAATTTTACTGTGCCTTATGTGTACATTATGGGAATTCATTTCTCATCAGTGAAACTAGGAGCCAGAAAAGTTAATAAATGTTAAAAGATAATCAAAACATTTGAAAATTAATGAATCCAAAGTTTCAAAATTTTACGCATACAAATCCAGCTAAGGAATGCTTTGCATGAGGGAACAAACCTTAGTTTTAAATTTATTTCAAAAATTGAGACGGCTGAATATTTTGACACAAAGTACATTTTTAACAGCACAAAGTACCGCCTACTGAGTTATGGATACCCTCATGGTATTTATAGGTAACCACATAACATTTAGCAATGTGCGTGTAGTCACACAATGTATGTACTATATACGCATTATTTGAAATCACTTAAAAATTAAGATGCCTGCCTTCAATTCTGCAGCAACAAATGTTTTGAATCCAACATTTTGACGTCACTTCATTTTTTAAGAAATTCGAATGTAAACGAATTGCATGCTTTTAGCAATAAACAATCATTAATGTTAAAACTTGATCTGAAAAATGTTTACCTGTGTCTCTTCACCGACAACCTTTATGTTTTATGAAATGGTGATAATTTCATTGAGTTTTTATTATCAATGATAAAAAAGGAATACTGAAGTAGTTACAATATACAAATACATGCTACTTGCTTTTATTCTAAATAAATATATATGTATTTTAATACTAATGTGTCCTTTACTAAAATTGGGTATGGCAGAGTTGTACTTTCAAAAGGGATTTAATTGTTTTCTTTGCAATGTGTGTGTGTGTGTTTAACATAATTTTTATTGGCCACCTAGTCGGGCAACTATAAAAGAATTAAAGTTATTTCAAACGATGTAATTACGTTTTACCTTTAGAATGTATTTGATAGATTAAATATGAGCATTTTTCAGTATTTATTCTTTATTTTTAACGTCAACTTAAAAATTAAGCTTAAGTTAGTGCATGGTTAAGTTTGCGTTTGTTCGTTCGTCGGTCCGTGTTTGAAATTTAATCTTCTTAATACTGTGTCAATTTGTTGTGAAGGGTATGATGACCTCCGTAACTAAAAAAAGCAAAAGGTGATAAATGACCGTTTTTGTTTGAATTTCAATATAGAAAAAAGACTTTTTTTATCTTTGTGCTGACTGAAAACGTCTACCCTATATCAAAATTTCAAGCCGTTTTACTTCTAAAACATGTTTTTACGTACGATTTGTTCCCTCATTATTCCTTAGCTGGATTTGGATTTTATAATTCTGGAACTATTGGATTTTTAATTTTCAACTGTTTTGCTTATGTTTTTTTGTCTATCAAACTTTTCGGCCCCAAGTGTCAATAATTAGGACTTTTTTTCCGAAAGGTACACATATAGCACAGAAAATTTAACCAATATTTTTGTTAAATTTATCAAATAATACATGTTTGGGTTGTTTTAAATCGAATATGAAATAAAACAGAAACAAACAAGCCCGTGTTCAAATATAAACAAAACTTGGAAAACTGACGATTTCAGTTATACAAGTAAACTTCCATCAAGGAAGTGAAACCGGGTTCTCTGGAAAGGTAAGTACCCCCTGTCTAGCTAGCTACATCCGTCATGTGTGAAGTCAATTGATTATGTTTAAATTTAGTATTTAAAAAATAGATTTATAGTCATTTAATATATGTTAATTTATAAAATTAGATTTGATTATACTTATAGCGGAATATTCGACTAAAGTGTTATTATTAGCCCGTTCTTTAAATTTGCTCTAAATGCTTGAGGCTTCAAGGCTTTATCTTTTTACCTATTTTTTGTGAATTATTTGCACCCAAACTGAATGAGTGTTTTGATAACCAGTTTAACTTTACATGCTTTTTGTAGGTCTCTTGTAAAATTTGTAATACTAAGATGTATGGAATATTTATATAATCAATATAAATCAACATAATCATATCAATATAAATATGGTAAGCCGTTTGAATGTACATTTGGCTTGTAATTCTACTCCTGTGTTGTAGAACTTTATCACCTGTCTTAATTTTTTATATTTATTTAAACTAAGGATTTATCCATCATGCAAAGCATTTCTTAGCTGGATTTTTGGAAATTAAGATTCATCGATTTTCAAATGCATGGCTTACGTTTTTTATCCACAAAACTTTTCGGCACCTAGTGTCACTGGTAAGGAATGATTTTCCGAAATGTGCACATATGAAACATTAAATTTTAACAGGTATTTGTGTTAAATATTTACATAAACAATGTATTATGAAGGTTTGAGGATAAAGTGTAAATGATTATTTATATCCATAATTTTTATCATGAGTAAAATCCTATATATAACATATAAATGCTTCTTCTTTACTGAAATATTGAAATAATTAAAAATTTTAATTATATAATGTTTCAATAATTTATTATTAGCAAACTATATGCCCATCAGAAGTATTTTCAAGGACTACGGGAATGTATGAAAAAAGGTTTATATAAAACATCCTGCACGAAATATTCTCACCTAAAAAAATACAGATATCAGGAATATGTGTCCAGTGTGCTAGAAAGATAGTAAAATATATATAACTTATAATTTTTTCCATGTGCCATGATCTTGAAATGGTCTTTGAGTACTTGATACGTTATATTCAATCTTCTTACATTATTCTTTTTTAATGTTTGCCTTGCTAGATTGATTTTATTAGTCATTCAAAATTATGTTTCCGTGATTGATAATCTAAATGTACAATAATCAGCTTTGACATACAAGATCAAGTTAAACAAACTTTCGTTGTCATTGGTAGCGATACTGATTTTTTAATCCCATCATCTGTAAACATATCAAGCAAAAAAAATTGAAAATAAAGTCTATTTACATAGTAAAGCTATTTATATATTTTATATGCATTCATACAGAGATGATTAATTCTTTAACTAAAGCTATCCGGTTAACTATAATCATAATAATAGCATTTAACAAGGCAAGGAGCAACGCAATAAAAAAAATCAAAATAATTTGAAAATTGTACCTGCAAAGCATGCATTTTGTAACATAAAAAAAAACCAAAAATACAACGAAATCTTTAATAAAAACAAATAGTTAAGAACGACAAAAATGAAAATAGATTACTGATCCTTATTTTTGAGAAATTACTTCCAGGTAAAATGTATTAAAACTACTTATATTATATCATAGTCCATAAATATAGGAGATGAGCGTCCTGTCATAATAATTTTATTATATATTTAATATGTTGATAAGTAGTTTGGTAGTTGAAACATAGAACGGAGCTCTTATTGTATCTACTTCTTCCATTTTTATGTCTTATTCATTACATTTTTCTTCATTCAGTCAGTGTATCGTAAAATGATTAAGTTACAATATTGCATTATTGTGCTTAATATTGATTTTTAATTGACTGTTAAGGAACAGGTAAAAAATCGATGAACTTTGTTGTGAAAAAAATATTCGATGAAAAAAATTAAAAAGGAAATGAAAGCAAGAAAAACCTGATACGTTTTCTTGGTCATAATGTGAAAAAAATATTCGATGAAAAAAAATAAAAAAGGAAATGAAAGCAAGAAAAACCTGATACGTTTTCTTGGTCATAATGTGAAAAATATTTTTGCTACTCATGTGCTATAATCAAAATGAAATTAAAAAGAATTAAAGCTACTCCACATTCAAGACACAGTGACTTTCTTAGATGTTCTTTGTTGCTTTAAGTTCATGCGTTAAGAAATATAGGGCATATTATTAAATCAATAAAATCCAGAAAATTAATTTTCAGGACGACTGCTTGTGTTCATGTGGAAGTGTATGTCAGCCGAATTGTTATCAATAAAATTATACAATTCTATAAATGTTTACTGCTAAGTTTTAAGACGTTTAATATATCTGGAACTTCCTCAACGGCAACATTGATAATCTTAAAGATTTTTGCAGCCTGTCTTTTCACGATGGTGTTATTTTTATTCCATTGACCTCTTTAACTCATATTCAAGGAAGAATGTTTTCTATTTACACAATAAAAGTAATATGTTAAGGTCTGAAGTTGATAATATGAACTTGACAGTCAATCAATATCACGTCCAACATTATAAATAGATAAAAGCACAATAGAATTTATTCTTTCGCCTTAAATTCCAGACGTTTAACAAGAAACGCCCATAAAATTGTCCCATACATTTGTGGCAGTATGAATTCCGTTTTCTTTATTTTTTTAACAACAGTTTTTAGTATTTTACAAGTGCAATGTTGTACACATAAATCAAGTGTTTCATAAGATTTAACAGTCTAGTCAGCTCAGTTCGTTGGTAGCACTCATACAAGAGTAAATGAGTAGATTCAGAGTTATAATTAAAATAAAACAAACATACCAGTCCTTGTCCATATCACAATCCAAAAAACGAAGTAAAAACTTTGCAAACTGGCAAAATATGTCATACACGTGAACTTCCATCAAGAAAGTGAGGCCGGGTGCTCCGGAAGGGTAAGCACCTCTTGTCTAGCTAGCTACACTCGTCACGTGCAAGTCAATTTTGAGAATGAAAGGAACAAAGAATTATTGTAAGTCAAATATATCCAGTATAAGTTGGGATACAATGACTACATATTGTGATGACGACCATCAAACTTGTTAAGGGCCCTGATTAGCCTAGGCTTGCAATATCCTTGTTTTAGGGCCTTTTGAAAGAAGACATCTTAATTTAGCATCTCAATTATATTGAGATTACCTGATACTACATGCCCAGCTGGTTTATAAGTATATGGGGACGCTAAGCAAGAGCAGGTAGGTGGAGTAAAGATATGAAAGTTTAGGCACTGCAAAGTTTTTTTATAGTTGAATATTTTGGATGCAATGGGTTTATTGTAGGAGTAGGAAATTAGAGGTGGCGAGTTATATTTGAAATAAGTAAGGACTTTAGATTGTACCATTTTGTTAAGTAGTATATTAAAAGTTTTAATAGCATCTATGCCTTTGTTTGCATAATGTAATTTAAGAATTGGCGACGGTTGTCGTCCTGTATATTGTGTTCCTGAGCAGGTATAAATAACCTTTTAAATGCAATATCCATGATGATAGGGTTAAGTTTAAACTCTGGTGTATTAAAATCTGTAGCAGTTTTTTATATGCATTATTCTTGTAACTGATCTATCTTTTAAAACCTTTTATACTTTAAGACAATTTTAGTCACAATAATAATGTTGGTAGAATAAAGTAAAAGAAAAAGATACCTTTATTTATTTATTTATTTGCTCGCTTGCTTGCACAAGACGAAATATCATCTTTAAGCTAGCTTAAAAGTGGCTTAAAGATGGTTAAAATATGTCTTTAAGCCACCTTTAAGCTATCTTTAAGTTGCTTGAAGATGTCTTAAAGCCATCTTTAAGCTTGGCTTAAAGATGGCTTAATGGCACTGAAATTTTAAGCCATCTTTAAGCCATCTTTAAGCACAGAAAATTATGATTGATAGAAATGAACATTTATTGCTTAATTAATTACTTTATTTATTTAAGAAGTAAAAATATTTGTTTTTATTTATAAAAAAAATTTATTTAAAAAAAATATGCAAAATGATATTTTAAAAATTCATAATTCATATTCTTAACTGTCCTATATATTTTCAAATGTTTTTATTTTTAAAAAAAGTTTTCTTTTATTTTAAAAAAATTATACAAAATGATATTTTTTAAAAGTTTATAATTTATTTTTTATTTATTTTCCTGTATATTTTTTACATAAAAAAGTTATATTTCATTATTTATTTACATTACTTTTGATTTATATTTTTTTTATTTTTGTAATTTATTTTTAAATTTATTTTGTCATTATTATCTTTATTAATTACTTCACATTATATCATAACTCAATGTGTTACATCTTACCAATATCACTTGTCCTGAGCGGGGCTGGAACTCACTATCCTTTGGTTGCCAGGCACTGCATCCTTATCCATTAGGCCACGGGGTAGGATGTATATACGGGACAAATGATTTATATAAACCTAAGGAAAGTGATCATGTGATCATTTCTTAAAAACCTCAGATTTTGAATAAAAAATATGCAAGTTTATGTAATTTTACTCCTTTTTTAATATTTCATTTTATAAATTATGATAATTTTTTTAAATTTTATAGAATAAATTAATCAATCTTTTATTCTAAAGAAAAATAAATCATTCATATATCAAAGGAAGGCAGGAATGTCAAACCTCACCTGTAATATACTTATTTATCTGACTGACAAAATCAGTTAATTAGATTGTAAATTCAGCAAATAGTTATTTTAAGACATTAATATGCATTTGTAGAATCTTAATCTAAGTACACTTCTGATGTTGAAATTGTTTTATTCATTTTTGATACAGAAAAAAGTTTTTAAGACTATTTTGTAAATTGAAATTGTTGATAATTAAAAATTCTATTTCAGTTTTAAATTGAAATGAAAAATAATATTGGATACACAGATACTTTCAAGACAAATAAAAATATTTTTAAAAAAATTAGAAATAAATATTTTGAATAACCTATCTCTAATAAGGAAGAAAAAAGAACGAATGAAGCAAAAATAAACTCGATGTTTTATGACAGCAAAGATTGTGAATTAATCAGGGATAGCTTTTACGTTGTATGAGAGAGAGAGAGAGAGAGAGAGAGAGAGAGAGAGAGAGAGAGAGAGGGAGAGAGAGAGAGTAATGCCCTGTCAAATAAGAAGTTTATACATTTCTCTCGGGGATGGGGGGCATAACAGGGATCGAAGAAACTGAATGCCCATAGAAAACTACCGACAAGCGGCACGTAAACTGACAAATATTTTCAAACATTTTTAATGTCGTCATAATGTAATCTTTGTGATATTTCATTTAGAGAATTCATAAATTCATAAATTTATAATATAACACCGATGCAAGTCAAGATTCTTTCACTTATTTCGAGGCGGTCAGTTCTGGGATTGTGGAGGAAACCTGAGTGCCCGGAGAAAACCACCGACCTTCGGCAAGCGAACTGACAAACTTTTTCACACTAGGATCTGTCCCGAGTGGGATTCGAACCCAGGCGGTGAGTGGCTTGGCATAAAGAGAGAGAGAGAGAGAGAGAGAGAGAGAGAGATCGAGAGATCTGTATAATGCAATACCGAAATAAAAAGATATAAAGAAACAGCAGTAAAGAGAAATTATATTTTTAAATAGCTTATGAAATATAGATTAATATTTATGTAAAAAAAAGTATCCTTGAATTATTATCAAATTGATATGTATAAGCGATTGTTAAATAATAATAATTACAAATCACGGGCCTGAATCTTTCGATGCAGATTTCAAACAACAAGTTCAAGGACGGTTTAACCATGATCCTTATTTTCACCCTATCCGCTTAAAGTTATCAATTTCCAATATAAGAAATTGAAATTGTAATAAACGTATGTTGAACATGTTGAAATGAAGGGTATTAATGTAGCGTTCACAGTCCTGTCGTGCATTTTTACTCTTTTAATTCTTATGTGTTTTTTTAAATATTTATTTTGATTTTTTAGTGTCTTGAATTTAAAAAATTGTGTCATGTACACAATTGCGTGGACTGATTACCGAGAAAAAAATTACCATTTCTGTGTAAAATATTATTCCAATTTAAAAATAAAACCTTTTATGGCCATGTATTTAGGTTCAAAATAGAGGGTCATTCATGGTCAATTGATTGTATTAGGAATTTACTTGAAGTATTTTTATTCCGAGAGAAACTATAAAAAGTTTGAGAATCAATCATCCATAAATAAAACACTTAAAAGTTATCCCATCAAACAAATCGGTTATTACCGATCTTTACAAGGTACACTACACCTATCATTTTCAGTCCTATGTGTTAATTAATTAATACTTTAGTACTTCTGGCACAGAATTAACAAATACTTCGGCTACATAAATTGCGTTTGATCTTTCATTCATTCATCTATCCGTCTATCATTTCATTATTTATGTCATTATTTATTCATCCAACCACCCATTCAATTTAATTTATTTATTTATTTATTTATTTATTTATTTATTTATTTATCCATCCATCCATTTAACCATCCATCCATCCATCGTTATGTATTTATCTTATCATTTATCCATCCTTTATTTATTTAAATAAATTATTTATTTACTCAAAAAAACAACATGTCGTTGCTTAATTCATCTATTACTTCATTTTATTTATTTATTTATTTATTTATTTATTTATTTATTTATTTATTTATTTATTTATTTATTCATCCACCCATGCATTCAACCATCCATCCATCCGTTATATATTTATTTAACAATTTATTCGTCTTTTATTTTTTTAATAAAATAATGAATTTATATATTTAGTCAATCAACTATCTATTCTTTTCTTCTCTCCTTTTCCCCTCTCTTTCTTTATTTTCTTATTAATTTATCCATCCATCCAATCAACTATCCATCCTTTATTTATTTATTTATTTATTTATTTATTTATTTATTTATTTATTTATTTATTTATCCATTCACCCGTCCATGCATGCATTCAACCATTTATCCACCCTTTGAATATATTTAATCATTTATCCATTTTTTATTATTTAATTGATTTATTGATTGATTGATTGATTGATTTATCTATTTATTTATTTATTTATTTATTTATTTATTTATTTATTTATCCATCCATCCATCCATCCATCCATCCATCCATTCAACCATCCATCCATCCATCGTTATGTATTTATTTTATCATTTATCCATCTTTTATTTATTTAAATAAATAATTTATTTACTCAGACAAAACAACATGTCGTTGCTTAATTCATCTATTACTTTATTTTATTTATTAATTTATTTATTTATTTATCCATTCATCCACCCATGCATTCAATCATCCATCCATCCGTTATATATTTATTTAACAATTTATTCGTCTTTTATTTTTTTAATTAAATTATTGATTTATATATTTAGACAATCAACTATCTATTTTTTTCTTCTCTCCTTTTCCCCTCTCTTTCTTTATTTTCTTATTAATTTATCCATCCATCCAATCAACTATCCATCCTTTATTTATTATTTTATTTATTTATTTATTATTTTATTATTTTATTTATTTATTTATTTATTTATTTATTTATTTATTTATTTATTTATTTATTTATTTTTTATTTATTTATCCCTTCACCCATCATTGCATGCATGCAACCATTCATCCACCCTTTGAATGTATTTAATCATTTATCCATATTTTATTATTTAATTGATTTATTGATTGATTTATCTATTTATTTATTTATTTATTTATTTATTTATTTATTTATTTATTTATTTATTTATTCAACCACCCACCCATTCTTTTCTTTTTCTTTTTTCCTTTTTTTCTTTCTTTTTATATCGATTTATCTATCCATCCATACATCAATTTATTTAATTATCCATCCTTTATTTATCAATCTATTTATTTATTTTTAATTAAATTACTTATTATTCAATTCGTTTTTTTAAATTTTAATTCATTTCTAATTATTTATTGACTTCAATAAATTATAGGTTTCCGAATAAAATTGTATTTTGCCGAGTCAATCAAACAAATCACTTGTAAACTATCTACTTGCATATCAAACCAGATTCATTTTGTTTTCCGTGATTTGTATAATCCGTTACATAGTGAACTACATAAATACTACTTTACTGAACTAGATAATACCTTGGTTATCAAAAAAGTTACTTACCTGTATTGTGCCATGTTTAAATATATGTCAGTGTTTGATTTTATTCCAAATCCAATTTTTTAATTTATTTATTTATATATTTATATATTTATTTATTTATTTATTTATTTATTTATTTATTTGTTTCCTTTTTATTTCTGATTTCTGTTTTAAAAAGACCATTAAATGATTAATAGATTAATGTTTTAATATCATTTGATACCATCTTTAAGCCATCTTTAAGCTAAATGGTGTAAAGGAGCTTAAAATTTCAGTGCCATTAAGCTATCTTTAAGCCAGGCTTAAAGATGGCTTAAAGATGGCAGTGTCTTTAATTCACCTTTAAGCAATTTTTAAGCATCTTTACCCGCATCTTTAAGCATCTTTCAGCTCGGCTTAAAGGTGCTTAAAGGTGCGATTCCGTCTTGCGTTGGTTACAACTTATTCAAGCTATCTATAATTTTTGTTACTATATGTATATGTATGTATTTTAATGTTACATGTGATGCAGGGGGATTGGTTTATATGAGTTTTACTCTTCTTCCAGAACCCATTATTGTACTTTTATCTTATATTTTCTGTAACTTTTTTTTAATTGAAATAAAAACTGTTTAAACTGAGACAACTCCTTTATTAAAAAAATATTAATGAAAAAGAGAATTGTTCATTTGTTAATTAACTGAACACTTGTACAACTCTGAACCGTTGTAAGTGATGTCATTTCTAAAAAATTCGATTTGTGTTATAATTTTTTCTTTAATTATGTATTATATTCAAATATCATACTTTCTGTTCTTGTTTCTTGCTGTCGTGTGTCGTTTCTGTCAATTTCATATTTGCATATTTGAATTTCAGAAAAAAACATGCCAGCAGGCTGTTAACACGTGTGTGTTTTGTAATGCTGTTTTACCTGTTTATGTCTGAAAAATCAACAATTACTATATTCGTAGATAGACTATCAACACCTGTTGTTGATTTCTAGAAATATTCTTAATTGCATGTTTCCCAACGGTGACTTTCTTATTTTTTCATCTAAACATGCGTGTTTGTACATTGATGTGTTAGAAACCCCTACTAATAGACGAAGGTTTATTCAACTCTTTGTAATGGTAAAGAAACGGCTTTGAATACAATTAGCACAAAAAGAAATTTTTTGATGAATAAATCTGTTTCGCTAGGAAGATTTTGCTCTGTAAGTACTTTTAAATATGTGTGATTTTAGAATCACGTGCAGATAAAATCACGTGCAATTAAAATCACGTGTAGGTACAACATCAATTAAGTCGATGTGTTTTTATCGAATGCAGAAAATCGATAATGGCTCAGATTAAACCAATCGGCCGCATCAACATGCAACAATTCTTTAGATTAATAAATCAGACCAAACAAAATTCTAGTTAGTCTTGATAAAATAGGTAACCAAATTACAATTCCTCTCAAATTTACTTGAATTTTTTGTATTTTTCTAAATTGTAGGATTTAGAAAAAGAGTAACCAAAACATAGATTTAAAATACCAAAATATTTTATTATGAATATTTTTAGTATTCGGTCTTTTCACAATGTCTAATTTGTCATTTAGGCGTTTCTTCGTTACATACACCAGTTTGTCTTATTTGCGTTTGATAAATCATTCAACTGCAGTTTAAAGTCATTAAACAAAAGTTTAATGTAAATAAAATGAATAAAAACAAAGTTAAAACGATATCAGTTCCAAAACCCAGGAAGTTTGGTTTGACGCCGAAGGGAATGTTGAAATAATTTTGGTTACCATATGTTGTTAAAACAATATTTACTCTCTTTCACAATCTAAAAAAAGCCAAAGTAATATTCTTATTAGGATTTAACAATCATTTTTGATCTTAAAATAAGAATGAAATTAAACAGTGCTGAAAAATCATCAGAATTGTAGGGCAACTTTAAAACGTTGGAGCATAATCTATAATCTACCAGAGTCAAAGCAAATGTTTAATAATTTTAATATGTACCTCTAAAATAGCTTCTCATACCTAAAAAGCAACAGATCGTACAATTGTAATTTTGTTGATGTTAATTTAACTAAAACAACTTACAGAACCATTCATTGTCATTAATTTGCCTATTTTACTCTTCTTAAATTCAATTTTTATTTGAGTTTGTAATTTTTTTTATGTTTTTCTTTTGTTAACTTCCACCTGATAGGAAAAAAGTTACAGATAATTGTTTGAATTTCAAAATATTCTACTCATTTGTTTTCTGTAAATTAACCATTGTAATGACACAGATAATACATCAGAAGTCACATTGCTTCAGCTTAATTCTTATTATCTAATGTTGTGATAAAAAAGAATTTAAAAAATAAGCTATTGTCACCATGGTAACATTTGCGTAATATGTTAATCTGTTCTTCATTATTGCATTTTCAGCTTTATCATGTCATTCCAGTGGTTTTCCGTCGGCTGTTTTATTTTAATTGAATCAATATAGTGTATGGACATTTTTAATTTATCCAGACAACATCGACAGAAAATGAATGTTTTGTTGCTCATGTTTTTAATATTTTTATACTAAATCACAGCTAGGTATGGTTATATATGACAATTGCTATCTTCAATTATTAAACAATTAGATATATTTCTGCTTTATTATAACTAAAAGAATCTAAAAATTCATGCATCATCCAAAAGATATTGTTATGACAGAAGTTATTGAAATGATTCAGAGGAAGATCGTTGCTATTATCTATATAATCATGCACAGAAAAAGAAAAACTAGGTTTTTTTAAATATCCACACTGTTAATGAAGAAAGGTAAAGATACCAAACTCTGCGAAACAGTTCATTTCTCTTAACTAAATTTGAAGGAAAGGTTCCGAAAGTTTAACTGCTTTGGTAAATTTAATATGTTTGGCATATATGTAGGCAGTAATTTATGCTGTCATAAAATATACCGTTTAGCAAAATTTTCAGCCGTCTTGATTTATTTACAACTAAGGTTTTTTTCCTCATACAAAGCATTCCTAAGCTAGATTTGGATTCATATAATTTTGGAACTTTAGATTCAGTTATTTTCAACTGGTTTAGTTTTTTTTATTCATGGAACTTTTCGGCCCTTAGTTGCACTGATATAGAAGGTATAAACATACAAATTAAATGATGCATTTTTACATCGATATGTTATTGCATAAGGATGCAAATAAAAATATATTTAATAAATAAAGCATTTCTTTCCCATAATTTGGTATTAGCTTTATGGATTTAACGGCAGTGAACTATGCGTTCTTAAATTAAAACATAGGCTGTCGAACGACATCAACTGTTTATTCAAAATATTTAATTTGTAAAACAGCTTTGTTTTTAATTAGTATCATCATTGCTGTTATGCTAAAACATGAGAAATGATATCATTTGTACAAAACTTATGATTTTGTATAGATTTAACTATTCAAACAGCAGTTCTGTTAACATTGTTAAACAGATTCGTATTTCATCACTGATTCCGAATCATATTCATGTGGTTAGCTGTAAAAACGACGAAAAATATTATGTGTGTCTAGGTCGTACCACGGAGATGGTAAAATGGTAAACAAGTATGACCTAGACGTTACAAGATTTCAATTAAATACAAAATCACAATTTCCTTTGTAATACAGCAAAAAGAGAACTATTGTTGATTTAGCTTCATTCCCATGGCTGTATAACATCAGCTGCTAGTTTAGATTCAATATTTGTATTTAGGCTAATAAATCTATCAAAAGACACCATGTACTTTTTTGTATTTATCGTTATGTTATATCACTGATGAATTTAAAAGCTTAGAAATTAGTTTTTTGTAAGGAAACAGTGTTTTTTCTTTGTAAATCAGATAAAACGATACTTCAAGGCAACTATGTATCTATGTACATATTAGTTGCTTGTTTAAGGAGATTCCTTAAGATAATTTGTATCAATTGTGTACTGCCTTTTAAATACTGGAAAAACAGAAATATTTTATTCTCTCGGGTATAATTCAGTATCAAACTTGCTTCATTTATTATTTCTTGTTACAGAATTGAAAAATGTTTATGTTTCACATATTTTCTTTGATATAAAATTTTAAAGTTAAGTTCTAAAGAAAGTATAATGTAATTCTATTTAGATAAGTAGCAAATTATGTAATGATGATTATAGTTTTAATTCATTTGTTTTGAACTGAAGTCTACGTGATCTTTATCATAGCAAAACCTGATATACAGTTGGGCTTTTGTTTACCTCCAAAGGTAATGAGAATGACGAAAACTGGAACCAACTTTATTTGGTAACAATCAATCACAAACATACCAGTCCATGTCCAAATCATTATTCCAAAAAACAAAGAAAAACTTTTGAAAACTGGACTAGCAAATTTAGTGATTCACGTGAACTTCTATCAAGTGAGGCCAGGTGCCCCAAAAGGGTAAGTACCTTTAGAGTAACATTGGATTTGCTTTACCATTCCAATTATCTATAACCACTAATGTACTAAAATGCAGATTTAGAAAAATTTAGAATTGAAATATACCTTATATTTCTAATTGCTAAATAAACTATCTTTACTTACAGTTCTATAAATAAAACACATACAACTAATATATAATTTTTAACGTTACCTAACAAACATGCTTTTAGATTATAACGATTTTGTTTACCTATGAACAAACTCTTTTATTCAGTGTCATAATAATTATGATAAAGAACCAACAATCGTTATGGAACACATTTATTTTACTAATAACTTAGAGTTATTTATCAAATGCAGATAGAAATCAATCTTATTTTGGCATATAGCTATAACTTAAATGAATTATTTTCTTTGGAGTATTACGGAGAAATCAACACATCAATCTAACAAGTTTATTATCTATATTGCTGTAAGGAAAACTGTAGTTCAAGATCATAAATGATTGAAGAGATTTGCAATTTAATATTTAATTTTTCTTTAACAAATTTCTTGATCAGTATATCAAGTGTTTTATCAGAATAAGGCTATACTAAATTTTATTCTTCGTTTACTGTGTAACGTTTTATGAAATTCATGCATTTTATTTTCATGTGATTTTAGTGATGTTTTAGCTTTTAATTGAAATAAAGTTTGTAAAAAGAACATATGTTTGGTCAGTTTTCAAAATGTTGCTTTTTTCCTATGGTGATTTGGAAAGGATATGTTTGTGTTTTATTTGTATAACTTTGGCGCCTTTCTTTGACATGAGAATAAAAAAGATCCCTTTTTGAATAAAAAAGACGTTAACCAGTCAAAAAAAAATGTTGTATTAATTATATATTATACCACTATCTACTTATTATGAAACTGACGGTCATTAAGGTCTATTGATTTTATAAATATAGAACACTAATTCATAAATAAAACAAACTATAAACATCATATTAATTTATTATTATTATAATAATAATTATTATTATTATTATTATTATTATTATTATTATTATTATCATACTTATTAATATTATTGT
This sequence comes from Tegillarca granosa, assembly GCA_029721355.1. Classification (NCBI taxonomy): domain Eukaryota; kingdom Metazoa; phylum Mollusca; class Bivalvia; order Arcoida; family Arcidae; genus Tegillarca; species Tegillarca granosa. The sequence goes on along the minus strand of CM056606.1, from coordinate 39,340,608 downwards.
TGTTGTTGTTGTTTCCTTACATAAGAAAATTCTGGCTTTAATGTAGTTTTCTTAAAAAGCTCTTAAAAGGTCGGGAAATTTTTATCCATAAGAAATCTGCAAAATGTTTCAATAGTTGTAGCTCGAGAAATGAGATAACGATGCTGTTATGCCGCAACATTGGATGTAATATGAAAATAATTTCAAAAATTTATATTTCGTGCATATATGTGGCTTTAAAAGCAGTAATCGTATTTTTAATACAAATAATAGCAAAAGCAAATCTATAACGAGTTGGAGGTCCAGATGGGGAAGTTCCAGAGGATTTATCGCGTTTGAGATAAAAAATTCTGACCACGGTAATTGAGTAATTGATTATTTTTCTCGAACATAATATATAAAAAAAATACCGGAATCCTTATAATTACGATGCAAGATTTTGCTAGCAGATTAATACAAGCCACGTAACAAATAACGTTTCACTCAAAGTCGAATGTTAATCTACGCGACAAAACAAAACAACGATTTTACTCTGTGTATATGCATCATTTAGTTAATATATAACACAGAAACCAGTTAAATTTTGATGTGCCAGATGTGCACATTTCCGAAATTCATTTCTCATCAGTGACACTAAGACCGAAAAGTTTGATAGATAAAAACATAAGCCAAATCGTTGAGATAAAAATAAAACAAACATACCAGTCCTTGTCCATATCAAACAAAGTAAAAACTTTGCAAACTGACAAATATGTTATACACTTATAATTCTTAAGTTCTAAAATTATATAATTCCAAATCCAGCTAAGGATACTTTGCATGAGGGAACAACCCTTAGTTTTAAATAAATTTCAAAATTTTAGACGGCTGAAAACTTTGTTAAATGGTACATTTTTATTTTGCTAAATAGTAAATAATTAAAGGTATTTTTTGTCGTTTTAATATAATTTTCCTCCTACATTATGACCCTTGCCAATTGAATAAAAAATGTAGTAGCCATTTAACTGCGATAGACTACACGTGCGCACGCGGGGAGCAATATGGAAAAATTATCGTAGCACCAACTCAGTGAGATAAATTTATCACATATGCTAGAATTACGTTAAATCACATCAATATAAATTCAAACATATTTCACAACATAAAACAAATAATAGAAGCTTAGGGTAAGGAATGATCCGGTTAAAATTTCATGATTACTCTTCAGAAGCACCGATATCGTTTTCCGCAGATAGTCCACGTGTTATCCAGTTTCAAAACATTTAGTTAGTGTGTTTGGGATTGTGACTTGGGTATGGACTAGTAGGCTTGCGTTTGATCAATTATAAAACTGTCTTTGAACATTTTAGTTTAATAACATACATTTACAAATGGGGACATTTTCTAAAGCCGATAAAACATTTCAGAAAAACAAGATACAGATAGTACACAAAAGCATTAAAAATTTCAAAAATATCCAAACAATAATTGTAATCATAATATTTGTATAACATATTTATTGAACACTGACTATGATATCGTCTTATAGTAATGTGTAATTGTAAAATTGACATAGACCAATTTGGATATATGGACCAAATGATACTAACAACATGCATGCACTCATACAGATATTACTGTCTGATCTACCTTGACCTTCTTTCTATGTAATATATCATAATGGCTCTTTAAACAATGTTTTATAATGATGTTTGTAACGCAATAAAATTGAAAAATGATGAAATTTGAAGATTTAGGAGATTTGGAGGAGTTGTGATTGTAACGGATAAACACATAAAATATATTTGAAAAAATGTTTATCAACATACGTATATCTTGAATAACATCTGTCTAATAGAACAAGTGTTATCATTAATTAGAACGAATTGTGTTTATTTTAATCTTTTGGACCATTGTCGTCCTGATTTTATTCATTGTGAAATATCAATTGCTACCTGTTTAACAAGAAAATCCAAATTAAGGGGCTTTAAAACAAGTCTAGTGTGTGTGTGTGTGTGCGTGTTCGTGTGTGTGCGTGTGTGTGTGTGTGTGTGCGTGTGTGTGTGTACTTTACATATAACCGTTTAATTGATTTTTTTCTTTCTTTTAATTTTTCAGTTTGTTGTAAGGGATCCTACTTGAAATATTATTTGACATTTGCGTTTATATAATTATATTTTTTTAAGATACAAAAAGTAGTTAAATGTTTTAAATTTTTTTTTATAATCATGTCTCATAAAAGACAATTTAAAAAGGTACATTCATTTAAATATTTAACAATATTCAATAAAACAAACATACCAGTTCTTGTCTATATCACCATCCAAAAAACAAAGGAAAAACATTGCAAAGTGGCAAAATATGTGATACACGTAAATTTCCATCAAGGAAGTGAGGCCGGGTGCTCCGGAAGGGTAAGCGCCTCCTGTTTAACTAGCCACACCCGTCACATGCAAGTCAATTTTGAGAATGAAAGAAACAAAGAACTATGGTAAGTCAAATTTATCCAGTATAAGTTGGGATACAGTGACTACATACTTATCAACAATATTGTGATGACGGCCATTAAACTTTTTAAGGGCCCTGATTAGCCTAGGCATGCAATATCCTTGTGTCTACAATTTAATTGTAAGTAATTTGCTTGGTTACAGAAAGTTCCCATAGTGGGAACAAGCTCTACCGTACCGTATTAACTGTAAAACATATACACCATACGCAGGAGAAGCAGGAATATGAATGCAAAGAAACGGAAAGTTGATAATAGAAAAATTGAAGTCATCACGTTTGTCGTATAGCTTAGATGTAACCTTTCATGGGTGTCATAATTGAGGTATAAGTCCAAATATGAAGCAGAACATGGAGAATCTGTCGTGTCTTTTATTTCAAGCTCACTTGGATAGATGACATTCACATATTCTCCAAATTTGTGATTATTTAGAGAAAGAACGTCATCTATATATCTGTATGTGTAGTTGAATGATTTAGCGACAGTCTTTTTTACAGATTTGACAAGGTTCTGTAAAAATTCTGATTCATATGAATAAAGAAACAAATCAGCAAGCAAAGGAGCAAAGTTAATGCCCATTGGTATACCGATTGTTTGTTGAAAGATAATATTGCTAAACACAACAAATATGTTGTCTATCAAAAACTCTAACATTTTGTTGATTGTATCTTCAGTATATTTTTGTTTGCAGTCTGTATGGTGTTTTACAAAATAACCTATTAAAGACAAAATGGTCAAGTAGTTCTTTAGAATTTTTGAGAATCCACATTTGGTTGATGCTAGATGTAGAATAGACTCTATCTGAATAAGTCTGAAGGCCATCTTTGACGACTGTCAAAATTTGTGTTAGAATTACTGATAATGATTTAGAAGTACATTTAGAGGAACCTGCTTTATATCTTTCCTTGTATGGATTTTTGTGCAGTTTTTGAATCCAATACAAGTAAGGCAGGTCAAGTTCTTCCTGTTTAAAATTGATACCAAAAGACTCAAGGCCTCCCCTATGATTGGAACGAACTTCCTCTTTTGTAAAATTAGTTTTGGTATAAGTAGGATTCTCCGATATACTATCTAAACCAAGCTATCTAATTTTGGTTAGATCAGCAGTAATACTAGAATAAGTTTTAATATCTGAAATTCTATAAGTTTTCAACGCATTTTCTAAGCAAATGTAAATATGACATTTTACATTTCCATTCATTTGATATCTGCCTTAAGGGAAAATATGTTGTCTATCAAAAACTCTAACATTTTGTTGATTGTATCTTCAGTATATTTTTGTTTGCAGTCTGTATGGTGTTTTACAAAATAACCTATTAAAGACAAAATGGTCAAGTAGTTCTTTAGAATTTTTGAGAATCCACATTTGGTTGATGCTAGATGTAGAATAGACTCTATCTGAATAAGTCTGAAGGCCATCTTTGACGACTGTCAAAATTTGTGTTAGAATTACTGATAATGATTTAGAAGTACATTTAGAGGAACCTGCTTTATATCTTTCCTTGTATGGATTTTTGTGCAGTTTTTGAATCCAATACAAGTAAGGCAGGTCAAGTTCTTCCTGTTTAAAATTGATACCAAAAGACTCAAGGCCTCCCCTATGATTGGAACGAACTTCCTCTTTTGTAAAATTAGTTTTGGTATAAGTAGGATTCTCCGATATACTATCTAAACCAAGCTATCTAATTTTGGTTAGATCAGCAGTAATACTAGAATAAGTTTTAATATCTGAAATTCTATAAGTTTTCAACGCATTTTCTAAGCAAATGTAAATATGACATTTTACATTTCCATTCATTTGATATCTGCCTTAAGGGAAAAGATGCTGGAAACCTATATCATATCAAATACGCGAACTCTAATACATTGAAATTACACCATGAGGTTATACTTAATATCAATTCATTTATAACACTCAATTGTAAATTAAGTTATTTAATTTCCGAAAAATTTTATTCCCTTATGTCTCTAGTGATACTTATAAAAATAATTTTATGGTAAAATGAACCGATCGAATTGTAAATTTCAAATCTTTACAATCTTTTCACAGAAATAAAGTATAAAAATTCAAAACTATATCAGAAAATAATGTTTCCTGAACATAACAACTAAAACCTGAATCACCAGTTAATGGCATGATCAAAACAATAAACATAAAGTAAGCTCCCACTGCGTTCGGCCGTTATGTTTTAACTTTTTAAATTGTACATGATACATGCATATTTTGGAACCTATAAAATGTATGATAATAAAAATAAAACAAACAGACCAGTCCGTGTCCACATCACAATCCAAAAAACAAAGTAAAAACATTGCAAACTAGCAAAATATGTAATACACATGAACTTCCATCTAGGAAGTGAGGCCGGGTGCTCCGGAAGGGTAAGCACCTCCTGTCTAGCTAGTTACACCCGTCACGTGCAAGTCAATTTTGAGAATGAAAGGAACAAAGAACTATGGTAAGTCAAATATATCCAGTATAAGTTGGGATACAGTGACTACATATTTATCAACAATATTGTGCTGACGGCCATAAAACTTTTTAAGGGCCCTGATTAGCCTAGGCTTGCATCATCCTTGTGTCAATGTAGGAAATGTTAAGGGCAGAAATGTATGGTAAAGCTTGTTCCCACTACCGGATCTTATCAATGACGAAAGCTGCTTACAAATAAATTTTTGTTGTAGGGATATTGCATTCTAGACTTATCAACCCTCTAAAGTTTGTTGGCTCTCATCATGATATTGTTGAGGTTGTTGTTACGTAGTTTTACTCCACGTCAGGAATCTTTCTGCTATTAGCGACGAAAGCAATCTCTACGGATAAATCTGATAATCTTACCTTCTAAGGCCGAATCTCAGGCGAACGAGCAATATCACATATTTTGAGAACGAATGTATTGTCGAGCCGGGGTTTCAATTCACTACCTTCTAACAATGTGGACCCTCTACCATTGAGGCACAGAGGCGGACTACGATATAAATTCAAAGTGTGATGTCGCTGTATACAGTTTGGATACATTTGGAGTTCATTTGTTCCATGTTCCTTTTGATTCAGACACGGAGAGTGCAGCTAGCTAGATAGAAAATTCTAACACTTCCGAAGCACTGGCTCTAAATTTGGTGAACATTGACTTGTCCAGGTGCCGCTGCTGGTGGAGTAAAACTCCCCGAGGGTATCCATAACTCAATAGGCAGTACTTATAACTGTCAGAAAATGTACCATTTAGCAAAATTTTCAGCTGCCTTAAATTGTAAAATTTGTTTAAAACTAAGGTTTGTTCCCTCATGCAAAGCATTCCTTAGCTGGATTTGGATTTATATAATTTTGGAACTTTAGATTCATAGATTTCTAACTGTTTGGCTTATGTTTTTTATTATCCAACTTTTCGGTCTTAGTGTCACTGATGAGGAATGAATTTCCGAAATGTGCACATCTGGCACATCAAAATTCAACTGGTATTTGTGATATTTATTTACTACTCCTGAGCGGGTGCCGCTGCTGGTGGAGTCAAACTCCCCGAGGGTATCCATAAGTCAGTAGGCAGTACGTTGTACTGTCAGAAAATGTACCATATAGCAAAATTTTCAGCTGCCTAAAATTGTAAAATTTGTTTAAAACTAAGGTTTGTTCCCTCATGCAAAGCATTCCTTAGCTGGATTTGGATTTATATAATTTTGGAACTTTAGATTCATTAATTTCCAACTGTTTGGCTTATGTTTTTTATTATCCAACTTTTCGGTCTTAGTGTCACTGATGAGGAATGAATTTCCGAAATGTGCACATATGGTACATCAAAATTCAACTGGTATTTGTGTTATTTATTTACTTCTCCTTAGCGGGTGCCGCTGCTGGTGGAGTAAAACTTCCTGAGGGTATCCATAAGTCAGTAGGCAGTACTTTGTACTGTTAGAAAATGTACCATTTAGCAAAATTTTCAGCTGCTTAAAATTGTAAATTTTGTTTAAAACTAAGGTTTGTTCCCTCATGCAAAGCATTCCTTAGCTGGATTTGGATTTTTATAATTTTGGAACTTTAGATTCATTAATTTTTAACTGTTTGGCTTATGTTTTTTTATTATCCAACTTTTCGGTCTTAGTGTCATTGATGAGGAATGAATTTCCGAAATGTGCACATATGGTACATCAAAATTCAACTGGTATTTGTGTTATTTATTTACTTCTCCTTAGCGGGTGCCGCTGCTGGTGGAGTAAAACTTCCTGAGGGTATCCATAACTCAGTAGGCAGTATTTTGTACTGTCAGAAAATGTACCATTTAGCAAAATTTTCAGCTGCCTAAAATTGTAAAATTTGTTTAAAACTAAGGTTTGTTACCTCATGCAAAGCATTCCTTAGCTGGATTTGGATTTATACAATTTTGGAACTTTAGATTCATTAATTTCCAACTGTTTGGCTTATGTTTTTTATTATCCAACTTTTCGGTCTTTGAGTCACTGATGTGGAATGAATTTCCAAAATGTGCACATCTGGCACATCAAAATTCAACTGGTATTTGTGTTATATATTAACTAATTTTTCAGTTTTCATAGTTTTTCCTTTCCTTTTAATTGTGATTTGAACATAAACCAATATGTATGCGTTTTATATTAAAAACACTAAATTAAGTTATAACGGAATGCATTTTGTAAAAAAGACATCTTTTTTTAAGAAATTATCACCATAATTTTTTTTTCATTATTATTTAGCTATATTTAAATTCTAAGGCTTTTATGAATACGTAACAAAAAAGCCTCATTAATTTTAATGTGCCATATGTTCACAGTTCGGACATTTACTCGATAAAATGTTCCAAATATTTGAAATTAAATGAACCCAAAAATCCAAAATTAAACGAGTCCAAATCCAGCTAAAGAATGCTTTGCATGAGGGAACAAACCTTCGTTTTATATAAATTGGGAAGGCTGAAAAGGTACATTGTCTGACAACATTAAGTTATGTATACTCTCGGCGAGTTTTACTACACCAGCAGCGGTACGCGCTTGATTTTTAGTATACAGTCACAAACATTCGAGTTAATGTCTGAATTACAATTCGAAAAACAAAAACACACCAGTCCATGTCCAAATCACAACCCAAAAATACAAACATATCAGTCCATGTCGAAATCACAATCCTAAACACAAACATACCAGTCCATGTTCAAATCACAATCCCAAATACAAACATACCAGCCCATGTCCAAATCACAATCCAAAACACAAACATACCAAGCCATGTCCAAATCACAATCCAAAATACAACATACCAGCCCATGTCCAAATCACAATCCTAAACATAAACATACCAGTCCATGTCCAAATCACAATCCCAAACACAAACATACCAGTCTATGTCCAAATCACAATCCTAAACACAAACATACCGGTCCATTTCCAAATCACAATCCCAAACACAAACATACTGGTCCATGTCCAAATCACAATCCCAAACACAAACATACTGGTCCATATATAAATCACAATCCCAAAAGTTAACCAAACACCAGCATAAAAGTCCATGTTCAAAACACACTTCCAAAACCAAATAAAACACCAACATAACAGTCCGGGTCTAAATCACAATCCCAAAACCAAATTTTGAACTTTAAAAATAATTTTCACAATGTAACAAAATGAAACAGTAAACGTTTAAGAAAAAGGAAAACATAAAACATATTTGGACCACTAATTATTATTATATATAATTTTATGAATATGATAGCCTTGTAAGAATGTAATGCATAAAACATAATCTTTTATTTCACATAGTCTTAAAAGGGAGAGGGAATGGCTTTTATGTGTAACATATGATATTATTGTTATCAACAATTTATCTATACCGAATATCTATTATTACAAAGACTAAAATAAATTGGTCTAAAATAAGAGTCTATTTACATTGTCCATTAGAGGCCATTATTTATATTACATAATCCAAACCGTGACATTTTATATTTATTTTTACTTCTTTAATACTTCCATGGCGTTTTAAATCTAAATGCACGGCGATAATCATCTATAAATATCAACAGCATGTTATATTACACACGAATTCTATTATAACACAGGTTATATAAGGATTATAATCCTGCAACATTTTAATAAGATTTTTATTTTATACAAATACTGCTCATAAAAGGGTTTAAGTTTAAAATTTAAAAACAGATGTAATTAAACAGAAACATACCGGTAAATGTTCAAAGCTATCTCTATAGAAAATGGCAAAATAAGTTGAACACGAACTTTTATCAGGTAAGTAGGGCCGGGTGCTGTTATTAATCCTGTTGTAACAATTGAAACAATAAATAAATGAATGAATAAACAAATAAATAAAAAGCCAAATAGCTATCGTGATAGAGTTGGAGACAAACATTTGTAAGCTCTAGATATGAAAACTATATATGTGTGTGTGTGTGTGTGTGTGTGTATGTGTGTGTGTGTGTAAACTATATATATATATATATATAATTATAATCAATTCAGAGACTTTATCACAGCGAACTGGAAACGTTTTCTAGACGATTGATTTATCATCTGGGATTACGACGAATCTCGTCTAGCTGATTACAGTCAGATGTTAAATGAACTTAATCCAAACATAAAATTCACGAAAGATACAAGTGAAAGAAAAATACCATTTTAGATGTTCTTGTCGAGAAAAAAGATAACGAAATATCTACCGATATCTATTTCAAGCCAACGGACACACGCCAGTATTTACATTTCGGTTCATGCCATCCAAGACATACAAAAAGGTCAATACCATACAATTTAGCCAGAAGAATTCAGCGATGAAGATACAAAAATACAAAGTTTCCAGACTTTATCCACAACAAATAATCGAAAACGGGATACAAAAAGCATTACAGATAGAAAGACAGAACTCCGAAATTCACAAAGACACGAAAACGCCGAAACAAATATTTTGCCGCTAGTGACAACGCACAACCCGCGAAATAAAAATATTACACCCACAGTCAATCAATTAAAAGAAGTAGTAAAACAAAATTTAATCACCAAAGAAATCTTCAAAAATTCAAAATTCATGAACAGCAAAAGACATCCAAAAAACTAAAAAGATTACTTTGTAAATCAAAATTTGCGGGAACAAATTTTATGTTTAACAAAATGTGGCGACCCAAGATGTGGAACATTTGTGCATTTACAAGAAGGGAAAACTTATAATTTCAAATGCAAAAAATTCACAGTGAATGCAAACATTTCTTGCCAATCACAAACTATAATCTATATGATTTCTTGCCCGGGTTGTAATGAATTTTATATAGGGGAAACGGGTTCAACTCTTCGCCCTCGAGTAAGAGTGCACAAGAAACATATAGATAAACCAGAATACAGAAAAATAAAATAAAGTGAACATTTAGATAATTGCGAAAAAAAGAATTTTTTTTATAATTCCGTTTTACAAATGCAATTGAAAGAAACAGTCTAATATATTTATCTGCCATAATAATGACGTCATCGTATTGTTTTAAAGTCGAATTTTCTAAATGACGTCATCACTATTTACTTTGTTACTTAAGAAATAATTGTAATTTTTTTCGGTCTCTGACTCCATAGACCGAAAAAAAATTACAATTATTCCTTATAATTAAATTCAAATCATTATAAAATTCAAAAATAAATACAATATTTATAACATTAACCTGATCTTTTTATACAACTTCACACATGAAAGAGAGTACGAACTGCGCATTTATCTCAATGCAATGCAGTTGGATGCCCATAACTATCGCCGGTACCTTTGCACGATAGATTCACCGCCATTTCTAAATCGTTCGGTGTGCATGTTTTTAGTTCGTACATGTATCACTTGCATATATTTAATTAATTTCAAACGGAGCTTGCAAACATGCAAACACATAGGAACGGTACAACTCACACTTATTGCCCGCGACTGTGCTTTAGAATATCATTGACGATGGCTTAAATGCTGAGGGAATGAAAGATATGTTTGGAAAAAAATGAGATATCCGAGTTCAAAGCGGAAATGTTAACTCGTACAAAAATATCAATCAATAACATGTTGATACCACTATCAACAATACATCAACATACAGGAGCCAAGAATAAAGTGGTTCTAGCTGGTAACAAACCGTTGATGTTGCTCTACTCCCTTTCATCAGCGTAACATACCAACAAATGATATGATGCACCTACAGATTCACAAAACTAAAATTCGCTGCTGCCATTCCGGCCATCATTTATGACTGCAGATCTTAAGACTAATCCTAAATATTTAACAACTTTCACGTTTTTAATAAAGAAAACAAATGACACCGTTTACGTCAAGTAAGACAAATATGGCGGCAGACTGAATATTTGACCTAGTTGTCAGGAAATTAACGTCAGTGACACATGGCGTGTGACGTATGCGGTCATAAAAAAATTTCGTCTGTGAGATCATAAACAAAAAAATTTTCAACACTGGACTGTTTAAAAATTTAATTATTATGTTATGAATGTTTCTATGTAAAGCGTCTGAAGATGTAATGAAAGCGCTTATGCTTTACAAAAGCATTTTGTATTTATTCATTTAAACTATTATATTCCACCAGACACTGAGAAACTAATTTATATATATATATATATACCGGTATATCCCTTTATAAATTGTCGCACTACTTTATGAACAAATGAAATAAGGAAATTTGTAAAACAAAAAAATCTAACAACTAAGAACTTACACAAATTTAGATTATATCATGCGAGACCGTGTTGAAAAAAAAAATCGCATATATGAGGTACTCTGATAACTTATAGTGCACTGCATATACACTTCAAAAGTGACGTTTTACAAACAAGGAAAATTGAAATTTGTAAAATAAAAGCATGTTCTAAAAGCAATCAATGCATCAAGACAATAATATACTTTATTGATATTAATGACAATAAAACAGAAGACAAGACAGAAAAAAATATAAGAACCTACTGAGTTTGGACAAGCACCGGAATAAAAATTCGTCAGTGTGATTATAAGATTGATTTAGCGTATTTACAAAAATATTTGATTTGGTAAACGGTTAACGGCTAGGTAAGACTCTTGTTTGCACAATTGATTATGGTAAAATTTGTTTTTTATGTTTACATCCTACCACAATGTTTTTTTTTTTTTTTTTATTAAAATATGGATGAGAATAAAACACATTTAAGTTTCATTATATTAAGTAAGTATTTAACAATTAGAAGCAAAAAATATCTCTTTAACGTCTGACACGAAAAAAAAAACATAAATATCTTTTTAACGGCTGGCACGAATAAAACATAAATATCTCTTTCACTTCTGACACAAACAAACACAAACGCGAAAGGCGTTGCTAACCAATCCGGATCGTTTGGCCTCACTTTCTTGAGGGAAGTTTTTCCTTTGATTTGGGACTGTAACTTTCACACTAACTGGCATATTTGTATTTTATTACTATTATTACTACAACACAAGGTGAACTCTTTAACGTGTTTTTCATAAAATCCATTTGATAGAATAAAACAGATAGAACGTACAAGATATACTGTGTTATAATAAAAACTTCCCATTCTATGAATAAATACATTTATTATTACAAATCGGTTGTTTTGTCCTGTTGAACAGGGTTACTTCCCTTGGTGTCGCCACTTACATTAAAGTCAAATTAGACAAAAAATTGACATTTAACATAACATGAATAGAATGATGTCAGCAACCATAGCTATTGTTGTAAAATTGAAATGCAATATCATATAAATTTGATACATAGAACACAGCAATCGAAGAACATTTTAATTCAGTGTCTAATTGCAGTTTATCTTATATTGTATCCTTAGTTCAAAATCTATTAAACATATTAATGTGTATTTTGTTACGTTTAAGTTATTGCCGGGGGAATTGACATACTTACAGATACCAGACAACGACCGGGGAATATAGGTCAAGATCTGTAAAACCAATGCAAACCATTTTTTTCTTAAATAAAAATCATAAAATGTTGCACAGAAATGTTATCAATTTAATGTTTCGAGCAAAGGGAAATTTTAAAATGAAGCAACGTTTGTATTTTGCATAGATGATTTAAGATATATGTGCATTTTTGTTAATAAAATATTCATTTTTTATTTTATTTCTTTCACCTAATATAAACATAACAATAGATGTAGCAACTGAAACAATTAACACCTTATACTAATGCAGTAATAAATTGTAAATAGGATACTATTATTTCTTTGATTAAAATAAAAGTTGTTACGGTTTAAAAGTTAGGAAATCTTTTGCTATTTTAAATATATTTTAAAACGTTTATTTAAAAAAAAACATTTTATTTCTTTTCTGACATTTCAGTGCTTTGAAGTTTTCTAGTTTTGTTAGTATCAACGATCTGCTCAATACAATAAAGTTCAATAAAAATAACAATTTCTTTATAAATTTTGGTCAAATTTCCAAAATTCTGCACAATAGTGTAGCACAGCTGTATGAAAATAATTACAACACTGATTCGATTAATTACGAAAGCGAGATGTTAGGATTTTCCTTGCACCCGGCCTCACTCCCTTGATGGAAGTTCACGTGTATAACTAATTTTCCAGTTTTCCAAGTTTATCTTTGTTTTGGGGATTGTGAGCTGGACAAAGACTGGTATGTCTGTTTTATTTCTAACAACCAATGGGTTAAAATCCGGTGCAAAGCGTTTTCAGGTCAAACATAGTAAAATGCATAAACGGTGCCGTCGGTTAAGATGCTTAATCAATGAAAAAGGAATCTGGAATCATTCAATATATATATATATATATATATATATATATATATATATATATATATATATATTTATATATATTTATATATATATATATATATATATATATATATATATATATTATATAATCTACTCAATAATCCATGTAATACGGTCATACAATAAAAATCGTATTGAATGAGTGTGACGTCATAAAAGCGTGTGAATTAGGTTATATCCTTACGCACTACGCACGGGTATTTACACGGCGGATTCCAAAGCATTTTTGCAGGAACAGTCACCGGAGGAAACATTCAAATACATATTTGTCAAAACAAATCACCAGAAAAACGGGCCAGAATAATCATTGATAGCGATTCCGAGTAACACGTGTCTGTAAATCCTTGTCCAGGTTGTTGACATTCCAGAGTGCGCGCGCTATGACGTCACACAATTGACCTAGTTCACAGTGGCACACTGTTTGTTGATTCATAATTTAAGCTGATACTTTTGTACTTTTTTCTAAAAAGGAGATATATTGTATTTAAATTGAACATGTTTTTTTTTTTTTGTATCCTTCGGACAGACTATTGTTTACTTATAATATTTCAGCAGTATTACTTTTGGCGCATGTACACGGTAACGTAAACTTGTTGTGTATCGGTTTTCTTATAATGAGAAGACAAGTTTTAAATCTGTGAAAAAGTGGTTTTTATGGGATTATATAATAAATAGAATCTTGCATAAAAAATTATTCAACTCGTTTAATAAATTCAATATTACATAAACACCCATGCAAGATCCTCTATATATCGTTCAAACACAAGCATGCTGACCCATGTTCAAATCACATGTACAAAAGCTTTAAAAACTGGCATCAATCAGATACACACGTGACGTTTGTACAAAGAAGAGTAAGTAAAAGTAAGAGTTACCTGTCATGTTAATATACTATATATTTTTTGTATATTCACATAAATTCACATCTTTTTATACGTGTTTGGTTTATTAGCGTTTTAGCTTATTTCGTTTTTTTCTGTGCTTAAAATTTAAAGCCAACTTTTTCTTTTTTATTTACGTAATTGAGTGTTCATTTTACTTTATCTACAAAACGTCTAAGTGCTAGTGATTGTTGACACATTTTTGCCATATATATTGAAAAAATACAGATATGCCTAGGAAAGATCTAGGACATGTCAAGATTTGATTACATTTAAAATGATATTGTGCAAGAATTATAACCTTTTAGTCGATTGCAACTAAATACATCTTCTTAAGTACAAAAAAGGTTTCATAAAATTGACTAATAGCAATCAGCATTTAAATCGGAGATTTTTAACTATCATGTTTACATAATAACCTTGGTTTTGTCATCAGATATTTTTTTAATCCACTTCCTTCATCATTTAGCTCTTCTAAATTATGTATTTTCTTTCTTGTATTTGTTTTCTTGCAACGTGAAAACGTACTAGTGTTCAACAATATTTACAAGTTTAACAAACTTGCGGAATTACAATATAGCAACAATGTAAACAGACACTGCTGCCGGCAAGGAAATTCAATCAGTAAAATACGTTATTAAAAACTTTTTTTGTCTCTAGTGAAACTGATGGGAAATAAATTTCCGAAATTTGAACATAGGGCACATAAAAAATGAACAGGCCAGACACACACAATATAGCAACAATGTAAACAGACACCGCTGCCGGCAAGGAGATTCAATCAGTAAAATACGTTATTAAAAACTTTTTCGGTCCCTAGTGAAACTGATGGGAAATTAATATCCGAAAATTAAACATAGGGCACATAAAAAATGAACACACACAGAGAGAGAGAGAGAGAGAGAGAGAGAGAGAGAGAGAGAGAGAGAGAGAGAGAGAGAGAGCATCATCACAAAGAGAACATATCAAAGTTTCAAAAACTCGATTTAAAGATTTGGAAGAACGAACAGGGTTACACAATAATATATGTAATGTATGTCATGTATGTTTTATTTTGATACACTCGTTTAACTGTACCTTTTGGCAATCCTAGCGAAAAGATGTAGGTACAATTAACTTATCCTCAGTGTCACTAGGTCACGCAAATATCGATCTTTTCAGGGAAAATATAATCCTTTATATAAAGCAGAGCTACACCTGTATTTCTCTTTTGTCAAGTAATTAATTTACACAGGCTGTTAATCTAGTACAGTACGTTGCAGTTGTAAGTAAGCAGAAAGGAGATGTTTACCTTTCTAGAGCACCAAATCTAACTTTCTTGCTAGACGTTCAAGTATTTAACTGAATTAGCAAGTTCTTTGGATTTTTTTTTTTAATTTATTTATTTATTTATTTTTATTTTTTTTTTTTTGTTTGCTATTGTGATAGAGATTTGGACATAAACACGTATTTGTGGTTTATTTCTTTTATTTTCTTATTGTGATTTGGACGTAAACAAGTCTTTATGTTTTGATTTGCCTTGCATTTTTTCTTTTTCTTAATTACGATTGATAGTATGTCCTTATCTCTTACAAAGTGGTTTATTGGTTTCGATACTAGCTTCATTAGATTTAATGTATATGACGTCAAAATTTCCATTACTAGTAATAACTGGAAATAAAAGTAATATTTAACAAGCTTCACGCCGTAATAAAACCTTTCCCAAATATATCAAAATAAATATCTTTATATCTGGTTATTAAACGATATAAGATTACAACAAAATTACACTCATTTATCAAAGGTGTCTGATGTTAGATATTTACAGAATTGGTATGAATCTTGTTTCTAAATATTCCTTCAACAGCTAATAAAATATCATGTACTTTGAATTTTTAAAAAATAAAAAAAAATTAAAAAAAAAAAAGAAAAATGTTGCTTTCTTTAATTTTACAACTATAAACAAACAAAATGATTGCTTCAATAATTTTTACACAGTTGTTTTCTAAAAGGATACCTGTCGTTAAACTGAGTTTTGTTTTCCAACCATGTATATGTGATTAATAAAATCAATATGGCATTTAAGGAGTAGGTGTTTTTAAATAAAACAAACATACCAGTCCTTGTCCATATCACAATCCCAAAAACAAAGTAAAAACTTTGCAAACTGGCAAAATAGGTGATACACATGAACTTTCATCAAGGAAGTGAGGCCGGGTGCTCCGGAAGGGTAAGCGCCTCCTGTTTAGCTAGCTACACCCGTCACTTGCAAGTCAATTTTTGAGAATGAAAGGAACAAAGAACTATGGTAAGTCAAATATATCCAGTATAAGTTGGGATACAGTGACTACATACTAATCAACAATATTGTGATGACGGCCATAAAACTTTTTAAGGTCCCTGATTAGCCTAGGCTTGCAATATCCTTGTGTCAACAATTTAATTGTAAGTAATTTGTTTCGTTGCAGAAAAATCCCATAGTTGGAACAAGCTCTACCGTACCGTTTTAACTGTGAAACATATACACCATACGCAGGAGAAGCAGGGATATTACTGCAAAGAAATGGAAAGTTGACAATAGAAAAATTGAAGTAATCACGTTTGTCGTATAGCTTCAGATGTAACCTTTAATGCGTGTCATAATTGAGGTATAAGTCCAAATATGAAGCAGAACATGGAGAATCTGTCGTGTCTTTTATTTCAAGCTCACTTGTAAAAGAATGCAAAGTTGCTAAGATGCGTGTAAAACTTGAACTTACTAACTGTCAAAAACGTGCTGGCATTAGGTATAATATTTAAACCGATCTTTTTCTCTATTTTGCATTTGATCATTGTCTTAATTTGTTTGGTTTTTGTTCTTTGTATCTAGTAAGTGCTTTGCCTACTTTGTACATTGCCCTATCTGCATTACGTGAATTAAACAAGAGTTCCGCATGGCAGAGCATGATACGCCCGTCAAATCTGCAAATCATTTATGTGGATATTTTGTTTATTATGAACTGTAAAGGGACTTATACAGTTCATATGAGCTGTTCATAATCAATAAGTCAATTCAATTATTCATCACAATGATAAAAAATGCAGTGCACAAGTCAACAAGTACAATAAGAAACAATAGTAATTATTGAGATTTTGGTATTATTTTTAATAACAAAATAGACTTACCACCAGCCACACCATTTATATAATTTTACCATCATGTTCTTGTAACCTTCATCACAAAATTGAGGTAATATCTAGTATACTGTGTTGTTTCAAAGACAGCAAGTTCTTCAGCCTACAACTCTATGTGTATCTGCTCCCTGGTAGAATAAATTAAGGAAGCTAGAGTTACGGTTCCTGAGCACTGCACTTCGGATCATCTTGGTAAGTAAGCATACCAAGTTTCAAGTCATTCTGACCATAGATGTCAGAGTTATTGGCCAGACAAACCCGCCGCGTACTCTGGCAGCACACAAAGGGGAATAACTCAAAAATTAAGGAAGCTAGAGTTACGGTTCCTGAGCACTGCACTTCGTATCATCGTGGTAAGTAAGCATACCAAGTTTCAAGTCATTCTGACCATAGATGTCAGAGTAATGGGCCGGACAAACCCGCCGCCAGTACGCCCGCCCGCCCATCCGCCCCTGACGCCCGCCCGCCCGCTCGCCAAGGGTGATCCCATAATACGCCCCGTCTTTGACGGGCGGATAAAAATAATATTTACATTTGCTTTGCATCTTTACTATATAAACATGTTTGAGACATGTGGCAAATACGGTACAATAACTGACATTGATCACATGATCATTACACTAAGCGTATAAATATTTCACTCTCTGGACTATTTTTAAAAAGTTTCATAACAAAAAAACAACACAGCCTGAGAAAAAATATTTATTAATTTTAAAATATACATCGAGTTAAATACACAACGGAAAATTTCCCACGCGTTATTCAGTTTGCCTGGCAAAGCTATGTCATTTATTATTCAATAACTGCCATAGCTATGCTGTTCAATGGTTAAATAATTACAGGAATATGAATCTAAAATCAAAATGTCCCTTATGTAATATACTGTCTTTTATGTCTTTCTAATATAAATATATCACACAAATACCTGCTAAATTTTATGTGCCATATGTGCACATTTTAGAAAATCATTCCTCATCAGTGACACTTCGAACCGAAACGTTTGAGAGATAAAAAAAAAAATAAGCCAAAAAAATTAATCTAAAGTTCCAAAATTAAATAAATTCAAATCCAGCTAAAGAATGCTTTGTATGAAGTAACAAACCTTTGTTTTTCAATCAATTAAAAAAATTTAGACGGCTGAAAATTTTCCTAAATGGTTTATTTTTTGACAGCACAAACTTTTGTTTACTGAGTCTTTGATACCCTCGGGGAGTTTTTCTCTACCAGCAGCGGTACCCGTTCAGGAATAGTAAAATATAACACAAATACCTGCTAAATTTTGATGTACCATATGTGCACATTTCGGAAAATCATTCCTAATCAGTGACAGCATGTATAAATAAAATGTACCATTAGTTTAGGCTGTTGTTAAGTACAGTTTTTTTTTAGATTTTCTATCTCTGAAATGTTAAGTTATATATTTTTTTGATTAGAAGCAATTGAATTATTGGACATAAAAATATCAGACTAGACTTGGTATCTATTTACGTACACTTATTTGTTAAATTGCTTACATCAGCGAGGATGACACTTCGGGTTTATATTCATTAAAACCCCTCTGTTAATGGTTATCTTGATTTTTACAGACACAATCCCAATAACTCGCGAAGTTACATAACAATGCAAGTACCGTAAGCTATCTGATTATAAATAGAGTTCGATGTCACTAAACAATTGATTACATTTATTTCATCAAGGGACAGCAAATATATTTTATTAATCAAAACGAGTTTAATAAGCAAAAGTTTAAAAGCTGTAAATATAATAATATCATAATAAACTTCAATATAAATATTCCCTCTTAAGAGGTGATTGTTCTGTAAAAACAGTTATAGAGTATATTTCGTTAATAATCGACAGCAAACAGTTTAAAATAACATATAGACAAAAACATCAGTCATGTTTAATTTTAGTATGTACAATTGATAAATCAACAACATGGTTTTTACATTTCCATATCAATTATTAATATTTTGTATCAAACATGAACCATTTCATTTAAATATTTAAAAGATAAAAAGTTCTGAAGCGTTATCTGCGCTAGAAAAACACTTAATATTACTATCCCTGGTTTTGTGTATCAATATTCATTCAAATTTTAGCTTAATTGAATATGTAATAAAATATCGATTTTAGTAACCGTTGCTTCCTAGTTCACGGAAACTATCAAGCATGTTTCCGATGATCAGTTTTATGATATGTTAGAATCTTGACGAAGAGGAAATACATCATTTAAATCTTGATATACTATTATGTACTTTCTCAATACAGTTATGATGCTTTGTTTTGATTTTTATCAATTTAACTGTAATACGGTGTTGTCTATAATTATGTAGTGTAATTTGCTTAATATAACTAATTCTTTTCTTTATACATTAGGGAGCTCGATGGCAAAGTTTGAAGCAGCATCCTTTTGATCACAGCGTCGTTTCGAGTTTCAAAATCTTCTTTTATGATTATCTAAATTTTCCTATTTTTTGTTCATATACCCAAAAAGAATTGTATAATAGTTTGTTGTATTTTTTGTCCGCGAGAAAAACAAATTTTGGGACACCTATTTAGAAAGCTTAAATATACAATGCTTTGACAAAACCCAAGAAACAGTTGTAAATCTTAAATAAAAATTCTAGGATAATATTTTAGTGTCAACAAATTTTCAACGACTGTTGTAGATTCCTTATCTTCTTTCAACTATTTTTGTATTTAAATATTTATACAAAATTGTTTAATTTTGTATGTTTTTGTTCTTATATTGTGAATTTAAAACCGTTTGCTTGCAAAGCTAGGGGTATTTTGTCGCTTCCTATCGGTTTCTTTAATTTGTAATGCAGATTTGTAGGTCCCTCTTACTGTTTTGAGCAAACCTGAGTCAACACAGTATGTATTCTAACTTAATATAAGATCTTTTAATAAATTGTTATATAAACAACTCTTGCTCCTTAGTTTACTTTTTACTTGTTCTTAAGTGCCATTTAGCCAAATTTTCAGCCATGCTAAATATTAAAATTTATTTAAAACTAAGGTTTGTTCCCTCATGCAAAGCATTCCTTAGCTAGATTTGGATTTATATAATTTTGGAACTTTAGATTCATTGATTTTCAACCATCTGGCTTATTTTTTTTATTCTTCAAACTTTTTGGTCTTATTGTCACTGATGAGGAATGAATTTCCGAAATGTGCACATCTGGCACATCAAATTTATGTATTATTTGTATTTGTATTATTTATCATTAACCTTGTTAAGAATCCTCTTTAGTATTGTTTTTCGTTAGTGCTTCTTTGGTTTTAAGGTTTTGAAAAAAGATTATCGACGCTGTTATATTCCCTGCAAAACATAATATTTAAGTGTTTCAAAAATATATCATTTCCATTTTACATTTAGATTTCACCTATATGCCATATATCAATCATCCTCTATTAAGTATAATATGTCAAAATGTCTACTTATACTCTATAATACCTCTTTTTTAAAGTCAAATATGCATCTGACTTTTCAATATATTTGATTAATAGTTTACTTGAGCAAAAAATAAAAATTAAAAAATAAATAAAAATAAATATGTAAAACATAACAAATCGTTTACATAAATTTTTTCGGTTTAGCAAATGTAGTGTTATCTTTACTATAAGTACATTTCAGCAATAAATATAAAATACACGTAGTTACAATTTGAATGAAAAGGATATCCATTCTCTCATTAGATACCTGGACAAATGCGATTATACGGGAGAAGGTCTTCAAAATAATTCATTTAGCAGGTATTTGTTATATATTTACTAACCCTGAGCGGGTACCGCTGCTGGTGGAATAAAACTCTCCATTTAGCCAAATTTTCAGCCATGCTAAATATTAAAATTTATTTAAAACTAAGGTTTGTTCCCTCATGCAAAACATTCCTTAGCTGGATTTGGATTCACACATTTTTAGAACTTTAGAAACATTAATTTTCAACTGATTGGTGTATGTTTTTTAACCTATTGAATGTTTCGGCCCTAGTGTCACTGATGAGGAATGATTTTCCGAAATGTGCACATCTGGCACATCAACATTTAGTAGGTATTTATCATAAATTTACAACGAATTTGTAACTAACTTTGGACTTAAATTATGACACTAACGAAAGGTTACATCTGAAGCTATGCGACAAACGTGATGACTTCAATTTTTCTATTGTCAACTTTCCGTTTCTTTGCAGTTATATCCCTGATTCTCCTGCGTAAGGTGTATATGTTTCATAGTTAATACGTTATGGTAGAGCTTGTACCCACTATGAGGACCTTCTACAACGAATCAAACTGCTTTCAATTAAATTGTTGACGCAATAATATTGTAAGCCTAGGCTAATCAAGGCCCTTAAAAAGTTTTACGGCAGTCATCACAATATTGTTGATAAGTATGCAGTCACTGTTTCCAAACTTATACTGGATATATTTGACTTACTATAGTTCTTTGTTCTTTTCATTTTCAAAATTGACTTGCACGTGACGGGTGTAGCTAGCTAGACAGGAGGTGCTTACCCTTCCGGAGCACCCGGCCTCACTTCCTTGATCGAAGTTCACGCGTATAACTAATTTTGCCAGTTTTCAAAGTTTTTAAAATTATTGTTGGTTGCTGATTAAATAGTTTTTTTTTTAGAAAATTTACATGCAAGGGGCAAAATTTACATATTGCAACAGGCGTTTTGAATCAACAAATAATAACTTCAGGTTAAAATTTAACATCAGCTTTTATTACATAAATGTGCATTGTTCCTGTACAAGAGCTGATTCAACTGTCTACGATACTTTTATTGTAATGTGCGGATACTAGACGAGTTACTCCTCTTAGTAACTATAATCTGTTCGAGAGTATTTGACATATATGAAGATTGTAAAATGATACCAGCATTAAAACTTAAATTTAAGTCGCCAAAATGCCAATCTGGGTTATCGAGCCACCCCACATTGTAATAATTAGGGTTTAACTTGTGTTTTAACAAAAGTATTTAATCATTACCAGTAAAACGATGTGTATACTTTATAACGCGCGTAGCAAACGTTTTTTTTTTTTTTTTTTTTTTTCAAGTCATGACTCAATAACCTTGTTAAAAATACAAGTTATTCCTTATAGTTTAATTCTAACACTTAAATTTAATCATGAAACAATATTTTGTTTCATTTTTCTTTCTTTTTTTCATAATTGAAGTTAAATTTCCCCCGCGGCGTCGTAATGGTCATCAATAAATAATTTAATCCAATGAAATGGGTCGAGACATAAAACACGTCTTTCACGTTTAGCGTTGCTGCGGTCGTAGAGGTAATTGGAGAATGCAAGTTCATATTAGTAAAGGTGTTTGTTTCCTCCAACATACGACAATTTCACATAAGTGAAGGTGTTTGTTTCCTCCAACATACCGGCAAGTTCATATCAGTAAAGGTGTTTGTTTCCTCTAACATACCGACAAGTTCTTATTAGAAAAGGTGTTTGTTTTCTCAAACATACCGACAAGTTCACCGTAGTGAAGGTGTTTGTTTCCTCCAACATACCGACAAGTTCATATTAGTGAAGGTGTTTGTTTCCTCCAACATACCGACAAGTTCATATAAGTGAAGGTGTTTGTTTCCTCCAACATACAACAAGTTCATATTAGTGAAGGTGTTTGTTTCCTCAAACATACCGAAAAGTTCACATAAGTAAAGGTGTTTGTTTCCTCCAACATACGACAAGTTTACATAAGTGAAGGTGTTTGTTTCCTCCAACATATCGACAAGTTCACATTAGTAAAGGTGTTTGTTTCCTCCAACATACCGACAAGTTTACATTAGTGAAGGTGTTTGTTTCCTCCAACATACCGACAAGTTCTTATCAGTAAAGGTGTTTGTTTCCTCCAACATACCGGCAAGTTCATTTTATTGAAGGTGTTTGTTTCCTCCAACATACGGCAAGTTCTTATTAGTGAAGGTGTTTGTTTCCTAAAACATACCGACAAGTTCACATTAGTAAAGATGTTTGTTTCCACCAACATACCGGCAAGTTCATAAAAGTGAGAGTGTTTGTTTTCACCAACATACCGGCAAGTTCATATTAGTGAAGGTGTTTGTTTCCTCCAACATACTGACAAGTTCTTATTAGTAAAGGCGTTTGTTTCCACCAACATACCGACAAGTTCTTATTAGTGAAGGTGTTTGTTTCCTCCAACATACCGACAAGTTCACCGTAGTGAAGGTGTTTGTTTCCTCCAACATACCGACAAGTTCACATAAGTGAAGGTGTTTGTTTCCTCCAACATACGGCAAGTTCTCATAAGTGAAGGTGTTTGTTTCATCCAACATACCGACAAGTTCATATTAGTGAAGGTGTTTGTTTCCTCCAACATACCGGCAAGTTCACATAAGTAAAGGTGTTTGATTCCTCCAACATACCGACAAGTTCATATAAGTGAAGGTGTTTGTTTCCTCCAACATACAACAAGTTCATATAAGTGAAGGTGTTTGTTTCCTCCAACATACGACAATTTCACATAAGTGAAGGTGTTTGTTTCCTCCAGCATACCGACAAGTTCACAGTAGTAAAGGTGTTTGTTTCCTCCAACATACCGACAAGTTCATATTAGTGAAGGTGTTTGTTTCCTCCAACATACCGGCAAGTTCATATTAGTGAAGGTGTTTGTTTCCTCCAACATACGACAATTTCACATAAGTGAAGGTGTTTGTTTCCTCCAACATACAACAAGTTCATATTAGTAAAGGTGTTTGTTTCCTCCAACATACGACAAGTTCACATAAATGAAGGTGTTTGTTTCCTCCAACATACAACAAGTTCATATTAGTAAAGGTGTTTGTTTCCTCCAACATACGACAAGTTCACATAAGTGAAGGTGTTTGTTTCCTCTAACATACCGACAAGTTCTTATTAGTGAAGGTGTTTGTTTCCTCCAACATAACGGCAATTTCACATAAGTGAAGGTGTTTGTTTCCTCCAACATACCGACAAGTTCATATAAGTGAAGGTGTTTGTTTCATCCAACATACCGGCAAGTTCACATAAGTGAAGGTGTTTGTTTCCTCCAACATACCGACATGTTCTTATTAGTGAAGGTGTTTGTTTCCTCCAACATACCGACAAGTTCTAATTAGTGAAGGTGTTTGTTTCCTCCAACATACGACAAGTTCTTATTAGTGAAGGTGTTTGTTTCCTCCAACATACCGACAAGTTCACAGTAGTGAAGGTGTTTGTTTCCTCCAACATACCGACAAGTTCACATAAGTGAAGGTGTTTGTTTCCTCCAACATACGACAATTTCACATAAGTGAAGGTGTTCGTTTCCTCCAACATACAACAAGTTCATATTAGTAAAGGTGTTTGTTTCCTCCAACATACGACAAGTTCACATAAGTGAAGGTGTTTGTTTCCTCATACATACAACAAGTTCATATTAGTAAAGGTGTTTGTTTCCTCCAACATACGACAAGTTCACATAAGTGAAGGTGTTTGTTTCCTCCAACATACCGGCAAGTTCATATTAGTGAAGGTGTTTGTTTCCTCCAACATACGACAAGTTCACATAAGTGAAGGTGTTTGTTTCCTCCAACATACGACAAGTTCACATAAGTGAAGGTGTTTGTTTCCTCCAACATACAACAAGTTCGTATTAGTGAAGATGTTTGTTTCCTCCAACATACCGACATGTTCTTATTAGTGAAGGTGTTTGTTTTCTCCAACATACCGACAAGTTCTTATTAGTGAAGGTGTTTGTTTCCTCCAACATACCGACAAGTTCACAGTAGTGAAGGTGTTTGTTTCCTCCAACATACCGACAAGTTCACATAAGTGAAGGTGTTTGTTTCCTCCAACATACGACAATTTCACATAAGTGAAGGTGTTCGTTTCCTCCAACATACAACAAGTTCATATTAGTAAAGGTGTTTGTTTCCTCCAACATACGACAAGTTCACATAAGTGAAGGTGTTTGTTTCCTCATACATACAACAAGTTCATATTAGTAAAGGTGTTTGTTTCCTCCAACATACGACAAGTTCACATAAGTGAAGGTGTTTGTTTCCTCCAACATACCGGCAAGTTCATATTAGTGAAGGTGTTTGTTTCCTCCAACATACGACAAGTTCACATAAGTGAAGGTGTTTGTTTCCTCCAACATACGACAAGTTCACATAAGTGAAGGTGTTTGTTTCCTCCAACATACAACAAGTTCGTATTAGTGAAGATGTTTGTTTCCTCCAACATACCGACATGTTCTTATTAGTGAAGGTGTTTGTTTTCTCCAACATACCGACAAGTTCTAATTAGTGAAGGTGTTTGTTTCCTCCAACATTCCGACAAGTTCTTATTAGTGAAGGTGTTTGTTTCCTCAAACATACCCACAAGTTCACAGTAGTGAAGGTGTTTGTTTCCTCCAACATACCGACAAGTTCACATAAGTGAAAGTGTTTGTTTTCTCCAACATACGGCAAGTTCACATAAGTGAAGGTGTTTGTTTTCACCAACATACCGGCAAGTTTACATAAGTGAAGGTGTTTGTTTCCTCCAACATACCGGCAAGTTCATATTAGTGAAGGTGTTTGTTTCCTCCAACATACCGACAAGTTCATATTAGTGAAGGTGTTTGTTTCCTCTAACATACCGGCAAGTTCATATTAGTGAAGGTGTTTGTTTCCTCCAACATACGACAATTTCACATAAGTGAAGGTGTTCGTTTCCTCCAACATACAACAAGACATATTAGTAAAGGTGTTTGTTTCCTCCAACATACGACAAGTTCACATAAGTGAAGGTGTTTGTTTCCTCATACAT
Organism: Tegillarca granosa; assembly: GCA_029721355.1. Lineage (NCBI taxonomy): Eukaryota > Metazoa > Mollusca > Bivalvia > Arcoida > Arcidae > Tegillarca > Tegillarca granosa. Next base: position 39,314,541 of record CM056606.1, on the reverse strand, counting down.
ACAACAAGTTCATATTAGTAAAGGTGTTTGTTTCCTCCAACATACGACAAGTTCAAATAAGTGAAGGTGTTTGTTTCCTCCAACATACCGGCAAGTTCATATTAGTGAAGGTGTTTGTTTCCTCCAACATACGACAAGTTCACATAAGTGAAGGTGTTTGTTTCCTTCAACATACAACAAGTTCATATTAGTGAAGGTGTTTGTTTCCTCCAACATACGACAAGTTCACATAAGTGAAGGTGTTTGTTTCCTCCAACATACAACAAGTTCATATTAGTGAAGATGTTTGTTTCCTCCAACATACGGCAAGTTCATATTAGTGAAGGTGTTTGTTTCCTCCAACATACCGGCAAGTTCATATTATTGAAGGTGTTTGTTTCCTCTAACATACCGGCAAGTTGGGTTTTTATTTGACGACGCAGGTTTCATTACCATATAACAAAAAAATCAATAAATGAATTGCCAATGAAACCTTTAACACATAAACATAGTGTTAGTATAATGAATGCAACTAGCATTTTTACTATCCTCTGTAATTGTGATTTAGACATGGACCGGTTTCTTTATGTTTAAGTAAAATGTAATGCAAAAGTTATTTGCGCGTGTCCGATATTTTAATTTTGTTTGTCCGTTTTATTACTTCAGTCAATAAACAACAGGACACCAAATCTTCTTAGAAGGTTTACCTTTTATCACAAGACAATTTTCAATAAGTAGAGATATTTAGAATGCTATTTTTAATTTGACATTTTGGGCCTATCAAATTTGAAATCATAACGAAAATATTTTGCCCTCCACTTAAATTTTATTATTATCTGGAATGGCCTAAAATGATGCAGTTAAGCCAATTTGAGCATTTCGATAATTTTTTTCAAAAATTTTACATTGAATTTTTTTTGGTGAGGGTACAAAAGGAACTCTTTCCAAGATAATAATAAGAAATCGATAGGCACAAACAACTAAGAACCATGCCATAATATATCTGGGAGTTACCTCTCTTTGATCCTGTCTGAAAGCATAATATGAAATGGACGTGCAATTTGTCGTGAAATAAAACTATGTGATTATTTATTATCATAAAGATAATAATAATACGTCGCAAAATTTTAATCTGGGTCATTAAGCTTAAGAAAAATGAGATGTCAACAAAAATACCTGTGTAATTCATAAGATTTGTTTAACCGCTTCATGTTATTTTAATACTTTATCAACTTTATAGAAGGAGATATTGATTTTTCAGAAACATAATATTGTTAATGATCACAAATTTCATGAGATAACGGAGATCATTATTTTCTTTTATAAAAAAAAAAACAAAATAAAAATGAAACTTCAGAGTTACATAATTACAAAGTGTATTCACTAAGGTAACTTAACATTCACTATACACCATGCTTGTTCTGTTAATTATACCATAAGCTTGTAGAATGAGTATATTTTGTGTGCTGTTGATAAACAAAAATTCTGAAATGCGATTCTTTCACTTTAATTGTGGTGCTTAATTTTTGGGTGGTGAATGACACAATCAAGTATAAAAATCAATTGATACTAGAACCTGCTAGAGTGGACGAACGATGTGGACCACAAGCTGGCGATTTTGACCAATCGTGACATTTCGCAGTACAAAGGGATGTGACATTATTGTAATTATTTTCTTTGGTCAAAAGTTTTGACACAATATAAGGAATAAAGTTCATTGCCTTAAATCGCAACATGGACGCAATAACCTTTGTTATAGATAATTGATATGGGCAATATATTTTTTTATTTCTTTGGTCAAACGTATTAAAGAAATCTAACCTTTGTAATAGATTATATATATATATATATATATATATATATATATATATATATATATATATATATATATATATATATATATATATATATTCGTACGTTTGTAAATACGCGCAACAACATAGATTAAAATAAAGCACATCTAACTCTATCTACTGATTTATAAACATCTCTATTTTTGATATTTGAAAAAGTAAGCTATGTTCTTCATATTTTCTGTATTAAAGAAAGATTTAGTTAGATCAGCCATACACTGAGATAAATAACGATTTAGTTTGTTGAGCTATACACTGAGATAAAGAACGATTTAGTTCGATGAGCTATACACTGAGATGAAGAACGATTAAGTTAGATCAGCCATAGACTGAGATAAAGAACGATTTGGTTTGATCAGCCATAGACTGAGATAAAGAGAGATTTGGTTAGATCAGCCACATACTGAGATAAAGAACGATTTGGTTTGATCAGCCATAGACTGAGATAAAGAAAGATTTGGTTAGATCAGCCACATACTGAGATAAAGAACGATTTGGTTTGATCAGCCATACACTCAGATAAAGTATGATTTAGTTAGATCATCCATACATTGAGATAAAGAACAATTTAGTTTGATCAGCCATTCACTGCGATTAAGAACGATTGAGTTACATCAGACGTACACTGATATAAAAAACAATTCTCTTTCCATTCCGCCCTTCGGGCTGTTTGGGTTAACTTTGCAATAGTTCAATCTACCGGCACGTGACCCTAAGTTTAAAGACAAAAAATAGTACCTAATATGTATCGATACACCTGTCCTATAAATAGTGTGACACGCACGAGCCAATTGCTTTTTTAGTTCTAGGCACGTTGGCTCAAGCACGCTTCAGGTAAGAAATTTTTATTTCAGATATCATGCGTCAGAAAAACAAAACGTCAAAAAAGAAAATGGATAAGAAAATTGTAATTGAAAAACCAACCGTTGATACACGTGGTGTATTTAACGAAACATCAACTAATCTGATAGAAATGGATCCATACGGTTCACCGTACGAGTCTGACGGTGGTTCGAGTATTCATACATCAGAACAGGAGATTTCCGAATTTGATATTAATTGTGGTGGGGTCGAGGACGATGTCCTGATAAAAACATGTACTGAGAGTTGCGTTAATCATACTAATGTTGAAAACAACGATGATGTGATTACTTCCCTTGGAAAGCGGAAACAAAATAGTGAAAATACTGTTTCCGGGAAAAAACGGAAAACGGACGATATTAACGTAATGGAGAATGACAGACTGGTAGCATTAGAAAATATATTGGTTAATTTAACCGGTGCGGTTGAAAATTTTATTACTTGTACTGTAAGTAACAATAATAATGCTAGCACTAAAATGCCTGTTTGTAATAATAGAGTTGTCGATAACGTAGTTACGGACAATGCTGGTAATGTTGATAATTATGCTGAATTTTTAGAGGCATCAGATGATGATGACAAGGGTAATGATGATGAAGTAGATTTAAATATACCCGATATTTTTGAGGAGGACCAATATGGTCTCGATATTGGGGATAAGGTAAAAAAGCTTTTATATAAGGCTTGTACTCAGCCGGCGCCTGAGTTGAAAAAAGTAACAGACAAATATCTGAACCCCAAAAATTGTGCCGACATTTTAAGGGTATCTAAAATAAATAAGGACATTTGGTCCAATTACATGTTCCTGGACCTATTCCATTTAATGCGGATGAGTCAAAACTTATTGATAATGAGGTTAAGGAGTTGTAAAGGAAAGGAGCCATAGTTCCTACTTCTCATGAAAATGATGAGTATGTTTCAAATATTTTTCTGGTTCAAAAGAAAAACGGTAAATTTAGACCAGTCATTAATCTAAAAGGATTAAAGTTTTGTAGAATATCATCATTTTAAACAAGAAACTTTGAATGTTGTATTGGCTTTTGTTGAGAAAAACAATTATTTTACATCAATAGATGTGAGTGATGCTTATATGAGTATTCCAATAGCCGAGGAACATCAAAAATATTTAAAGTTTTGTTGGAATGGTATAATGTACAAATTTGTGGTACTCTGTTTTGGTTTAGCTTGTGCTCCTAGAAATTTTACAAAAGTTTTAAAACCTATTTTTGCTTATGTGAGAAGTCGTGGAATTATGGCTTATTACTATATAGATGATTCTTTAGTCAAGGCTGCAGATCCTAGTCAGTGTTCAGCTAATTGTGGCATTGTGCAGGATTTATTTGTGAAATGTGGTTTCAGAATAAATCATGAAAAATCATCTGTTGTACCATCTCAAATTATTGTCCATCTAGGGTTTGAAATAAACTCAAGAACTTTTTTGGTCTCATTAACAAAAGAAAAAATTGAGAAAATTAAATTTTTTGGGAACCAAGTATTATTAAAAAGTGAAGTATTGATTCGAGAAGTAGCAAGATTGATTGGTTTGTTTACCTCATCTATGAGAGAAGTGAGATTAGGGTCATTATATTTCAGGGATTTAGAGAGAGACAAAACTTTAAATTTGAGTAAAGGTAAAACATATGACGACTTTATGTGTTTGTCTGATAGATCAAAAAATTAAATCAAGTGGTGGTTAAAAGATATTGACTACAGGAATGGGAAACCAATTCGACCACCAGCCCCTAGTCTTACCTTGGAAACTGATGCTTCACTTATTGGTTGGGGCGCTAAGTGTGGAAAGAATTATACTTAAGGTTTATGGTCAGAATATGAAAGTTCTCGTCATATTAATTATTTAGAATTATTGGCAATTTTCTTTGGTTTAAAATGTTTATGCAGATCATTTAACAATTTGCATATTCAAATTTTGTGTGACAATATAACAGCGGTGTCATATATTAATGTCCAGGGTGGTAGCTCTGAGACTTTATCGGATTTAGTTAGAAATATATGGTTGTGGTGTGATGCCAAAAGCATTCACATTTCAGCGAAATATAACATATATAATATAAAGATAACATTTTCGCTGATAGTCTCAGTAGAAATTTTACTACTACAGGAGAATGGGAAATTAATGAAACTTTATTTAGAAGAATTTGTTATCATTTCTTTTATCCTGATATAGATTTATTTGCAAACAGGTTTAATGCAAAATTGGAAAGATTTGTATCCTGGTATTCTTATCCATATTCCTATGCAACAGATGCATTTACTATAGATTGGAATGATTTTTTACCATATATATTTTGTCCTTTCAGTTTAATACAAAGAGTGTTGGCAAAAGTAAGAGAAGACAAGGTAATGAAAGCTATAATTATCGTACCTTTATGGAGAAACCAAACATGGTTTCCATTCCTGTTGCAAATGTTGATCAATTTCCCAGCCAGAATTCCTTTATGGAAGCATCTACTGGGGTCACCACAAGGTCAAACTCATCCGTTAGGGAAACGTTTGAAACTGGTCGCATGTTGCGTATCAGGAGTTATCTCAGAAATAGAGGGTTTTCAGAACAAGCTTCAAGAATTATCAGAGGCTCATGGCAAAGATCAACTAATAAACAATATGATCTTGCCTGGAACCGTTGGGAACTTTGGTGTTCTGGGCACAAAGTTAATCCAGTTAGTCCCTCTGAAACGCAGGTTTTAAATTATTTATCCATGCTCGTTGAGCAAGGAAAATCTTATAGTGTTGTAAACACACATAAATGTATGTTAGTACAATCTTTGCTTGCTATGGGGAATAGCAGTTTGTTGAATAATGCTTTATTCACACGTTTCATGAGAGGTTTATTTATATCAATTCCACCAAAACCAAGATATACATATACCTGGGACGTCAGTGTTTTATTAAAATATCTGTCGTCTTTATTTCCATTATGTAGATTGACATTACAAGAGCATACAATTAAGTTAGCATGTTTGTTGGCTTTAGTTACTGCACAACGAGCTCAGACACTTGTTTCATTAGATCTTGATTATATGGAAAAAGATGGTAAAAATTTGTTTTTTACAGTACCTGAACTTATGAAAACATCAAGACCATCTTAACCTTTTTATAAAGTCAGTTTAAGAGGTTTTAGTCAAGCTAAGTTATGTGTGGTTAAAACATTAAATTCATATTTGTTAAAAACCAAAGATATCAGGAAGTCGTCAAAATTATTAGTTTCCTTTAAGTCTGGGAAAAATGTTTCTACTTCCACCGTTGCAAGGTGGATTAAAGAAGGTTTTAAAAATGCTGGTATTAATACAGAGGTTTTTAAAGCGCATTCTGTTAGAGGGGCTGCAACTTCTGCAGCTTTCCAAGCTGGAACAACATTAAAAGATATTTTGAAGACTGCAAACTGGTCTTCATCTAATACATTCAAAACCTTTTATCAGAGAGAACTTCAGGATATTGAAGTCTCAAGGTTTTCAGAGAATATTTTGTCACATTGATGTATATTCATATAATTATATATTGTAATTTGTAGTTTAATTTGATGTATACTGCATGGTGGATGTATGATGGATGTAGTGGCGACATATACTGGTTTAATGGTGGACTTCATTCTCTTATTAATGGTGGATTTTCTATGATTGTAATTTATGGACTACCGCTGAAGGCATTATGAACGGACTAATTGCAAATTAATTGTATATTTGAATTTTTTGGTATATAAATTTGTTGATTTTGCAATTTGTTGTTTCTTTGAATTTGCAAAGTTAACCCGAACAGCCCGAAGGGCGGAATGGAAAGAGAATCCCCCAACTCATCCAAGCTTGTGATGGATGAGGGGGATTCTCTGATATGAAGCCCGAAGGGCTTGAGGGTTAACTTCCCTCCCACAACCTCCCTTAGTGTGTATAAACAGCAAATTGTTCTTTGAATAAAGCAAGTGGCTCGTGCGTGTCACACTATTTATAGGACAGGTGTATCGATACATATTAGGTACTATTTTTGTCTTTAAACTTAGGGTCACGTGCCGATAGATTGAACTATTGCAAAGTTAACCCTCCAGCACTTCGGGCTTCATATCAGAGAATCCCCGTCATCCATCACAAGCTTGGATGAGGTGGGGGATTTAATTTGATCCGCCATCCTCTGAGATAAAGAACGATTCAGTTAGATATCCATACTCTCAGATAAAGAACGATTTAGTTTGATCCGACGTAAACTGAGATAGAGAACGATTCAGTTAGATATCCATACTCTCAGATAAAGAACGATTTAGTTTGATCCGACGTAAACTGAGATTGAGAACGATTCAGTTAGATATCCATACTCTCAGATAAAGAACGATTTAGTTTGATCCGACGTAAACTGAGATTGAGAACGATTCAGTTAGATATCCATACTCTGAGATAAAGAACGATTTAGTTTGATCCGACGTAAACTGAGATTGAGAACGATTCAGTTAGATATCCATACTCTCAGATAAAGAACGATTTAGTTTGATCCGACGTAAACTGAGATTGAGAACGATTCAGTTAGATATCCATACTCTGAGATAAAGAACGATTTAGTTTGATCCGACGTAAACTGAGATTGAGAACGATTCAGTTAGATATCCATACTCTCAGATAAAGAACGATTTAGTTTGATCCGACGTAAACTGAGATTGAGAACGATTCAGTTAGATATCCATACTCTCAGATAAAGAACGATTTAGTTTGATCCGACGTAAACTGAGATTGAGAACGATTCAGTTAGATATCCATACTCTGAGATAAAGAACGATTTAGTTTGATCCGACGTAAACTGAGATAAAGAACGATTCAGTTAGATATCCATACTCTGAGATAAAGAACGATTTAGTTTGATCAGACGTAAACTGAGATAGAGAACGATTCAGTTAGATATCCATACTCTCAGATAAAGAACGATTTAGTTTGATCCGACGTAAACTGAGATTGAGAACGATTCAGTTAGATATCCATACTCTGAGATAAAGAACGATTTAGTTTGATCCGACGTAAACTGAGATTGAGAACGATTCAGTTAGATATCCATACTCTGAGATAAAGAACGATTTAGTTTGATCCGACGTAAACTGAGATTGAGAACGATTCAGTTAGATATTCATACTCTGAGATAAAGAACGATTTAGTTTGATCCGACGTAAACTGAGATTGAGAACGATTCAGTTAGATATCCATACTCTGAGATAAAGAACGATTTAGTTTGATCCGACGTAAACTGAGATTGAGAACGATTCAGTTAGATATCCATACTCTGAGATAAAGAACGATTTAGTTTGATCCGACGTAAACTGAGATTGAGAACGATTCAGTTAGATATCCATACTCTGAGATAAAGAACGATTTAGTTTGATCCGACGTAAACTGAGATTGAGAACGATTCAGTTAGATATCCATACTCTGAGATAAAGAACGATTTAGTTTGATCCGACGTAAACTGAGATTGAGAACGATTCAGTTAGATATCCATACTCTGAGATAAAGAACGATTTAGTTTGATCCGACGTAAACTGAGATTGAGAACGATTCAGTTAGATATCCATACTCTGAGATAAAGAACGATTTAGTTTGATCCGACGTAAACTGAGATTGAGAACGATTCAGTTAGATATCCATACTCTGAGATAAAGAACGATTTAGTTTGATCCGACGTAAACTGAGATTGAGAACGATTCAGTTAGATATCCATACTCTGAGATAAAGAACGATTTAGTTTGATCCGACGTAAACTGAGATTGAGAACGATTCAGTTAGATATTCATACTCTGAGATAAAGAACGATTTAGTTTGATCCGACGTAAACTGAGATTGAGAACGATTCAGTTAGATATCCATACTCTGAGATAAAGAACGATTTAGTTTGATCCGACGTAAACTGAGATTGAGAACGATTCAGTTAGATATCCATACTCTGAGATAAAGAACGATTTAGTTTGATCCGACGTAAACTGAGATTGAGAACGATTCAGTTAGATATCCATACTCTGAGATAAAGAACGATTTAGTTTGATCCGACGTAAACTGAGATTGAGAACGATTCAGTTAGATATCCATACTCTGAGATAAAGAACGATTTAGTTTGATCCGACGTAAACTGAGATTGAGAACGATTCAGTTAGATATCCATACTCTGAGATAAAGAACGATTTAGTTTGATCCGACGTAAACTGAGATTGAGAACGATTCAGTTAGATATCCATACTCTGAGATAAAGAACGATTTAGTTTGATCCGACGTAAACTGAGATTGAGAACGATTCAGTTAGATATCCATACTCTGAGATAAAGAACGATTTAGTTTGATCCGACGTAAACTGAGATTGAGAACGATTCAGTTAGATATCCATACTCTGAGATAAAGAACGATTTAGTTTGATCCGACGTAAACTGAGATTGAGAACGATTCAGTTAGATATCCATACTCTGAGATAAAGAACGATTTAGTTTGATCCGACGTAAACTGAGATTGAGAACGATTCAGTTAGATATCCATACTCTGAGATAAAGAACGATTTAGTTTGATCCGACGTAAACTGAGATTGAGAACGATTCAGTTAGATATCCATACTCTGAGATAAAGAACGATTTAGTTTGATCCGACGTAAACTGAGATTGAGAACGATTCAGTTAGATATCCATACTCTGAGATAAAGAACGATTTAGTTTGATCCGACGTAAACTGAGATTGAGAACGATTCAGTTAGATATCCATACTCTGAGATAAAGAACGATTTAGTTTGATCCGACGTAAACTGAGATTGAGAACGATTCAGTTAGATATCCATACTCTGAGATAAAGAACGATTTAGTTTGATCCGACGTAAACTGAGATTGAGAACGATTCAGTTAGATATCCATACTCTCAGATAAAGAACGATTTAGTTTGATCCGACGTAAACTGAGATTGAGAACGATTCAGTTAGATATCCATACTCTGAGATAAAGAACGATTTAGTTTGATCCGACGTAAACTGAGATTGAGAACGATTCAGTTAGATATCCATACTCTGAGATAAAGAACGATTTAGTTTGATCCGACGTAAACTGAGATTGAGAACGATTCAGTTAGATATCCATACTCTCAGATAAAGAACGATTTAGTTTGATCCGACGTAAACTGAGATTGAGAACGATTCAGTTAGATATCCATACTCTGAGATAAAGAACGATTTAGTTTGATCCGACGTAAACTGAGATTGAGAACGATTCAGTTAGATATCCATACTCTGAGATTAAGAACGATTTAGTTTGATCCGACGTAAACTGAGATTGAGAACGATTCAGTTAGATATCCATACTCTGAGATAAAGAACGATTTAGTTTGATCCGACGTAAACTGAGATTGAGAACGATTCAGTTAGATATCCATACTCTGAGATAAAGAACGATTTAGTTTGATCCGACGTAAACTGAGATTGAGAACGATTCAGTTAGATATCCATACTCTGAGATAAAGAACGATTTAGTTTGATCCGACGTAAACTGAGATTGAGAACGATTCAGTTAGATATCCATACTCTGAGATAAAGAACGATTTAGTTTGATCCGACGTAAACTGAGATTGAGAACGATTCAGTTAGATATCCATACTCTCAGATAAAGAACGATTTAGTTTGATCCGACGTAAACTGAGATTGAGAACGATTCAGTTAGATATCCATACTCTGAGATAAAGAACGATTTAGTTTGATCCGACGTAAACTGAGATTGAGAACGATTCAGTTAGATATCCATACTCTGAGATAAAGAACGATTTAGTTTGATCCGACGTAAACTGAGATTGAGAACGATTCAGTTAAATATCCATACTCTGAGATAAAGAACGATTTAGTTTGATCCGACGTAAACTGAGATTGAGAACGATTCAGTTAGATATCCATACTCTCAGATAAAGAACGATTTAGTTTGATCCGACGTAAACTGAGATTGAGAACGATTCAGTTAGATATCCATACTCTCAGATAAAGAACGATTTAGTTTGATCCGACGTAAACTGAGATTGAGAACGATTCAGTTAGATATCCATACTCTCAGATAAAGAACGATTTAGTTTGATCCGACGTAAACTGAGATTGAGAACGATTCAGTTAGATATCCATACTCTCAGATAAAGAACGATTTAGTTTGATCCGACGTAAACTGAGATAAAGAACGATTCAGTTAGATATCCATACTCTGAGATAAAGAACGATTTAGTTTGATCCGACGTAAACTGAGATTGAGAACGATTCAGTTAGATATCCATACTCTTAGATAAAGAACGATTTAGTTTGATCCGACGTAAACTGAGATTGAGAACGATTCAGTTAGATATCCATACTCTGAGATAAAGAACGATTTAGTTTGATCCGACGTAAACTGAGATTGAGAACGATTCAGTTAGATATCCATACTCTCAGATAAAGAACGATTTAGTTTGATCCGACGTAAACTGAGATTGAGAACGATTCAGTTAGATATCCATACTCTCAGATAAAGAACGATTTAGTTTGATCCGACGTAAACTGAGATTGAGAACGATTCAGTTAGATATCCATACTCTGAGATAAAGAACGATTTAGTTTGATCCGACGTAAACTGAGATTGAGAACGATTCAGTTAGATATCCATACTCTGAGATAAAGAACGATTTAGTTTGATCCGACGTAAACTGAGATAAAGAACGATTCAGTTAGATATCCATACTCTCAGATAAAGAACGATTTAGTTTGATCCGACGTAAACTGAGATAAAGAACGATTCAGTTAGATATCCATACTCTCAGATAAAGAACGATTTAGTTTGATCCGACGTAAACTGAGATTGAGAACGATTCAGTTAGATATCCATACTCTCAGATAAAGAACGATTTAGTTTGATCCGACGTAAACTGAGATTGAGAACGATTCAGTTAGATATCCATACTCTGAGATAAAGAACGATTTAGTTTGATCCGACGTAAACTGAGATTAAGAACGATTCAGTTAGATATCCATACTCTGAGATAAAGAACGATTTAGTTAGATATCCATACTCTCAGATAAAGAACGATTTAGTTTGATCCGACGTAAACTGAGATAAAGAACGATTCAGTTAGATATCCATACTCTCAGATAAAGAACGATTTAGTTTTATCCGACGTAAACTGAGATAAAGAACGATTCAGTTAGATATCCATACTCTCAGATAAAGAACGATTTAGTTTGATCCGACGTAAACTGAGATTGAGAACGATTCAGTTAGATATCCATACTCTCAGATAAAGAACGATTTAGTTTGATCCGACGTAAACTGAGATTGAGAACGATTCAGTTAGATATCCATACTCTGAGATAAAGAACGATTTAGTTTGATCCGACGTAAACTGAGATTAAGAACGATTCAGTTAGATATCCATACTCTGAGATAAAGAACGATTTAGTTAGATATCCATACTCTCAGATAAAGAACGATTTAGTTTGATCCGACGTAAACTGAGATTGAGAACGATTCAGTTAGATATCCATACTCTGAGATAAAGAACGATTTAGTTTGATCCGACGTAAACTGAGATAAAGAACGATTCAGTTAGATATCCATACTCTCAGATAAAGAACGATTTAGTTTGATCCGACGTAAACTGAGATTAAGAACGATTCAGTTAGATATCCATACTCTGAGATAAAGAACGATTTAGTTTGATCCGACGTAAACTGAGATTAAGAACGATTCAGTTAGATATCCATACTCTGAGATAAAGAACGATTTAGTTTGATCCGACGTAAACTGAGATTAAGAACGATTCAGTTAGATATCCATACTCTGAGATAAAGAACGATTTAGTTAGATATCCATACTCTCAGATAAAGAACGATTTAGTTTGATCCGACGTAAACTGAGATTGAGAACGATTCAGTTAGATATCCATACTCTGAGATAAAGAACGATTTAGTTTGATCCGACGTAAACTGAGATAAAGAACGATTCAGTTAGATATCCATACTCTCAGATAAAGAACGATTTAGTTTGATCCGACGTAAACTGAGATTAAGAACGATTCAGTTAGATATCCATACTCTGAGATAAAGAACGATTTAGTTTGATCCGACGTAAACTGAGATTAAGAACGATTCAGTTAGATATCCATACTCTGAGATAAAGAACGATTTAGTTTGATCCGACGTAAACTGAGATTAAGAACGATTCAGTTAGATATCCATACTCTGAGATAAAGAACGATTTAGTTAGATATCCATACTCTCAGATAAAGAACGATTTAGTTTGATCCGACGTAAACTGAGATTGAGAACGATTCAGTTAGATATCCATACTCTGAGATAAAGAACGATTTAGTTTGATCCGACGTAAACTGAGATTGAGAACGATTCAGTTAGATATCCATACTCTGAGATAAAGAACGATTTAGTTAGATATCCATACTCTCAGATAAAGAACGATTTAGTTTGATCCGACGTAAACTGAGATTGAGAACGATTCAGTTAGATATCCATACTCTCAGATAAAGAACGATTTAGTTTGATCCGACGTAAACTGAGATTGAGAACGATTCAGTTAGATATCCATACTCTGAGATAAAGAACGATTTAGTTTGATCCGACGTAAACTGAGATTGAGAACGATTCAGTTAGATATCCATACTCTGTGATAAAGAACGATTTAGTTTGATCCGACGTAAACTGAGATAGAGAACGATTCAGTTAGATATCCATACTCTGAGATAAAGAACGATTTAGTTTGATCCGACGTAAACTGAGATTGAGAACGATTCAGTTAGATATCCATACTCTGAGATAAAGAACGATTTAGTTTGATCCGACGTAAACTGAGATTGAGAACGATTCAGTTAGATATCCATACTCTCAGATAAAGAACGATTTAGTTTGATCCGACGTAAACTGAGATTGAGAACGATTCAGTTAGATATCCATACTCTGAGATAAAGAACTATTTAGTTTGATCCGACGTAAACTGAGATTGAGAACGATTCAGTTAGATATCCATACTCTCAGATAAAGAACGATTTAGTTTGATCCGACGTAAACTGAGATTGAGAACGATTCAGTTAGATATCCATACTCTGAGATAAAGAACGATTTAGTTTGATCCGACGTAAACTGAGATTGAGAACGATTCAGTTAGATATCCATACTCTGAGATAAAGAGCGATTTAGTTTGATCCGACGTAAACTGAGATTGAGAACGATTCAGTTAGATATCCATACTCTGAGATAAAGAACGATTTAGTTTGATCCGACGTAAACTGAGATTGAGAACGATTCAGTTAGATATCCATACTCTGAGATAAAGAACGATTTAGTTTGATCCGACGTAAACTGAGATTGAGAACGATTCAGTTAGATATCCATACTCTGAGATAAAGAACGATTTAGTTTGATCCGACGTAAACTGAGATTGAGAACGATTCAGTTAGATATCCATACTCTGAGATAAAGAACGATTTAGTTTGATCCGACGTAAACTGAGATTGAGAACGATTCAGTTAGATATCCATACTCTGAGATAAAGAACGATTTAGTTTGATCCGACGTAAACTGAGATTGAGAACGATTCAGTTAGATATCCATACTCTGAGATAAAGAACGATTTAGTTTGATCCGACGTAAACTGAGATTGAGAACGATTCAGTTAGATATCCATACTCTGAGATAAAGAACGATTTAGTTTGATCAGACGTAAACTGAGATTGAGAACGATTCAGTTAGATATCCATACTCTGAGATAAAGAACGATTTAGTTTGATCCGACGTAAACTGAGATTAAGAACGATTCAGTTAGATATCCATACTCTCAGATAAAGAACGATTTAGTTTGATCCGACGTAAACTGAGATTGAGAACGATTCAGTTAGATATCCATACTCTCAGATAAAGAACGATTTAGTTTGATCCGACGTAAACTGAGATTGAGAACGATTCAGTTAGATATCCATACTCTCAGATAAAAAACGATTTAGTTTCACCAGACGTACACCGAGATAAGGAGCAATTTTGTTTGATCAGCCATACACTGAGATAGAGAACAATTCAGTTAGGTCAGCCATACATTGAGATAAAGAACGATTTAGTGTTGATCAACCATACACTGAGATAAAGAACGATTTAGTGTTGATCAACCATACACTGAGATAAAGAACGATTTAGTGTTGATCAACCATACACTGAGATAAAGAACGATTTAGTGTTGATCAACCATACACTGAGATAAAGAACGATTTAGTGTTGATCAACCATACACTGAGATAAAGAACGATTTAGTGTTGATCAACCATACACTGAGATAAAGAACGATTTAGTGTTGATCAACCATACACTGAGATAAAGAACGATTTAGTGTTGATCAACCATACACTGAGATAAAGAACGATTGAGTTTGATCAGCCATACACAGAGATATAGAACGATTTTTGTTGATCAGCCATAAACTGAGATAAAGAACAATTTAGGTTGATCAGACGTACACTGAGATAAAGAACGATTGAGTTTGATCAGCTATACATTGAGATAAAGAACGATTGAATTTGATCAGCTATACACTGAGATAAAACGATACACTGTTTATCAGCGTATATATACTAATTAATTGTACTTTACAGACAAGCAGGGAAATCTCGAGCACGTTAACAAAATATTCAGCACTTAAAGCTGCATTGAGTTTTTCAATTTTCTGAATTTTTTTTTTATTAATTTATTTATGTTTTTTTATTTTTATTTTTTATTTTCTAAATATATATATTTTTTTTAAAAATAGATAACTTCTAATCACGATCCGTGAGATTCATTTTCTTAAATTTCAGTCACTTTAGCTGTAAATATAAACGATATCCTCTAACCGGTTGATCAATGTTTATCGATGATAATTATGAGCCGGGAGCATGCACACGGGTGTACGGAAACTCCAATAAATCGAAAGTGAAACCCGACAAATTGCATTATTGTCTGTCATTAATATCCGGGTGTATTCGCAATGCCTTACTAAGGCACAAATGACAAACTCAATGAAGTTCTATGTTTAATTTATCGCATTTCACCGTTTTGTAAGTTGTGTTTAAATGACCCGGTTTTTTATGACGTAATAAAACAAACATACTAGTCTTTGTCAAAACCATATTCCAAAAAACGAAGTAAAAACTTGCTGGCAAAATTAGTTATACACGTGAACTTCCATCAAGGAAGTGAGGCCGGGTGCTCCGGAAGGGTAAGCACCTCCTGTCTAGCTAGCTATACTCATCACATGCAAGTCAATTTTGAGATTGAACTATGGTAAGTCAAATATATCCAGTACAAGTTTGGATACAGTGGCTTCATACTTATCAACGATATTGTGATGACGGTCATAAAACTATTAGCCTAGACTTGCAATATTCTTGTTCTAATATAAGATCCTACATGCTACATCTCGCTGGGAATTATTGTTGTTTCTGTATTTATTCGAGCTTTTATCGTTGAACCAAATGTAACATTGTTCATTAGGAACATTATTAATAAGATCAGCACCGTTTTAATTTTTTCCTTGGAATACTTAAGACTTGGAAAAGTTTTAATTTATACAATATCATTAAAATAAATAAATAATTGACGAGGAAATATGGAAATTAACTAACATAAGGTACCTTGCTATTTACACATATCAATATTTACTTCCATTGAACAACCCACCTTGACAACGGAATCTAACAAATAATACCTGAATTTAACACCAAGTCGCCATAAGAATAAAGATATAATTTGCTTATTTCTAAACTAGGAATGACGCAGCTGACAGCGTGATCGAGATTATTATTTTCATACTGACTGTTGGATCTACATCGCATAATGATGGTTTTTGTCCTATAAAGTCGCAATAGAGTAAGAAAGTTACACATTTTCCTGATGTAATGGGTTGTAGACATCGAGAAAATTATAATACCTTGTCAGAAAAGGTTTTCTTGTTTCTGTTATATATATATATATATATATACTGATTTTTTTTATTTTGTGCTGTCAGAAAATGTACCATTTAGCAGAATTTTAAGCCGTCTTCATTTTTGAAATTTAATTAAACTAAGGTTTGTTCCATTATGCAAAGCATTTCTTAGCAGGATTCGGATTTATTTAATTTTGAAACTTTAGATTAATTAATTTTCAACTGTAAGACTTATATTTTTTATCTATCAAACTTTTTGGTCTTAGTGTCACTGATGAGGAATAATTTTCCGTAATGTGCTCATCTGGCACATGAAAACTTGACTGGTATTTGTAATATATATTTATAATATTTATCTGTAACAAGATTAAGAAATACTTTAATATTAAAATAAACATAAACACTAGTCTCAATATAAAATCAATTCAATTCTTTTAAACTTTGGTCAATGCTCAAATTAATTTTTAAAAAAACTTCTTTGAATTTCTTTCTGCTGTTTTTGCTTCCGTGTTAGAAATCTGTCATTGATTCAACGTTTGTACACGTTGCCTTCAACGGGATCTTTATTTAACGATTTTGTTACAACAAAAACAATAATTACCTTAGGCTACGAGAAATATGGGCCAAATTAGCTTGCCTATAGTATATTAAACTGTCAATGAGTTTAATTTGTTGGTGACATGTAGTATAGAACGTCTACACTACAACCTCTAATGCTGTTTTTACTACTTGCTGTTACATTACATATCGCATTAAACGTTACAGAAAATCTAGTAAGTCTTTTTACACTCTTTATTTTCAAAAACGCTTGTTTTTGCCGGATTGTTTTTATAATTATTCAGAAGTACTTAATTAAATAAATTAATAACCCATGGTATTTCAGAGGTCACTGCGGTAGCTCAGTTGGTAGAGTGCTCGCTCCGTAAGTGGAAGGTCGTGGGTTCGAACCCCGACCGGGTCTGACCCAAGACTTTAAAGTGGGTAGTGACTGTTCTTTCGCCAAGCACTCGGCATTACGAAATGAAAGTCACGCTTCTTTCGGATGGGAACTTAAAATAAACGAGGTCCTGTGTCAGGTGTTAACGTTTAGTAGTTCTACTTATTTGCATGATAAAGTTGTCAGTTACAACAAATGACCAGGGTGTTAACGTTTAGTAGTTCTGCTTATTTGCATGATACAGTTGTCAGTTACAACAAAAGACCAGGGTGTTAACGTTTAGTAGTTCTGCTTATTTGCATGATAAAGTTGTCAGTTACAACAAATGACCAGGGTGTTAACGATTAGTAGTTCTGCTTATTTCCATGATAAAGTTGTCAGTAACAACAAATGACCAGGATGTTAAGGCTTAGTAGTTCTGCTTATTTGCATGATAAAGTTGTCAGTTACAACATATGACCAGGGTGTTAACGTTAAGTAGTTCTGCTTATTTGCATGATAAATTTGTCAGTTACAACAAATGACCAGGGTGTTAACGTGTAGTAGTTCTGCTTATTTGCATCATAAAGTTGTCAATTACAACAAATGACCAGGGTGTTAACGTTTAGTAGTTCTGCTTATTTGCATGATAAATTTGTCAGTTACAACAAATGACCAGGGTGTTAACGATTAGTAGTTCTGCTTATTTGCATGATAAAGTTGTCAGTTACAACAAATGACCAGGGTGTTAACGTGTAGTAGTTCTGCTTATTTGCATGATAAATTTGTCAGTTACAACAAATGACCAGGGTGTTAACGTGTAGTAGTTCTGCTTATTTGCATCATAAAGTTGTCAATTACAACAAATGACCAGGGTGTTAACGATTAGTAGTTCTGCTTATTTGCATGATAAATTTGTCAGTTACAACAAATGACCAGGGTGTTAACGATTAGTAGTTCTGCTTATTTACATGATAAATTTGTCAGTTACAACAAATGACCAGGGTGTTAACGTGTAGTAGTTCTGCTTATTTGCATGATAAAGTTGTCAGTTACAACAAATGGCCAGGGTGTTAACGTTTAGTAGTTCTGCTTATTTGCATGATAAAGTTGTCAGTTACAACAAATGGCCAGGGTGTTAACGTTTAGTAGTTCTGCTTATTTGCATGATAAAGTTGTCAGTTACAACAAATGACCAGGGTGTTAACGTTTAGTAGTTCTGCTTATTTGCATGATAAAGTTGTCAGTTTACTGCTTTAATCACAAAAATGACCACTCAAGCTGTGACGTCGGAAATTAATATTTGCTTATGCGACAATTTACAGAAAATTGTTTTGAACATCTTGCAATATCAGAAGTTTTTGGATAAAAATGGAAAATGGATCCCTAGAAACTCGATCATATTGAAAACCTTCTTTGAATTTGCGACTAGGAGCATGTAAACTTGCGAAAACATAAGATTACAGGTGATGTTGAACCCAGACACCAATGAAAAGACTATGAATAGAAGCGCTTCTGGTCACCACATGAAATTTAAAACCAAAGTAATTCAGAATTACAAACCCGAAATTAAACAGTTTTAAGCTGACCTACATTTCTGAGCTGTTACAACGTCGCGGCGTAATAATACATAAAATGTCACCTTTAAAAGACGATTAAATGTCTTGTACAAAACTGAAAAAGGTTTTAAATTGCTATCTTTTTATTCATTTTCTTGTTAATGTCAGTCAACATATAAATGATATTACAATTAAATACTTTGAGAATAAAGGTACTATATTATGTCTGGTAACAACACATTTACCAACAACAACGTACGACTATCATACGTTTGTAGGACACCGCGGCGTGTCAACGTACAGGTTGACGTTTCCCATAACAAAAGAAACTGAATGAACAGTGTTTAAAACCGTGAAACCAACTAATGAAATGGAATTAATGTTTTCTTGGTTGAAACCGATTTTTTTTTTTTTTTTTTTTGCCACTATAGACTGGGGGTGAGGCAAAGGATTTCGTTTAATGATGACACCTGTGGTCGCTGTAATAAGGTAATGGCTGATCAGATACATGTAGAGGTAAAACAAGCGGTAGGGGGTGCATTAGACTGGACGTTACCCGAGAGGGTATCACTGATATGTTTCTTCCGTGAACAGAACAGCCCCTACTAGCCTATAACTGTAATTTGAGGACTTATTTCTGTGGCTTGACATAAGCATGTTGTGGCGTAACGGTAATTCAGCATCACTCAGCATAGATATAGCTGTGACTCTCGGGCGATGTGCAGTGTATACCTGACTACAATTTTAATTTTTTGATATTTTTTGCATGAATTCGGAAAACACGCGTTTAGAAATTGGTTTAGATGTGTAACAAAATTTTGACTTCGGATTTTTAAGGGGTGTACAAAAGGGATTCTCCGCGACTGGATTACAGAGATAAAAATATATTTCATAAATAAATATTTAATAGTCTTGAATATTTTGGTGAAAAAATATCAATACATGTCAAGTTGAATAATTTTTTGCAAAATTTAAATCTAAAAAAATTGATTTTAATGTTTTTAGGTGGAATATTTGCCAATCTCGAAGACATTCTCATTTTTTACAATTTAAAAATAACTTCTATTAAAAGATGGCTAATCCCTGAAACTGGTCAAAAGTAGTTCCGGTAAAAAAAGTTGTTACTCGAAAAAAACAACGTCATTTGACAAGAAAACGACCAATGAATTTGCTCTTAATCGTGTAACAACGTGAAATTTGTAATTATAGTTAAGTAATATGCTTTGTGTTTTGGGGATTTTAAGGACATTTTGTTAATCAATTATCAATCTACTGAGATCTTTCTTCGGCTTGAATTCTATCAAATAAAGAACTTTTATTGTTTCTACGGAGGATATATAACTTATATTAATAATATTAAAGTTGTTTCTACGGAGGATATATAACTTATATTAACAATATTAAAGTTGTTTCTACGGAGGATATATAACTTTTATTAATAATATTAAATTGTTTCTACGGAGGATATATAACTTATATAAATAATATTAAAGTTGTTTCTACGGAGGATATATAACTTATATTAATAATATTAAAGTTACTTCTACGGAGGATATATAACTTATATTAATAATATTAAAGTTGTTTCTACGGAGGATATATAACTTATATTAACAATATTAAAGTTGTTTCTACGGAGGATATATAACTTATATTAATAATATTAAATTGTTTCTACGGAGGATATATAACTTTTATTAATAATATCAAAGTTGTTTCTACGGAGGATATATAACTTATATTAATAATATTAAAGTTGTTTCTACGGAGGATATATAACTTATATTAAAGGGTACCTGTAACGATTTTCAGTTTTGACATATTTTATTTGTCGTACTTAAATATGGCTGTAGCGAAAATTCCATAAAATTCCATTTCATAATAACGTAGATATCGGTGATTTTCTAATACATCTCTAGAAATCCAAATCAAAAAGGTCGATATCGAGGCTCCCGTGTTGTGACGTCATACCAGTAACATATCTCCACAGAATATTATTTACCAACTACTAAAATAAGACAAATACGAACTCGTAGTTTAACTTTCTATGATTATTTTACGGGGAAAACTATTTAATGAAGTGGATAACATCCGTTTGACATGTACCGATAATAAAGATTATTATTAATCCTTTTGTATATTAGACACATTCCTTAGATTTAGACCCACACCTGTAATTAACAGGATGTCACGTATAATTTGCAAAATTGATTTGCAGGTTGATAAAGTTATCTTACGACCTGTAATATACAATAATATATTTACAGTTCGAGTAAAGTAAAATAATTTTATCTGATAAACGTAATTTGTCATATACAGTCATGATAAAGTTTTCACTCCGGAAAAAAAGGATATTTCATTTTAAAATTTTAAAAAGTAAGAAAAAGAAATTTTTCTTTAGTTTTCATGTCAATAATAATAATAATAATAATAATAATAATAATGAAATGTAACTTTTAGGCAAAATTGAAAATTCAAAATTGACGACCAGAATAGTCTATTTGAAACACGTTTACAGATCTACTTACGACATTTAATTAGATAATAGATTATTAGATTTTATATTAAATTTTAGTTTTCACTTTTCCTTGGGCATACATATAGTCGTGATATTTTAAAATTCTTTATTCTATATATACAAATCCATTAAATTATTATTATTATTATCATTATCTCGTTTTTTAATGTGGTCCCCATCTAAAATCTGTATCATTTCATTTTAAACAATTATAATATATTTCGCGTAAAATAATTTGAGATGGAATATCTTGTCTTTTTTTTTCTTTTTAATTACCCCAGCATCAATTAGCCATCGGGCAGTTGAAAAGAACTATGTTACAAACTTTAATCGTGTGAACATCTTCCAATTATCAAGGAAATGTGTTGCCGCCAGACTACTTCAAAGTTTTCTACATATGGTCATTTAATTTCAACTGTCAATAAACATTGCACGCACAAAAAAGCATATAGGCGATTGGATTTTTATGTTATTTTGAATGCATTATTTTGATAGAAATCCAAAATCAGCACATGACACCAAAGCAAGTTCCATAATATTCATCCGGTAGCCTGTCCAGTCCGACTTGATATTTAATTCATTTTAAAATGGCGACGATTAAATTAATTTTTGTCGTGTATTTGACAAGTTAAAACTAATCGCGTATTTTTTTGTTATAGCTATGCAACTTATCGTAGTTTTTGAGTCTGTCAGTCAGACTTAATAAAATAATTTATTTTTTTAAAAAAAGTCAGATATAATCAATTTTCGTGTTGTTGACAAGTTAACACTCGTCACGTTTTTTCAACAGCTATGCAACCAAATGTAGTCACAATTTTCGAGTAGGTCGGGACTCGACTCAATATATTCATCAAATTCGCCCGTTTCTGGTCAGAATAAATAACGGATATACTCCAAATTCATTACTTATAAGATTGTCTACTGCTCCCCTAAATAATGACGAACTATTTGACATAAATAGGTACATGTCAGAGTCGTTACTTTCTTCTTCATACGCCAATATATCATCATAGTTACTACTGTCTATTATGTAAGACACTACTTCTAATACTGCAATGACGTCACACGTTTATAACTTAAAACGAGGCGTTTCACTTTGCGATAAAGAGAAAGTTAAAAAATGTGGATTTCAAACCGCTACAACTTTTTTATTTTATCACCAATTTTGATGCGGTTTTCGATATTGTTATATTTAAATAATATATAAAACAACTGTGATAAAAAAATTTTTGGTTACAGGTACCCTTTAACAATATTAAAGTTGTTTCTACGGAGGATATATAACTTATATTAACAATATTAAATTGTTTCTACGGAGGATATATAACTAATATTAATAATATTAAATTGTTTCTACGGAGGATATATAACTTTTATTAATAATATCAAAGTTGTTTCTACGGAGGATATATAACTTATATTAACAATATTAAAGTTGTTTCTACGGAGGATATATAACTTATATAAACAATATTAAATTGTTTCTACGGAGGATATATAACTTATATTAATAATATTAAATTGTTTCTACGGAGGATATATAACTTTTATTAATAATATCAAAGTTGTTTCTACGGAGGATATATAACTTATATAAATAATATTGAAGTTGTTTCTACGGAGGATATGTAACTTATATTAACAATATTAAAGTTGTTTCTACGGAGTATATATAACTTATATTAATAATATTAAAGTTGTTTCTACGGAGGATATATAACTTATATTAACAATATTAAAGTTGTTTCTACGGAGGATATATAACTTTTATTAATAATATCAAAGTTGTTTCTACGGAGGATATATAACTTATATTAATAATATTAAAGTTGTTTCTACGGAGGATATATAACTTATATTAATAATATTAAAGTTGTTTCTACGGAGGATATATAACTTATATTAACAATATTAAAGTTGTTTCTACGGAGGATATATAACTTATATTAATAATATTAAATTGTTTCTACGGAGGATATATAACTTTTATTAATAATATCAAAGTTGTTTCTACGGAGGATATATAACTTATATTAACAATATTAAAGTTGTTTCTACGGAGGATATATAACTTATATTAACAATATTAAAGTTGTTTCTACGGAGGATATATAACTTATATTAATAATATTAAATTGTTTCTACGGAGGATATATAACTTATATTAATAATATTAAATTGTTTCTACGGAGGATATATAACTTATATTAACAATATTAAATTGTTTCTACGGAGGATATATAACTTATATTAACAATATTAAAGTTGTTTCTACGGAGGATATATAACTTTTATTAATAATATTAAAGTTGTTTCTACGGAGGATATATAACTTATATTAATAATATTAAAGTTGTTTCTACGGAGGATATATAACTTATATTTACAATATTAAGTTGTTTCTACGGAGGATATATAACTTATATTAATAATATTAAAGTTGTTTCTACGGAGGATATATAACTTATATTAATAATATTAAAGTTGTTTCTACGGAGGATATATAACTTATATTAATACTATTAAAGTTGTTTCTACGGAGGATATATAACTTATATTAATAATATTAAAGTTGTTTCTACGGAGGATATATAACTTATATTAATACTATTAAAGTTGTTTCTACGGAGGATATATAACTTATATTAATAATATTAAAGTTGTTTCTACGGAGGATATATAACTTATATTAATAATATTAAAGTTGTTTCTACGGAGGATATATAACTTATATTAATAATATTAAAGTTGTTTTACGGAGGATATATAACTTATATTAATAATATTAAAGTTGTTTCTACGGAGGATATATAACTTATATTAATAATATTAAAGTTGTTTCTACGGAGGATATATAACTTATATTAATAATATTAAAGTTGTTTCTACGGAGGATATATAACTTATATTAATAATATTAAAGTTGTTTCTACCGGAGGATATTAACTTATATTAATAATATTAAAGTTGTTTCTACGGAGGATATATAACTTATATTAATAATATTAAAGTTGTTTCTACGGAGGATATATAACTTATATTAATAATATTAAAGTTGTTTCTACGGAGGATATATAACTTATATTAATAATATTAAAGTTGTTTCTACGGAGGATATATAACTTATATTAATAATATTAAGTTGTTTCTACGGAGGATATATAACTTATATTAACAATATTAAAGTTGTTTTCTACGGAGGATATAACTTATATTAATAATATTAAAGTTGTTTCTACGGAGGATATATAACTTATATTAACAATATTAAAGTTGTTTCTACGGAGGATATATAACTTATATTAATAATATTAAAGTTGTTCTACGGAGGATATATAACTTATATTAATAATATTAAAGTTGTTTCTACGGAGGCTATATAACTTATATTAATAATATTAAGTTGTTTCTACGGAGGATATATAACTTTATATTAATAATATTAAGTTGTTTCTACGGAGGATATATAACTTATTTTAAAATATTAAGTTGTTTCTACGGAGGATATATAACTTATATTAACAATATTAAAGTTGTTTCTACGGAGGATATATACTTATATTAATAATATTAAAGTTTGTTTCTACGGAGGATATATAACTTATATTAATACAATATTAAAGTTGTTTCTACGGAGGATATATAACTTATATTAATATACTTAAAGTTGTTTCTACGGAGGATATATAACTTATATTAATAACTATTAAAGTTGTTTCTACGGAGGATATATAACTTATATTAACAATATTAAAGTGTTTTCTACGGAGGATATATAACTTATATTAACAATACTAAAGTGTTTCTACGGAGGATATATACTTATATTACAATATTTAAGTGTTTCTTACGGAGGATCTATAACTTATATTCACAATAGTAAAGTTGTTTTCTACCGGAGGATATATAACTTATATTCACAATATTAAGTTGTTTCTACGGAGGATATATAACTTATATTAACCAATATTAAAGTTGTTTCTTACGGAGGGATATATCAACTTATTTATTAACAATATTCACGTTGGTTTCTTACGGAGGATATGTAACTTCATTAACCATATTCAAGTTGTTTCTACGGAGATATGTAACTTTATTAACAATATTAAAGATTGTTTCTACGGAGGATATCTACTTCTAATTAACAATATTAAGTTGTTTTTCTACGGAGGATATATAACTTCTATTAAACAATATTAAAGTTGTTTCTACGGAGGATATGTAACTTATATTAATAATATTAAAGTTGTTTCTACGGAGGATATATAACTTATATTAATAATATTAAAGTTGTTTCTACGGAGGATATATAACTTATATTAATAATATTAAAGTTGTTTCTACGGAGGATATATAACTTATATTAATAATATTAAAGTGTTTTCTACGGAGGCATATATAACTTATATTAATAATATTAAAGTTACTTCTGTACAAAATTCAAGGGTTTGAAAAAAACGTATATTTGTCAACATCACCTTATTTTTCAGATCTAGTCAAGTGCATTTTTCCGTTTTACAAATTAAAATCACGGAACCAAATATTTTGATAATGATTCACCTTTTTACGGTTGCAAGAGCGGCAAATCTTGGTTACCATATCAAAGAATTCTATCTCATGGGTATAACAAGTCTGAAAGAAAAGTAGGCTAATTGCATTGAGGTTTTTTCTTTTTCAATAAATATTCTTCAGCCATTATATATTAACCTATTTAATAACCTTTTCTGACCCTCTCATTAAACTGATTTTTTGTCTGCTTAAGTCATTTTTACAGACTTTTTTTAATGAATAGACTTCCTTGTTTCGTTACTACGATACAAATTGTTTTAAATATTATTAAATAGATACACGTTAACCTTACATTTATGATATCAGATAAACACATTATCTAATAAGGATTTCAAGCAATCTAAGTATCTTTTTGTAAATGCTGATTCTTTTGGGCTGGACATGATAAAGTGTTTTAGTTTTTTCATGATATATATATATATATATATATATATATATATATATATATATATATATATATATATATATATATATATACGTATGTAATGCTTTAATAATACGTGCCACCTAAAAATAATTATTATCTTATCCTACAAATCTCAAACACCAACTAAACCTGTTTTAGAATTGTAAACACCACCAACTAGGCATAGAAAATGCAACACCAATAAGAATAGTGACCGATGATTTTTAAAGTCAAGTGTATAGACAGTGAAGTGAATATCAACATTGTTTATTTTTTGTAATGAAACCATATCGGCCCTTTAGCTGTAAAATTTGGCCGAAGGAGACTCAAGGCCTTCCTTTCGATACCGTAACTCCCGAGCTGATCAGGTACTTAAACACAAAATTGTTGATTGTACGTGCAATATAAGCTGCCCTGATGTCGGTTAAAAGGAGCATGGAGTTTATGTAGTTTTATTGTAATTCATATAACCATCTTAACATTGTGTTAGGAACAGCTCACGAGAGTATTAATTTCATTAGTTGCAATTTCGTATAGAACTTCCTATGATGTTTGACTGATAAAGTAATTTTAAACAATTAAAAGTTCACTAACAAAAAACATTATAAAACAAATGAAGGTTTAAGCCGCAACTTTTTCACCGATTTAAAATATTCTATGAAATCGAGAAGGTGCATTTTTATTACATTTTGTCCATTTTTTATTTCTAGACTCAAGTAAGTGAAACAGAGCGAGCTTTATCAGATCATTAGATTTTTCTGAAGCAAATCCAGTAGTACCGACAATAAAGGAACAGTATTTAAATTTTTAGCACATCATGGTATATTCTATTTCTCTTTAGCCAGTTTGACGGTTCCAAAATTAACACAAACATTTTACAAGGAAATTATAGAAGAAATCATACAAAAAAGTAGATTTAAATAAAGTGAAATAGATGTATCAAGTTTTGAAAAATGCTTGGTAACTAGATTGTTGCACTGATTGATGTTAATATATATAGCATTTATTTCTTCTAAAAATTATTTTTTTCTTACAAACAAAAAAAAAATCATAAATTTCGAAAATGTTATACTTTTGCGTCAATTTTTGTAATAAAAAAAGACTTATTGCAAATCTCATCTACAACAATTTTGTAAATAGATGTATCCAGTTTAAAAAATGACTGGTGATAAGATTGTTGCCCTGATTGGCATTTTAGAAAATATCGGATTTATTCCTTCTACACATAAATTTTTCTACAAATAAATAAATCATAAATTAGAAAAAAATTCTTCTTTTTGTAAATTTTTGTAATAAAAACATTTTTGCAAATATCACCAAGCCCTTCGAAAATTTTATGGACGTCATCACAATATTGTTGAAAAGTATGAAGTCGACGTATCCTTATCCGATATTATATTTGACTTCCAATTGTTTAATGGTTCTTTCATTACTCAATTTATTTTTTTGTACGTGGCAGGTTCAGCTAGCTAGACTGGAGATACTTACCATTCCGAAGCAGTTTAAGTACATTCTTTAGCAGGTTTGACAATTCCAATAGCAGAGATTTAGTATAAAACTCTTCAACACATCTAATCTCGACTAGACGCCCCTTTTTATTTCATCTATTCATGTATTTATTACCTACCTTAAATGTTTTACACCTTTGTTTAATATTTTTATATCAATAACGGCAGTCACGTCATAGAAAAGAAGAATTATACATTTTTGCACATCACATTGAATTTTATAATCAATAATTTCTGGCATGTGTTAGAATTGTCTATTTTTTTTTTTTTTTTTTTTTTTTTTTTTTTTTTTTTTTTGTCTTTATATATTTATTTATTTATTTATTTATTTATTTATTTATCTATTTATGTTATAAGTATTATAAATATGGTTTTTTGTTATAATTACATTTTCTTTAACCATTTTAAAAGCTCTGTTACTTATACCAGTACAGCAATTAACAGTAAGTCTCATACAGTATTTCTCTACTGATCATTCCTAATCACATTATGCCATTTGTTGAGGTGACAGTAATTGTATTGATACAATTAGGTTTATCCTTATCGGTTTTTTTTTTCAATATTGTAATAGATGTAGTCAAAAACAATTTTATTTTCTATTTCCTAATCTCTAATTCTTCAAGAACAAATATACGTATGAAGCAAGATCTGTGAGTGAATATGTTTCAGAATTTAAGCTGCATATATTCAGTCACAATATGTGGACTTGTTTTTGATCATACTATATTAGAATAATAAATTCGAGATTGTTATATACAAGATAGACTTAAAGATCCTTAAAATAGATCAAAACTTCTAATTATTTCATAGTCTTTGATGTAAAAAAAATCGACGATAATTATAACTTAAAAGCAAGCACATGTTGAAAACCAATCATTAAAAACATCAAAAAAGGACATTGAGTAATCGTTTATTTTGTTAACAACACGAATCTTACATAATGAAACCGCCTCGAAGGCACACTAGCAGAGCTTCGCCTCTAGAGCGAGAGGTTGTGAGTTCAAACCCGGGTAAGATCATACATTATATTCTAAATTTAAAATATTGCTTCTTGCCTGGTGCTTGTCATTTAGATGATAGAGTATAGATTGGTTTACTCGTTGCAAGTATAAGGATATGCATGTCTGCAGCATACTAATTCGGCGAGCTAACACCTCACCAAGACGTCGCCCTGTATGCGCGCTAATCGAAATACAAAGACACGAACTTGTTCTCCATTAATCCTTAGAGGTTTATAACTTTTCTGTCGTAGCGAATACCTGATAAATTGTGATGCGACGTTGAACAACTACAGCAATTCGTATTTTTATCCTGTTAATTGAAAGCAAGATTTATTCTAATGCATAAATTTAACGCTTAGATAAAGATTTTTGTTTTCTGTTGTTTAGAATAATGTTTGGGAATTTCAGATATGATATTAGGTTTAACTGCTAGCTATTCACCATGAGATGTAAATACAACTGCGATATTAAACGAACAATTTTGGTTGAAAGTCCTTGTAGTCATTGATGGAGATCTTTGATGTTCAAAATGATTATTTGTTTAGATGTAAATGAGGAACTTCAAACGAATACATACATTTACAAAACAATACAGTGTTTAATGCTGTATATCGGAAACCTTCTTACAGTATCATACATAAAAATGTCTCAATATACAGCGGAAATAAACGAGGTTTTTTCAAAAGATAGGATTTTACATACTTTGCTGATATCATCAAGCTTTAAAATTCCTTGAACTATGTACATAAAAGAGTTTTTCAATGAAAATAAAATGATAATACTAACTTCTATAATTCTTATTCTTAAATTTTGATTTGCACGGAACAGTTGTATTTAGCTAGAGAGGAGGTGTTTACTTTAACTTTCCGTAACACCTGGCATCTCAAATTCTCATATTTTCATTTTCCGCATGACTAGCCAGAAAGGTGCTTACTTTCACTTTTCTGGGACACATGGCATCTCAAATTCTCATATTTTGATTTAACATATGACTAGCCAGAGAGGAGGTGCTTACCTTTACTTTTCTAGGACACCTGACATCTCAAATTCTCATATTTTGATTTTACCCGTGAATAGCTAGAGAGGAGGTGCTTATTTTTACTTTTCCGGAAAACATGGCCTATCAAATTCTCATATTTTGATTCTACACGTGACGGTTGTAGCTAACAAGACATAAGGTTCTTACTATGCCAAATCATTTGACAACAATGTCTTGATAAAAGTTCTCGTTTGTAACCAAATTGAACAGTTTATAAAGTTTTCCCTTTAGTTCCATAATGATTTGGACATAGAATGGTGACTTATTTGTATTTTGTTTTTATTATATTTATTATTATTATTAGTAGTAGTAGTAGTAGGGTTCTATTAACAAATCTTTAGAATAAATAGATGATGTAAAATGAAACTACGAACATGATTTTTAATTTATCATCTGAAAAGTGAGATACTTGCATACATGTACATGGTTTGGCTTTTTAGACAAAAAAAATCAATGATCTGTGACAACCTTTGGTTTCCAATAAAAACTATAAACATAAGTTTTATATTTCCTAGAGAAATAATCAATACTGTTTTTGTCGTGTAAAAAATTCACAAACATACATACATACATACATATAAGCAGCTGATGTTTTTGAAATGACTGCAGATTAAATGATACGCTTTTATAAATATTTCAGAGGAAGGCGCGTAAATAAAAACTTGTACAGGTGTTTGTTTAGACAATCCTATCTAGAACCAAGAGTTATGAATATTTTCTGTATGTGTATCACAATACGATCGTAAATGTATATCATTAAAAAGAAAAATCAATGCATTTTACATATGACATCTATAAATGGCAATGTGACACAACAACATGTAGATTTATTACAACATGAAGAGCATTCATAGGTAGTACTAAATATCAGTTATCATAGAACTGTAACTGCCAATCCTTTATCTGCCAGTCCTTTATATACAAGAATATCAGATTAATCTTTTGAAGTAATTTATAAAACTTGAAATAAAATAGATAAAATCATTTTAAACTTTCATGAACAACATGTCATAAATTTCTATAAAGACAATTATTTGAATCTGATAAGCATGTTTCAAGAACACTATACACGAAAACAGCCAAACAAGAAAAGAAAAAATATAGAGATATATTTCAATCAATGATGATGATTATTAATTCTGTCACAGATACAAATGTAAAAGTTACAGAAATATCAAAATCAACAAGATGAATAAATCATTTTAGAAATTAATGTTACTAAAGAAATGATAATAAAACACAGATATACCAGTCCATGTCCAAATCACAATAAAAAAATATACACCAGTCCATGTCCAAATCACAATAAAAAAATATACCAGTCCATGTCCAAATCACAATAAAAAATATACAACAGTCCATGTCCAAATCACAATAAAAATATATACCAGTCCATGTCCAAATCACAATAAAAAATATATACCAGTCCATGTCCAAATCACAATAAAAAATATATACTAGTCCATGTCCAAATCACAATAAAAAATATACACCAGTCGATGTCCAAATCACAAAAAATATATACCAGTCCATGTCCAAATCACAATAAAAAATACACCAGTCCATGTCCAAATCACAATAAATATATACCAGTCCATGTCCTAATCACAATAAAAAATATACACCAGTCCATGTCCAAATCACAATAAAAAATATACACCAGCCCATGTCCAAATCACAATAAAAAATATACACCAGTCCATGTCCAAATCACAATAAAAATATATACCAGTCAATGTCCAAATCACAATAAAAAATATATACCAGTCCATGTCCAAATCACAATAAAAAATATACACCAGTCCATGTCCAAATCACAATAAAATGTATACCAGTCAATGTCCAAATCACAATAAAATATATAAACCAGTCCATGTCCAAATCACAATAAAAAATATATACCAGTCCATGTCAAAATCAAATAAAATATACACCGGTCCATGTCCAAATCACAATGAAATATACACCAGCCCATGTCCAAATCACAAATAAAAATATACACCAGCTCATGTCCAAATCACAATTAAAAATATATAACAGTCAATGTCCAAATCATAATAAAAACTATATATCAGTCCATGTCCAAATCACAGTAAAAAATATACACCAGTCCATGTCCAAATCACAATAAAATATATACCTGACCAAATACAATAAAATATATATACCAGCCCATGTCCAAATCAGAATAAAAAATATACACAAGTCCATGTCGAATCAGAATAAAAAAAATATACCAGTCAATGTCCAAATCACAATAAAAAATACACCAGTCAATGTCCAAATCACAATAAAATATATATACCAGTCCATGTCCAAATCACAATAAAAAATATACACCAGTCCATGTCCAAATCACAATAAAATATATACCTGACCAAATACAATAAAATATATATACCAGCCCATGTCCAAATCAGAATAAAAAATATATACAAGTCCATGTCGAATCAGAATAAAAAATATATACCAGTCAATGTCCAAATAACAATAAAAAATACACCAGTCAATGTCCAAATCACAATAAAAATATATACCAGTCCATGTCCAAATTACAATAAAAAATATACACCAGTCCATGTCAAAATCACAATAAAATACATACTAGTCCATGTCCAAATCACAATAAAATATATATACCAGTCCATGTCCAAATCACAATAAATATATACCAGTCCATGTCCAAATCACAATAAAATATACACTGGTCCATGTCGAAATATCAATGAAATATACACCAGCCCATGCCAAATCACAATTAAGAATATACACCAGTCCATGTCCACATCACAATAAAAAATATTTACCAGTCAATGTCCAAATCACAATAAAAAATATATACCAGTCCATGTCCAAATCACAATAAAAAATATACACCAGTCCATGTCCAAATCACAATTAAAAATATATACCAGTCCATGTCTAAATCACAATAAAAAATATACACCAGTCAATGTCCAGATCACAATAAAAAATATATACCAGTCCATGTCCAAATCACAATAAAAAATATACACCAGTCCATGTCCAAATCACAATTAAAAATATATACCAGTCCATGTCCAAATCACAATAAAAAATATACACCAGTCAATGTCCAGATCACAATAAAAAATATATTTCAGTCCATGTCCGAATCACAATAAAAAACAT
The DNA here is from genome assembly GCA_029721355.1 of Tegillarca granosa. Lineage (NCBI taxonomy): Eukaryota > Metazoa > Mollusca > Bivalvia > Arcoida > Arcidae > Tegillarca > Tegillarca granosa. The sequence continues at coordinate 39,281,261 of CM056606.1, read as the reverse complement.
ACACCAGTCCATGTCCAAATCACAGTAACAAATATAAACCCGTCAATGTCCAAATTACAATAAAATATATACACCAGTCCATGTCCAAATTAAAATAAAATATATTTATCAGTCCATGTCCAAATTACAATCAAAATATACACCAGTCGATATCCAAATCACAATAAAAAAAATATATGCCAGTTCATGTCCAAATCACAATAAAAAATATATAACAGTCCATGTCCAAATCACAATCAAAATATACACCAGTCCATGTCCAAATCACAATCAAAATATACACATTCCATGTCCAAATCACAATTAAAATATACACCAGTCCATGTCCAAATCAAAATCAAAATATACACCAGTACATGTCCAAATCACAATCAAAATATACACCAGTCTATGTCGAAAACACAAGGATATTGCAAGCCTAGGCTAATCAGGGCCCTTAAAAAGTTTTATGGCCGTCATCACAATATAGTTGATAAGTATGTAGTCACTGTATCCCAACTTATACTGGATATATTTGACTTACCATAGGTCTTTGTTCCTTTCATTCTCAAAATTGACTTACACGTGACGGGTGTAGCTAGCTAAACAGGAGGTGCTTACCCTTCCGGAGCACCCGGCCTCACTTCCTTGATGGAAGTTCACGTGTATCACCTATTTTGCCAGTTTGCAAAGTTTTTACTTTTTTTTTTTTTTTTTTATCTGGGATTGTGATATGGACAAGGACTGGTATGTTTGTTTTATTTAAATATACACCAGTCCATGTCCAAATCACAATAAAACATATATTGCAGTCCATGTTCAGATCGCAATAAAAAATATATACCAGTCAATGTCCGAATCACAATACTAAATAGATATACAAGTCCATGTTCAAATCACAATTAAAAATTGCAAATTTAGTTATACACCTGAACTTCAATCAAGGAAATCAGGCCGGTTAAATTAATCTCTATATTAAAAACCTTTTATCCTCTTCATTATATGTAAAATTTTACTAAAACTATAAATCATTATAATGATTTCTGACTATATATGCATTAAAACTTTATAACGTATTATGTTGGAAAAGATAACGGTTTTTAAAGTTAATATGCTACCAAAAGAGAAGATTCGGAAAAAAATTGCCGAATTTTGTTACAATAGCTATCTCGCGGTTAGATCGAAACTATGGTTTCCTTTCATGATGAGATATCGAAGTATGATTATAAAACCATATCAAATATCTGTACAGAAGAAATGAGACAAAACAACAATACATACAAAGATCTCTTCTGGTATTAAACTTATGTAATAATGATTTTATACTGGTAACTGTCTTTTTGGCGTATAGTGTTATATAATATAGAGTCTGATAGCATATTATAATTAATTGTATTCTGAAATTCAGAGACGCACTTTTCTTTTTTATGAATCTGAAATTGAAGATGAAATTATATATAAGAAAATGAAAATGAGTTTGGTCTTAAACTAGTTCTTGAGAAAAAAGATTTGGAGGTCTGATTTTAATGTTCTTCCTACATGAGCACAATAATCACTAAAAATTTTACAAGGAAATTACAGGAGAAATAATACAATATAATGCACGTGAATTATTAAAATAGATTGAATAGATGTATCAAGTTAAGAAACATGCTTGGTAATTAGATCGTTGCACTAATTGGTGATTTAAAAAAATTCGACTTCTTTCCATTTACAAATAATGTCGTCTTACAAAAATCTTTAATTTCAAAAAAAATTCTGCCTTTGCGTAAATTTTCATAATAAAAAGAGTCATTGCAAACCCCTTATAAAGACCTTGATAATTCTTTGAACGTCATCACCATACTGTTGACAACTACGGAGTCGACGTATACTGGATATATTTGACTTGCAATAGTTCTTTTCATGACGGTTAGCTAGACTATAGGTTCTTACCCTTCCGAAGCACCTGGCGTCCCTTCCTACGTTAAAGTTCACATGTTTCACTTAAGAAGCCAGTTTTCTGAGTTTTAAATTACTTTTATGAGGATTGTGATTTGGACATTGGTCGTTTTTAATTTATATTAATAAAGCCATGAACAAACGTAGAACCTATGAACTTAATTATTTTATTATATATTATTATTTTTGTACGTGGCAGGTGAAGGCTTTCGCAGATACCTGTTTTGTCTTTTAAAAATTTATAATTAATCATGATTTTCTCATGCAACATTTTTAGGTGGATTACGCGAAAATCGAGTTACAAATGATAAATTAAAACATGTAGAAAAAATAATCACAACACTATCCTATAATACACTAACCATATAGTTAGTTTCATTTATAAAGGACCGCAAACTAATTGTAATACTTTAAAGCTGTATAAGTATAGTTTGAAGCACTTCTTGTTAAGGTTTTATTGAATGTTTTCAACTTGATTGATTTCAATTCGGGCGTAATTAGCTTATAATAACTTCCAATACGTTATGTTCTTTGTACAATAACTATTAGGCCATTCAGTACAGAGCAAGTAGAATATCTTAACAGAATAATTACACAAAAAAGTCACCGAGTAAATTGCTTTCCTAAAATTCATATAATATAAGACTTTTGGATTTATTCATTTTCGATTTCGATGTTTAGATTATCTTTTTTATTTAACTTTTTAGCTCCAGGTGTCACTAATGAAAAATGGATTTTCGAAATGTGCACATATATATATATATATATTTACATAGATAGATAGATAGATAAATAGATAGATAAACATTTTGTCAAAACATATTAATCACACAACTCGTTTTAAACCGGATAAGGTAAGCTGTTCAGTTAACTACATTAATCGTTGTCATTGTTAATCAAACATTTTTCTGGAAACTTTTAACTTTATGATGCTTTTTAACTTCTGTTGCCGTTTGCATCGTCATTTATTTCATTATGTCAATAAAATCTGATAATCTGCCAAGTGAAATGACTCTATTAAAATAATTGTTTAATACTTCCCTAAATAGGAATGTTTAAAGAATTTATAACCTGGTTTTTAGACTTTAGACAACTGTATAATGCGGCTTTTAGGTCAGATATAGCTAATTAATGAAGAGATGATAAAGATATGCTTCAAAGAGAATGTCAGACGAAGCGTCTTACATACACAACATTGCGTGTTTTGACGTCAGTTGAGACAAGAGATTAGAAAATCTTATTTGCTTTACATCCTTGTATTATTAAAGAAAACCCTTTGATAGTTCATCCAAGAATATTGCCTTAAAAACTTCAAGAGGATGTATCTTGGCTCGGCAATAAAGTTTTAAAAACAATAATCATTAATGTTTTGGCTTAATGAATATAGCTTTATGACACGAACCTATATACAATAGTCTTGGGATTAGTATACAAATATACATCACAATTATTCAGTTAAACCTATTTTTAATAATAGTACGGACTTGTTGCTTGTTGGTAATTTCTTCCCAAAACAACAACCAGTCTAATTCATAACTGTCACTTGTTGTAAAAAGAAGGGTGTTTAAAGATACCAAAAAGGTGATTTAATTTAGAAGTGACCTAAAAGCGTTAACATTAAAACGCTGATTAGCCAACATTCAATACATAATAATCTATAGTTGTAATATATTGAGAATTGTTACATTTTTGAAATTCTCATTGTCTTTCAAATATGTTATATTTATAAAACGTTCATGTAGTAACACAATTGTTACTGTGGTTACATCATAAAAAAGTCACGTTTAAATAAAAGAGAATACAAAATCTTAATCAATTTCTAAAATCGCATCAAATATCATCTACGAATAACTTTAAATGTTTATATATGTCTTAAATTTAATAAAAGAAATAGCATTTATTCCGGTATTGAAATAAAACAAAATATAGAAAAATGTTTCATGTCGTGTTCTAAATACCGTTTGATTGGATTTTTGGGGCTTTACGTTCCCAAGGTAAGGGTTTTAATGCCTGTCTCTAAATATGAAATTTTTATGTCTTATTTTTTATGTCTTGTTTGTATGAAGTTCTTTTAAATCAGTTTGTACTACTTTAATTTTATGATTACTTAAAAGATCTAGGGTTTGTAACGATTGTATAATTGGAAAACAAAATCTCTCAAACAATGTCAAATGTCATAACTAGGTTTAATAATAAACAAAGACAATGTTAAGAACAACAATTTTTTGCTAAAGTTGGAATCTCTTTCACTAAAATATGTGCGATCATTTGCTATTTGCACTAACCTTGCATATCAAAAATATGAAACAAATAGAAATTAATATCTTGGTAAATTCAATACTGAGACAAGAATCGTTTATATAACGCATTCCAATAATCTCATATTTAACATACATTTTTTTCGAAATCAAATAATGTAATCAAACACAAACATACCGGTCCATGTCCAAATCACTATAGCAAAGGTAAAGTAAAAACTTGCTGATTCACACGTAAACTTCCATCAAGGAAGTAAATCGGTAGCTCAAGAAAGATAAATACCTCTTGTTTAGCTAGCTACATCCGCCATTAGTAAATCGAATTTGAAAATTAAACAACATGGAACTATTTGTTTGGAAACGTTTATTTGTAAGCAGCTTGCATAGTTGTAGAAAGTCCCCGTTGTAAGAACAAATATGTCATACCCGATTAAAAACAAAGCAAACAACATACTAGTCCATGTCCAACTCACAATCCCAAAAACAAAGTAAAAACAATAAATCAAATTAAATCATTTATTCATTTAATTTCATCAGTTTGGCTTATGTTTTTCATCTATCAAACTTTTCAGCCACCACTGTCACTGATGACGAATGATTTTTTCGACAGGTGCATACATAGCACATCAAAATTCAACAGACAGTTTGTTATATATATACATCATACGCAAAGAAGCAGTGATATCACTGCAAAGAAACAATAAGTTGACATGAGAAATAATGTAAAATTGGAAATTAACATTTTTGTAGGACCTGTTAAATGTCATACTTACTGGTGACAAATGTTATTCTGGAACCTTACTTTTAAGACATTGTTTTTAACTTCATTAAATTCGATTAATAATTAATCAATAAATAACATAGACCCATCACATCTGGCACATCAAAATTTAGCAGGTATTTGTTATGAATTTACTACCCCTGAGCGGGTATCGCTGCTGGTGGAGTAAACTTCCCAGAGTGTATTCATAACCCAGTAGGCGGTACTTTGTGCTGTCAGAAAATATACCATTCAGAAAATTTAAGTCGTCTTCATTTTTGAAATTTATTTAAAACTAAGGTCTGTTCCCTCATGCAAAACATTCCTTATCTGGTTTTGGATTCACATATTTTTGGAACTTTAGATTCATTAATTTTCAACTGTTCGGCGTATGTTTTTTTAATCTATCAAACTTTTCGGGCCCTTGTGTCACTGATGAAAAATGATTTTCCGAAATGTGCACATCTGGCACATCAAAATTTATTAGGTATTTGTTATATATAATCATCTTATAGGATTTTACATAACAAGTTAATCGGGAGAGGGGTTTTCACTATCAGACAGACATTATATAATGATGAACAAATGAACAATTAGAAAGGCTTATAACTTAAAATAGGTTTGTATAAAAACGATTCTCAATAATGTCTTATTCAGCTTTTTAATTTAATTTTGTGTCTTCAAATAAATGCCTACCTGGCGATATAATTATTTTAGGATAAAACAGATTGTGTTTTTGGTCTACTACTGGCTAGCTCTGGCTTTAGGAAAATGTGAAATAAAAAATTATAATGAAAGGAATTGTTTTAGGTAAATAGATCATACTAATAGTATGACTAACACTCATCTATACAATTTGTAATGACGACCATTTAAATTTTTGAGAGCCTTGATTAGCATTTCAGTGTTCCTGAGTGAAAAAAGTACATTAACGTTCCTGCCCTTGGAACAAACTCTACCATACCGTATTGACTGTGAAACAAATACATCGTAAGCACAGAAAAAATTCCTATAGAAATGTCCTTAAATCTATACATTCAGTAACGCATTTGATTTTCTGTCTTGACTGGCTTTAGCATTTTTTACATTTGTATACCAATATTTCTTAATGGTAAAACAAAATTACAAACAAATATTTTCTAATCGTATGATTTACGTAACGGGTGTAGCTAGCTAGACAGGAGGTGCTTACGCTTCCGGAGCACCCAGCCTCACTTTCTTAATGGAAGTTTACGTATATAATTAAATTTTCCGGTTTTCAATTTTTTGTGATTTGGACATGGACTGATTTGTATGTGTTTTGTTACTACTTGTTTCGATATATCCTTAAACTAATTTATTTTTGTATCGGGAATAAAACTGGATTATGTGATCCTTTATAATAAAGGGATTTGATTTAAAATCATTTAAGCATGAGATGTTCAATAAAAACAATGCTTGGTTTAACCAACAGGTAAATTAAATTCTACTTTGAAGACAACAGGTAATCATTATTAATTGAAACATGCAAAGAAAACCTCCTGTTTTCCACATATGACCATTTAAAGTTATGGATATAATGTTTAGTCGATAAAAGCATTCAGGTAAAAATATATATCAGAGAAAAACTTAACAGGCATGTGGAAGTACTTAATCTAATGCACTATCGATTTTGTATAAAACACGTTGCTTCTAAAACTAAAATAAAATAAATCAAGAACAAAACACACACACACACACACACACACACACACACACACACACACACATATATATATATATATATATATATGCAGTCAACTCTCGTTAATTCGAAATCGGTTTAATTGAAACTTCGCTTATATCGAAATGATACAAACGGTCCCGTCTGATCGCTATGTATTTCTATGCAATTTTGTTTGTTTAAATCGAAATACTGAAATTCGAAATTTTGTTAAAATCGAGGTGAATTTTCAGTCCAGATCACAAATATAATGAAAATTCCAACGTTTAAAACGAAATAAACTTTCCTTGTTTACCGTATTTTGAATTTGTTTATATATCAAGTTGAAAGCAAGCGGCAAAAAAAAACCTTACATGTACACAAAAAATAGTTAATCTTAAAATATTGTTTAATACCTTAAATAATTAATCCGTGTCTTGTTTAAGAAGTGTTTATAGAAACAGAGTGACGGACTACTTGAAAGTTGAAATACACATAAAAAAGGAAGTCAGTACCCAATGCTATTTTCACGATTTTTACTTTGTACTCGACTTACCGGTCAGGTCATAGTAAATTGTCTGTCAGGAAAAGGAAAATTTCCATTGGTGTTTAGTTAAAAAATGGGCAGTCTGCTACTTCCAAAGTCATTGATCAAAAGAATTCCCCAGGCGGAACTGGTCAAGGCACCATGACATGCCAAGCCGTGATTATAATAATCACAAAATGTTCTAATAAAAGTTGAAAACAATCTTTCGGTTTAACGGGAAATTTCAATGGGACCTTTTAACTTCCGGTGAAGTTTCCGATTTACTTATTTTATTGATCAGAAACTTTAGTTAAAGTTTTTAATGTTTAATTTAAATTCAATCTTAAATTTTCAATGATAATTGTAAGCAATAAACAGCATGCCGTGGCATCAATAGAGGGACGCTTTACTATGAGGAATTGTCTCCCGTTTCTAATCATTCTGAAGTGCCCGTCAGTGATGAAAACGGTTGATTCGAAATTCGGATAGATCGAAATTTTTCATCCGACCCCTTCAATAAGGAATTAATAAGAGTCAACTATATATATATATATATATATATATATATATATATATATATATATATATATATATATATATATATATGTGTGTGTGTGTGTGTGTATAGATAGATAGATAGAAAGATAGATAGACAGAAAGATAGATATAGTGAGTGTGTGTGTGTGTGTGTGTGTGTGGGTGTGTGTGTGTGTTGACATGTCTGACATGTCTGACATGTCCAGTTTTCTTTAAATTAGGCATATCACGCCTTTTAAAGACATTCAAAAGTTGGAAAGTAATTTGTTAAAAATTATATCAGAACTAGTTGATATACTTTAAATATTTGCATTTAAACTTATATATTGGAAGAATTGAATCTAAAAATTTATTTACTCTTGGTACACTAAATAAAAATGTCTCCAAAGGAAAATACAACCAATTTTATCCTCAGTGTCGCATTTATTTTATATTTTATAAGACATAATTCTGTTAATACATATTCTTGTAATATTGATGTCTTATTGATGCAATCTTAAAATATGTATTGCATCAAATATTATTTAAAGAAAACATGGTTGTACATTTCTCGTCCTGTCGAGCAGAATTACGTAACCTAAAGAACAAGATTAAAATGTTTTAATGTTTCTAGACTACAAAAGTGTTTTTACCATGCAATATTGATCACAGATTCGATACCAAAAGTTAACAGATACATTAACTGTGGTATTTAGATATTCTTACGTAAAATATTTATATATTTATTTATTTATCATTTCAATATATAGATGATTTTTACATTTTTTTTTTTTTTGTAACTGTGAATTTGTGGTCTTTTATACATTATTTTAATCAAAATATTTAAAAAAATAAAATAACCGTATGTTTAGTTAATTAAAAAAATCTTCTTTTTCTTTTTTAAAGATGCTCAGTAGCATAAAAAGCTTATGATAACCGTGTTGAAGGGTCAGTTTTTAAAACATATCAGATTTTTTAAAATGCAATAACATTGATAAAATAAACCGAATTGATTATATATCTGATTTAATGTTATTTTAATTACTACTTCGTTGAAACAGAACAAAATTGAAAAAAGTGTTCTCTTAAAAAGATTTTCTGTTTCAACGCAATACATAAAAAATTTTCGAATAATGCAGCTGCCATTACATACCTGGGCTTATGAAGTCATCTTAACCTTTTAACAATAGACATTATATTACAGTATTAGTATCTTTAACGTAATCATATCCTACTGCCTTTCAATGCTATTTAGATTGATTTTATCTAATAATGACAATCATTGTTCAGTTCAGACGTTATAAAACGTTTTTCTGGAAAAGAAAAAGGTTTTACAATTGAGTTATACTCTCATTAAAAGGCATCCAAGGATAAAATGAAATTTTTATTATCCTAAAGATAATTCATGTAATACAATTAATATACAATGAAATATTGAAATTTGATGTAATATACATTTAGTTAAAGTCTCGATAAAACCGTTGTAGCCATAACAGAAAAGTTATGTAGTATGAAGCAGGAGTTGAATAACATATATTATTGACATAATTCTTACGTAAAATGGTACTGGACTTAAAATGCGGTCCTTAAATAAGATATTAATCATGTACTTTTACAAAAAAAAACGAGTTCCACGCTACAACCCTCTAACAAACAACTAACTTTTTCGGTAGCATTTATCTTCTGTACGAAGTAAATTAAGCACTGTTTCTTGTACTCACTAGTCAAGCCGGAGAGTTAATTTCCGTTTAAATAAAAAACAAATACCTAAAACAAATATTTTTTAAGAAATCTATTGATAAGTTTTTTTTTTTTTTTTTTTTTTTTTTTTTTTTTTTTTTTTTTTTTTTTTTTTTTTCCCAAACGTAAAAGCTTCCCTGCATAATTGAATCAAAAGCTTTCTAAAACGCATCAAAAACTACAAAGATTTGAATCATTATATCTGATAAGCATTTGACATCGTTGATAAAAGACAGAAATCTGTAATCCACGTTCTGCTCTAATCTACAAGAATCATACAAAACAATAACAACAAACGAGAAAACACGTTCATGACTTAGTAATACTAATAAAGCTCCCTCTGAAGGATTTGTAAAGCTTATACTTAACTTTGATACAAGATGCCTCTATAAAATGAAATAAAAACTCTTGAAGATCAACCATATAGAGATTTCATTTAGCTGTTTGTACAAAATATTGGTATCGTAAATCAAGAATATCCGATACAACAGTTGAAAAAATGAAAAAAAAAACTTAGACATTTCTTTTAATCACGAACCATACTAGTCTGACAGGCTTGTTCTTTAAGTTGTAATTCCGATCCTCGGGTGTTAAATATAATCAAGAGAAGCTATATATTTAGGAGTAAGACTAAAAGCATTTATCTGATATATATATATATATATATATATATATATATATATATATATATATATATATATATATATATATATATATATATATATATTTCTTTAAATGAATAAATATATTGTAGTTTACATAAGTGGACATACAGGCTGCAGCGTTTTATTTATTTATTTATTCATTTATTTATTTATTTATTTATTTATTTATTTATTTTTGAAGGATTAACAAAACAAAATAAGAAGAAAAAATCTGGTTTTCCAAAATATTTTTCGCAATTGAAGTGCATTATTTGTTAATGTTGTACAAAATAAGCTACTGTTACATCAGTTGGGCAATGAATACACCAATCCAATAAAGTAACATTTCTTTATATTTATAAATAATAAATACAGTTTAATTAATACTTTTTACATAAAAGTGGTAAAGAATTACCAAATTTAGTTTTGTTAAAGCAAATAATAGCATAGCATTTACAACCAAGCACACACGGAATGAAACAAATTAAATAATACTAATAACCCTAACCCTAAATAATAAAATGAAATTTGATATAATGAAAAAATAAGTAGATGAGTAGTTTATGTAAAGTACCATCGAAGGACCACAGCTGACTTATTTGTATTTGCAAAAAAGTAATCCATAAATGAGTAGGGATTTTTTTTACAAATCTTTTAATGTAAGATGCTCTCAAGATAAGTCCTTTAGTTCAAAATTTCAACTTTTAACAAAAACATTAACATAAACGATATATACTGTATTAGAATTTATTTTGGATGTGTATAAATATTTGCGCTTTTGGCAATAAATTAACTTCCGCCAATATAAATACACTTCAACATCAATTTTACTCACCTGTCTAAGGGAAAGCAATAACAGCGCCAATATTCATATACGCTAAATTTTTTAGACCTTCAGGGTCGCCAAATATAATACGCGCTAATATAAATACTTTTACAGTATCTGTAAATGTGATGTTGGATAAAATTTAAAACCTGAGATTATGACAGATGACATTCCGACTGTACATTAAATATTATTAATAAGCTATACGACAAACGTTATGACTTTAATTTTTCTATTGTCAACTTTCCATTTCTTTACAGTAATATCCCTGCTTCTCCTGCGTATGGTGTAGATGTTTCATAGTTAATACGTTATGGTAGAGCTTGTTCCCACTATGGGGACTTTCTACAACGAAGCAAACTGCTTACAATGCAATTGTTGACGCAAGGATATTGCAAGCCTAGACTAAACAAGGCCCTTAAAAAGTTTTATGGCCTTCATCACAATATTGTTGATAAATATGTAGTCACTATATCCAAACTTATACTGGATATATTTGACTTACCATAGTTCCTTGTTCCTTTCATTCTCAATGTTGACTTCCACGGGACGAGTGTAGCTAGCTGGCCAGGGAGTGCTTATCCTTCTTCAAGAGCACCCGGTCTTACTACCTTCATGAAAGTTCACGCGTATTACTAAATTTGCCAGCTTTCAAAGTTTTTACTTTGTTTTGGGGATTGTGATTTGGACAAGCACTGGTATGTTTGTGTTTTATTGTTATTAAAAGTTTCTTTTTAGCATCATCTTATCGTATATATTAAATAAAAGATTACATTCTTTTCCAAACAAAGTATTGTTTCCTTTCTATAACTTTATATATATATATAATTATACATTTGTAATAACAAATCAATTTTGACACAAGCTGACATTTAAATGCCAACATAGCTATGTTATTGTTTCATATAATCAAAACCGTTTTAAATATCCATTACTTTTATTACTGGTAAACTATAAATATCAAACATTTTATGTTTTAAAGCTGAAGTAGCTTTAAATTCCGGCATGTTTTGAGATCAACTTTTATCAATATTGTTTTACAATACATGTTTAAAAAATATACCTTACAGTCTGAAGTCCCATAGTCGAGTACCTTTTAAATTAATGAAATTATCATAATATCTTGAAATGCTATGTATGTTTATTATCATTATAATTATTATTATTATTATTATTATTATTATTATTATTATTATTATTATTATTATTATTAATGAGCAAATAATGTTGTCTTGTTTTGATTTTTCATTTCTTTTTTTGTCTGTTCCTGTCATAATTTTTTTTCGTGGTTTTGTCATTGCCTAGTGCAGTAGCAAAAACATTACTTTTGAAACGGTAAAAAGGCTTGACACATTTTCGATGATGTTTTCTCTTAAATGACCATATTCAAAGGCTTTTTTTCAAACACAACGATTTGAACTGGCCAGTTCAAATAAAACTGGCTTGTTGTTGTCTTTTAATGTGAAAAACAATCCTGTGGCACGATATTATACCTTACTAACTCAAAACTACATCGCTGATAATCAGGATACTGTAATGTGATGCTGGTATTCTCTGTAATGTAATATGATTAGCATCATTTGAATCAAACATATCCTGTACAATGTTAATTCAATTTTTTATCCATTACGTTCTGGCTAGCAGAATTACGTAATACACAGAAATAAAAAAGTCAAAATTAGTGTTAAATGTACAAAGGTGTGCTTCTTGGTAAAATTTCTGAGCATGAATTATTGATTACAAAGCTTGTGCAGAGATCTAGCTTCTAGGGTTTAATGTAAAAAAGTGTTTCTGTAAAGGTTCTATGCATGAGATATATAGAGTTAAGGTTTTGCGTTTTAATTTTAAATTTGTTTGACTATATATGTATCATATCAAATAAATGTGAAATAAAACGCTAAGCGTAATATATTTATTTATATTTAATCGAAACATTTTATTTGTGTTTTGAATGTATATATATATATATATATATATATATATATATATATATATATATATATATATATATACAATATATATATATATATATATATATATATATATATATATATATATATATATATGAAACAAGCGTGATGGAATGATTGATAATTTATCGTATGACGTATTCCCACAAACAAATTGAGGATCGTCCTGGAAATCTTATGATTTTACGTTTGAGAAATAATAATAAAAATCTGATTAGAAAATCAGAATCATCTAAGAGCTTTTTGTATGGTCTAAGAAACAAAATAAAATCTATTTTTGTTGTGTAAGATAATCCCAATGATATTTCCAAATCGTATGGAAATTTCCATGCGAATATAGAAATATTTTATATTAACGAGAATATTAAAGATATTTTAAGACTCTTCCAATTAATACAAGTCTTGTTATTTTTAACAGATAAGAATTTGAATAGAAACCGTTAAAAGAAGTGCTAAAAATCCCTTTTGTATCAAAGTCAGACACCAAATGATATTGCTATATTCAATCATGCAGAAATATCTTGTGGTTGTGATTAGAACAACAAAAGATTTGGCAATAAATATACCGGTAGTTTCAGCACAATGACAATTTAAAATATTCGTTGATAACATTGTTTGTCTATTATGCAGCCATGTTTTTTGGAACAGAGGAATCCATGTTGAAACAGATATCGATCACCTTTTTTATTGATGATTTGTTGACGTCATGCTAATGCACTTGTTAGATTTCAAAAGGGGTAGCTGAATCGGACATTTAAACATTACTGATAAAAATTACATAACGTTTTGTGTTAAATTTAATCTTTAAATGGTTGTAATCATAGGGTTATTATTGTTCTATAATGGCAGTACACTACAATGTTACTTCCATTGGCTTTTCATGTTTTATTCTCACTATGCATATTCATTAGTTTAAATATCTTTTTTTTATTTACAGCTGAGTCCAGAATGACTCTGAATTGTTTCCGGGATTTACCGAATGATCGGATAACAAACCTTACCATTGGTTACGTCAAAAAAATCTATTAACACGTCATTTAATGCAATTTCGGAAATTCGAACTTTAAAGACGTAAAGATGCTATATTAGAGAAATGTTTTTGGCCAATTCTAAACCTAACGTAGATAAGAAATCGTGATTTAACCAACAGAAACATTCAAATAACATCTTTTACATAGAGCAAATCTGTCTTCCACATCTTGTAAATTACATAATTATGACATTATCTGATTTAATAATAAAACCAATATATAAAACACGCCAGCATTATAACAAAGTCTCTTAAAAGTATCTTTGTGCACTTCTTATTGATTTCTTAATTATTCTTTTTACCACTTATTTTACTTCTATTCATTTTTAACATAATTAGTGCTAATAAGGCAATTTATTGCTTACTAGAGATACAGAGGGATGTCCTGTAGAGCTAACAAGATTTTAAAGTGGAGTTAACGCTTATCGAAAAACGGAAGCATTCAAATACATAACAATTCAGTATTTAGTAGCCTTGGGATGATTTTTATAATAAAATTTGTAAAAAAAAATTATATGTATAAATTTGAGGCAGTAAAATTACTTTTAATTGGATAAATAACAAAATTATCTGTTAAATTCTGATGTGCTATATGTGCACATTTGCAGTGCCTCATAAATTCACAATCACCACTACGACATAAAACATGTTAATAAGAAAAGATGAACTTATATTTGGACCACTGATAATAAAAACTTGAACATCAGACTGGTACTAGCATTATATTCTAGTAGTGGAATTGCAGGAAACCTCACCGCTCTACTAAACCCTGGTAATATTGTCAAGACCAAGAAAAAACCACAAAACCAACAAAAGAAACAAAACATTAAAAACATATATTGATACTGATTGTAAAACTAATATATATATATACTTTTAAGAGACCTTGTAATCATGTGACGGGTTTTATGTATCGTCATAGGTCCTAGTTCCTTTCATTCTCAATGTTGACTTGCACGTGACGAGTGTGGCTAGCTAGACAGGAGGTGCTTACCCTTCCGAAGCACCCGGTCTCACTTCCTTGATGGAAGTTCACGTGTATTACTAAATTTGCATCTTCAAAGATTTTTACTTTGTTTTTGGGATTGCGATTTGGACACTGATATGCTTGTGTTTGTGTTTTATTTCATCATTGAAGCAGATATTGAGCATGAGACGGCTAATAGAGATTTGATAGCGGATACATTATATAGTAATTCCCCCTGGACATACATGCTTTCTTAAATAGGGAAATTAATAATCAGTTGTGTTAAAAAAACATAATTTTTGTGAAAGAAGAGGGTAGTTAAATCAAAATTGCTTTGAACCCTTGTTTCATTACAGATGTTCATCTGGTCATCATGTAACCCTTAACAACCCGAAGGAAATGCAATAAAAACAACGAGGCCTAAATTTATAAGTAAAGTAGCTTTATTGGCGTAAATAAAATAGAGATTATATGCTTCCTTGAAGCTTTTCTGAATATCTCCGTAGGAATATATATATATATAACGCTTTTATGATTTGTTTTGTAACATATATTGAAGATGTATTAACTAGTTTTTTATATCAGTAATCTGAGTAAATACCATTTAGCAAAATTTTCAGCCGTCTTAAGTTTTGAAATTTGTTTACATTTCAGGTCTGTTCCCTCATGCAAAGCATTCCTTAGCTAGATTTATTAACTGTTTGGCTTCTTTTTTTATCTATCACACTGTTTGGTCCCTAGTGTCACTGATAGGAATGATTTTCAAAAATGTGCACATATGGCACATCAAAATTTAACAAGTATTTACATTGACGATTTTGAACGTTATTGGATTTAATAGCGAAATAAAATTCAGTGCATTGGATACAATGTCATCGGTATCACAAATTACATAAACACAGATATGTTATTAATTTTTCGGGTTCAAGTTGTAGAGTTCTCCCAAATACGAATTGCCACAGCTCGACAACAGGTAAATATTTTGGGAAATTTTTATTTCTTTTAGCTATTATACAAGATAGCAAAATTTAGCAAATTTTTCGGCCGTTTTAATTTTTGAAATTTATTTGAAACTTAGGTCTGTTCCCTCATGCAATGCATTCCTTGGCTGGATTTGTATTCATATGATTTTAGATTCATTATTTTGCAACTGTTTGGCTTATGTTTTTCATCTATCAAACTCTTTGGCCCCTAATGTCACTGATGAGGAATGATTTTCCGAAATATGCACATCTGGCACATCAAAATTTAGCATGGTATTTGTTATATATTTGATTCAAAAACTTTAAAAAAAAATAAAGGCTACTTGCAAAAATTGTACAATTTTTCAGCCATCAAAATGTTTTTAAAAAACTTGAAACAAAAATTTGTTCCCTTGTACGAAGCATTGTTTGGTTGGATTTAAATTCACATATCTTGAAACTTCTGGATCCTTACATATTCATTTGTTTGGCTTATGTCTTCATATCTGTTAATGTTAACATTACGGCCCCTAGAGTCAATAATGAAGAATGACTTTTAAAATGAACACATATGGCACAAAAAACTTAAGAGACAATTTTGTTTTAAATTAACTTTTAACTCGTAATTTGCAATAAGTGTTTTTCATAGTAAACATTCGTTCTGCAAGATAAGCGAATCCATGTAATAATCATAAATTATAATAAAACAAACAACTTGAAAATTTATTGTAAATAAACCAAGTACCCATCCGATGAAGGGCTGTATTTAAAGTTGTTACACCAGGAGTATATCAATGTAATTCCCCTGATTAATATATTGACTTGAAAATCTTATGTTTTCATGAAAAATTAAATTCAGGATACATTTAAATATGTAAATCATTATTTATAGATATTTCTGCACATAATTATTCTCTAAAGAGCATTATTATCAGCTGTGATATCTATGAATTTTTTTCTTTTAAATTAAAAAATACACCACATGTTTGCAATATAAAAGTTTACAGGATAGTACAATGAACAAAATTAGTTTTATCGACAATTTTTTTAATAAAGAAACAAAACAATTACCAGGATTATTAAATAAACATTATCAGTTTACATTTATATATAATTGACTTTTTGACAATCATTTTGCTGACCTTATTTGTTTGTTTTATTGATGTTCAAGATTTTTTTATTGTGTTGGGTGCTTTTAAGTATTGTAACATTGTGGTTGTAGATTTCAAGAGGTTAGAGCTACTATGTTGGATACTGTTTGAGTACACTAACATTGTTGTCTTATATTTCAAAAAGAAAAAGTGTAAGAGTCTTTCAGAAGCATAAAATCCTCTAACTTTTATGAACGAAAACAGCAATTCTTAACAAGCGTTTAATCTATCTCAGCTTTCTGTATGTGTGTAAATTAATATAGTTTGGGAAAAGAATTTTGCAAATTATAAAAGTTTTTAAGACTGTATGGATGCATTAAATTGTGTATCAGTTGAACAAATTGGCAAAACGCATGCGAATGTTTTTAGCCCAGGATTTTTTTTTTTTTTTTTTTTTTTTTTTTTTTTTTTTTTTTTTTTTGGGGGGGGGGGGGTTAAACAAGGCTTTAAAAGATATGAATCAGAACCCAGATATATGTATATTTTGTTTTCCGTGTTAATGATACCCAGTCTGTATTATTTAACACATGTTCTTGATGGTAATCTATACCTGTGTACTAATTTTGAGAACATCAGTGTTTATATCACCATCAGGAACTTGTGCAAAATTCTAACTCTCATTTATCTTCTTGTGGAAATGCCGAGTGTTTTATTCATATGATATTGATATGCCACTTAAACAACGTTATATTGATTTGCCACCTAAACTATGTTATATTGATTTGCCACTTAAACAATGTAATACTTGATTTGCCACAAGGTAACTAGGAGCACAATTCACCCTCTAAAACATAAAAGACTTATTAGTATTAATAACGTTAACATTGTTTAGGATTTACTTTTTTCCCTCTAGAAGTATCAAAAACAGTTTAAAGACTGTTATCTTACACATGATCGGTTTTAAGTTTCACATCATACCAGAAGAGTAACATTCTACCATTAAAACGTATTAAAGTCTGTCTCGATATGGTGAAGGAAAATATTCAAAGGAGTAATCAATGAAACAACAAACCTTCATCAAACTGCCAAATATATTCACTTTTAATCTGCTTAGCTTGGATTTAAACCGATTTGGTAAACATGAATAGCATAACATAACATAACATAAATATATTTTAATAGAGTCTCACCTCAAATTAATCATATTATGTACAAGTATATAAAACGGCATATATTGAGCCACTCTTAAAAGAGTTATTAGAGACTACTTAAAACACGCACACACACACAACACACACACATACAGTACACATACAAACACACACACACACACACACTATATTTAATCTACTACAGTATATAACAACGATTTTTGTTAGCTTAAGACAAAATGCCATGGTTGGCATTCAACATAACATATATACATTTATACTTGTTATCAACATATAATTCATACAATATATAATAACATATACCTTGTACATATAAATGATCACTAAGATCATAATACAATACATACTTAATATTAACAATTTTTCAATAAATTATCTACAGCGAGGTTATGTTGAATGTTTAATGAGAGAGAGAGAGAGAGAGAGAGAGAGAGAGAGAGAGAGAGAGAGAGAGAGAGAGAGAAATACACTCTTATCTTTCATTCCTAGTTTACAATGCCAGAAATCGGTCCCATATCTTTAAAAAATGTTCGTAGTCCCCTTTTTTGTTGCTATTAATTTTTGAATATTTATCATATCTTTAATAGTATTTTGATAGGCCACTAAGAGACAATATTTTATTTAAGCATCTTGATTTAAAAATGAAATATTTGGTTTGTGTAATAATTAAATTTTTAACATTATCTCTCATGACAAAGTCTCCAAAAATTAATATTTTTTTTATTTAAAGATATGAATATATTGTTATTAAGGAAGCATTCAGTCTATTAAATATAAAAAGTTCTGGACAACTTCACATTCCCAAAATAAATGGATAATAGTTTCTACGTGCAGTTTACAAAACGTACAAAAGGAATCATTTCTTTGTTTTATTTTAAGTAAAAGATCATTAGTACCAAGAATATTATGTACGATTCTATATTAAAACCAATGTAACTTGGTTCCAGCTAGAGGATTAAATATGTTTTTGTACATGTATATTCTGTTCCAGTTTTCATCTGTTAAATCGTTAAATAAGTTGTCCCATTTTAATCTTGAAGCTGGTTACACGAGTTGTATTTCAGTTTGTTATACATATCTTTCGATCCACATTTACTTTTTAACAGTTTTTGGATGTTAATTTGGAATAAATGGATAATGAACTCTTTCAGTTTTTGGCAATTAATTTGCTTTAGCATTTGTTTTGGGGCATTTAATACGGATAAATCGTTAATGAAGTTTAAATCAGCATTGGAAATTAGTATTAAGTTCGCCACAAGAAAGAAAATTATTGTTATTATTAATTATATCATTTACACAATAAATGCCTTTAGAAAACAGGTTTTTATAAAATGCTGAATTTTTTCCAACTTTTATATTTGAGTTATACCATAGACAAAATTTTCCTGGTTCCATCCATTTATTAATTTCAGTGTCTTTCTCAATTAATGTTTTCCATGCAATAAAAACATCACTCCAAAATTTGTTTTTTAACTTGTTTGCAACTTGAATAAGAAAAGTATCCTCAAGCTTAAACATCTTATCAAGATTAACTTGAGAATTTATTATGTTGGTCCTGTAGTGTGAATCAGTCTACGGATCCAAGTTGTCTTGAGAGCTAGGACATATGAATTAAGATGAATCATTTTTAAACCCCCTTCTTGATGATTTTTTATCATAATATCTCTTTTTATCCTATCCACTGGATTGTTCCAAACGAAATTATAAATTAATCTGTTTAATTCTTTCAGAAATTTTTGGCTAGGGTTGGGAATTGAAATAAACAAGTGATTGAATTGAGATATTAAAAATTTTCAATACAGATATTCTACCTATGGGAGTCAAGGTTAGGTTTTTTTCCATGTTTCAAGTAGAATGTTTACTTCTGTCGTGTTTTTATTGAAATTCAAAGTCACAGATTTTATTCATATCAACATCAAAAATAATTCCGAGTAAGTTAAATCGTGTTATTCCCCATTTAAGTTTGTAGTCTTTACAGAGTTCCTCACTACTATATAACAAGCGTTAAATGTTACTTTTTATGAAGAACGCTCTAAAACATATTATTAGTAAGAAAATAATATTATTATACATCATGCTATTTTTAAGAGTTGTTAAGGAACACAATTATCACCTGATTTACGATTACTTGGAAATCTCCAAAACTTGATTTGTAATATATATATATATATATATATATATATATATATATATATATATATATATAAAAGTTATTTATCATATGCGCAATGATGACAGGTTAATGGTGTATAGAAGTTCAATGTCTTTGAGTCAATCAATGGAGAGACCATTCATGACAGCGTAATAATTCTAAATTATTTTATTTTAACTTGGAAATCAAAGAATGCATAAAAGTTTAATTGATATTAGAAAGTCAAAAGATTTATAATGCAAGTTTAGCATTTCACAGACGATGGGAGTCACCGAAGATACTTGGAAATGTTTTCATAAATCGACATTTAAAAATGCAAGTTAATTTCCCAGTCCGTATTAGGCTTATTACGATGTATTGAAAAAGTCGTTGACTGACACCGTGATTAATTTATTTTCTGTGATTATGTTTGAGAAGTGTTACTGTGTCTTAGGAGGTAGAAACATTTTGAGAAAAAGACATCGGTTATTAAATCAAATGTAACGTTTAAAATAAATGCATTTTGTAGCGCATTTGTTTGTTATACATTGTTCATTGTGGTATATATATCCCAAAGCGGTGTTTAGGAAATTATTGTTATGAATCATACATAACCATTTGTCATGGGAGAGATTATGATATACTGCAAAGTTCACAACTGTCCCTCAATAAAATCTAAATGAAACCAATTAACAACGATCAACCCCAAAATCTAAAAAAAAATTAAAATGACAAATAATACTGATGGAAAATAAGATATTCTAAATTGAATCATTTATCTCTGGTTCTATAAAACAATACAATTTACATATTATATCTCATATCCACAGGGAATAGTTAATTTCCTGTAAGAGTATCATAAATCAGGTTGTAACGTGTTAATGGACATGAAGACACGTACACCATGTCTAAATGCTTTTACAATCTATATCACAATTGGACGATTAAGGTTTCGCTGTGTAAATTTGACAATCGATTCTGTACTGAAATAAACACGTTATCCATGGAGACATGGGTGTTTAATACCTCCACAAAATTATCAAAATCACGACTTCTATATCATATAGATATAAGTTACAATAATGCATGACGTACATAAGTAAGGGTGGATTATCAAAGCAATATAAACATATTATTTATTGTATTCTGATGGAGATAACTTCTAACCACAACACAAGATTTTATTAATTTGCTCTCTCTCTCTCTCTCTCTCTCTCTCTCTCTCTCTCTCTCTGTGCGTGGTTTTTTTTTTTTTTTTTTTTTTTTTTTTTCTTTTTTTTTTTTTTTTTGTTAAGAGATATAAATTTTAATTATTCATACATGTTCAAACAAAGTTTAGTATGGGAGTCACCAAATAAAATCATAATTACATCACTAGACATGAATTCCATCGCCCGTTTTAAGAAGGCAGTTTTAAAACCAGAGATTTTTTATATGTTTCCTTTTCTGTTTGTTATTTGAAATATGTTTTTGGTTGAATTTCCCTTGCAGTCTAGTTTATTTGTTTTGTTTTATCGGTTAATAATTTACCCCTTTTTTCCTTTTTTTTTTTCTTGCGTAACATTTCTAAGTTGTAACGACGATTTTTATTTATTAGTTTTTATCTTTAACATGTTTTATTCAATTTATCATATTCTAATCTATGATAGAACGGCAATTATATGGAGTTACAGTAAAACATTGTTTTTAATTGAAATATACTGTGAAAATAAACCAATTTGAATATTATCTCTTTGGCTTCAAAAGATAATGTATGGGTAAGTTTTAGGGAAAAATCGTTATTACTAAACTATCTGCATCAAAAGAAATTAAACAGTAAAAATGAAATGTGCAGAATAGCCGTCATAAGGATAATTGTCACTTTCATGTATTTGACTCTTTAAACGATAAGATGGTTTTTGATTAATTTAATTACAGTGTTGCTGTTTGAAATAACAATAGAAAGTTGTTTACTTAATGACAGATAAGAGAAAATTTCAATTGCTGCATCACAACCGTAAAAAAATTTAAAAAAAAATTTAACTGAAAAACGTGTAATCGACAAGATCACACGCCACTACATGATAAAACACAAACAAACGCATGATGAAAGACACTTCATTTAGAGCACTGTCATTCCCTACTCTTGAATGGGAACTGGAATATGTACTGTAACGGTTATGTCAAAACACTATGACGGGCTCTCAACCATCCGTTTTTGCACAATATGTAATTCGAAAAAACGCAGTGTAAAAATAAATTTGTATTGCATTAAACTACTGCCATTTTATTTGTTGGTTTAGCACACACACACACACACACACATATATATATATATATATATATATATATATATATATATATTCAGACCAGATAATTCTAACTTAATTCTTTGTAAAATCCTGTCTTTAATTGGTAAATAAGTTGTCACGTTGACTAACGTCGCATCAGTGATTTGTCATTTTACATTCGCGACGAGATCATTTTACATCTATTGGCGACGAGATCATTTTACATCTATTGGCGACGAGATCATTTACAGCTATTGGCGACAAGATCATTTTACATCTATTGGCGACAAGATTATTTTACATCTATGAGCGACAAGTTCATTTTACAGCTATTGGCGACAAGGTCATTTTACAGCTACTAGCAACGAGATCATTTTGGCGACAAGATCATTTTACAACTATTGGCGACAAGGTCATTTTACAGCTATTGGCGACAAGATCATTTTACATCTATTGGCGACAAGGTCATTTTACAGCTATTGGCGACGAGATCATTTTACAGCTATTGGCGACGAGATCATTTTACACCTTTTGGCGACAAGATCATTTTACATCTATGAGCGACATGTTCATTTTACATCTTTTGGCGACGAGATCATTTTACAGCTATTGGCGACAAGATCATTTTACATCTTTTGGCGACGAGATCATTTTACAGCTATTGGCGACGAGATCATTTTACAGCCATTGGCGACAAGATCATTTTACATCTTTTGGCGACAA
This sequence comes from Tegillarca granosa, assembly GCA_029721355.1. NCBI lineage: Eukaryota > Metazoa > Mollusca > Bivalvia > Arcoida > Arcidae > Tegillarca > Tegillarca granosa. The sequence goes on along the minus strand of CM056606.1, from coordinate 39,258,074 downwards.
GATCATTTTACAGCTATTGGCGACGAGATCATTTTACAGCTATTGGCGACAAGATCATTTTACAGCTATTGGCGACAAGATCATTTTACATCTTTTGGCGACGAGATCATTTTACAGCCATTGGCGACAAGATAATTTTACATCTATGAGCGACGAGATCATTTTACAGCTATTGGCGACGAGATCATATTACAGCTATTGGCGACAAGATCATTTTACATCTTTTGGCGACGAGATCATTTTACAGCTATTGCCGACGAGATCATTTTACAGCTATTGGCGACAAGATCATTTTACAGCTATTTGCGACAAGATCATTTTGGCGACGAGATCATTCTACATCTATTGGCGACCAGAGAAAATCTACTTATCTCTACGGATTGAAGACAAGCTCGTTTATGGGTTTGATTTAAAAGTGTATTATGGTTTGCATTGATCTAGTTGATAGCTCGCGGAGTCAGTATGTCACATACCAATTACCTAGTCACCTGGTACCAGGGTGAACCAATCAAAACTCTGCACTCTCAATGCCGAGTGTCAAGGAAGAAATCAGTATCTTAAATTGTAAAGTATTGTCTATGAATCGGCCTGGGTTAAAACCTATGACGTCCCCCCTATCCGGACGGACACTCTTCACCTTAGTCAATGAAGCATGCTTGTGGTTGGACAGGAATCGACCAGGCTCAGATAGAAAAATGGCTGCAAATAAAACAGCAGTTTGGCCTGGATACGCACAACAAAGTGGCCGCATTGCTCCTGAACACATTGCTCCTGGTCATCGATATGATATATAAGCCATCTCAGGCAAAGTGTTTTCAGGCGAAACGTAAAGTTATTGTCAAAAAACATATCAAAATTTCAATATCGATTTTGAATGAAAACCAAATATTTTGTGTAGAAGCATGCTTCTATGCTGTGTTTGTTGAGAATGCCTCGTTTTGGATAAAGAATCTTATGATCAATATTTTAAATCAAACTTCAACGTAATTATATGTTTTATCATGGAACTAAATATCACATTTTAATGAGAGGCATAGTTAAGACAAACGGCGTCGTTTTATATTTTTCATAGGAAAACTTTTTGTAGCTTTAAAACAAAGCAATATCAACCTGAGTAAATGAACATGTATAATAAAACAGAGAAAAAACAGCAAATTAACAATCAATGAAAAGAAACGGAAACGTCTCTGCTACTAAATAAATCTTATAACAACATTTTAAATGCGTCTTATTTCATTTTATTTTAGCTCGAAGTTAAAAATAGAAACGCATCATCTGTTTTATAAGAATCATATATCATTTATACATGAAGAATAATGACGTCTTCATTCACTTTACACGCACAGAAGATAGATATATAGCCTTTTTAAATGTTGTTTGTGATTCTGGAGAGTTACTATAAATGTAAAATATTGTGTCAGAGAAAAAAAATTAAATATGTAGAAAACTTGAAGTTCAAATCCTTTATGATGATCCGCTTTTAGTCATTATCATTTTTAAATATACAATACAAATAACTTGTTGAATTCCGATGTGCCGTATGTGCACATTTCGGAAAATTATTCCTCATTAGTGTAAATGATCAGCTTTGTAATATTTATAATATGTGTAACAAAAGAGAAAGGAGCACATTTCAGTAACTCGTATAATTAATGAATGCAAAACATCACTTGTTTTAGGCCTTGTTTAACGACCCTTACTTAGGAATATTGAATGTCAGTGAAAATACAACTGTATTCTTTACATTTGATTTTTTTATTATTGATGAACACTTAACTTTTTATGTTTGATGTTTATGGATCACAGTCGTCCGAAGGACGGATTTGGTTTTTTAAAAATTTATTTATTTATTTATTCATTCATTTGTTTATTTATTTTTATTTTTTTTATTTTATTATATTATAATTATTATTATTTTTTTTTTTTTTTTTTTTTTTTTTTGCATTACGGTATCCTCCATCTGCCTTGTTCTGTGGCCCATTGAAATAATTGATGCTTCTCACGTGCTTGAAGCATAATTAATCAAATTAAATCTAATCTATGTATGAATTTAGGTTTAATTTCTGTTTTCCTGTATATAAAATGTAAGAAATATTTGGAACTAAAACATATTTGGCATCATGCATTGATACAGAATACACGACACAATACAATTTTACAAATGAAAGAGAAAAAAACTAGAAAAACACTTACTTTCTGCATTTAAAATTCAACAATTTTTTTTTTTTTTTAATATTTAACCACTGGTTGTTCAAGTTTCAAACAATTTCAGAATCTTAAATAGAACAATTGTTTTATGTTAAAATGTTTTTCTTCTAAATCAGCAAAATATGTGAACATTGTTAAAATAATTAAGTTTAGTTCTCTCTGTAAGATCATTCCGTTTGACATTTTCTTTCAATTATGTTTTGTCTCATTTTGTTTCTAAATTAATTAAACTATATTAAAATCGACATAAGCAGTATAAAAAGTCGCAGACGATAATAAAATTATAATTTTAATCAATATCTGTAAATGTATCCTCACTGAATAATACGTATAACAAATCTTACAATAGACTAAAAGCATAATGCAACGAAATACATGACAAAACAAAAAAAAGAAACATCTAAGCCAAATATATATAATAATACAACAAAAACAGCCAGCCGAGAAATAAAGGACAAACCAATATGATTATAAAACTCCTGATTTTGTATGAGCACTAGAGTTAGTCTTAGTGACAAACCAATATGATTATAAAACTCCTGATTTTGTATGAGCACTAGAGTTAGTCTTAGTGACAAACCAATATGATTATAAAACTCCTGATTTTGAATGAGCACTAGAGTTAGTCTTAGTGACAAACCAATATGATTATAAAACTCCTGATTTTGAATGAGCACTAGAGTTAGTCTTAGTGACAAACCAATATGATTATAAAACTCCTGATTTTGAATGAGCACTAGAGTTAGTCTTAGTGACAAACCAATATGATTATAAAACTCTTGATTTTGAATGAGCACTAGAGTTAGTCTTAGTGACAAACCAATATGATTATAAAACTCCTGATTTTGTATGAGCACTAGAGTTAGTCTTAGTGACAAACCAATATGATTATAAAACTCCTGATTTTGAATGAGCACTATAGTTTGTCTTAGTGACAAACCAATATGATTATAAAACTCCTGATTTTGAATGAGCACTAGAGTTAGTCTTAGTGACAAACCAATATGATTATAAAACTCCTGATTTTGAATGAGCACTAGAGTTAGTCTTAGTGACAAACCAATATGATTATAAAACTCCTGATTTTGTATGAGCACTAGAGTTAGTCTTAGTGACAAACCAATATGATTATAAAACTCCTGATTTTGAATGAGCACTAGAGTTAGTCTTAGTGACAAACCAATATGATTATAAAACTCCTGATTTTGAATGAGCACTAGAGTTCGTCTTAGTGACAAACCAATATGATTATAAAACTCCTGATTTTGAATGAGCACTAGAGTTAGTCTTAGTGACAAACCAATATGATTATAAAACTCCTGATTTTGTATGAGCACTAGAGTTTGTCTTAGTGACAAACCAATATGATTATAAAACTCCTGATTTTGAATGAGTACTAGAGTTAGTCTTAGTGACAAACCAATATGATTATAAAACTCCTGATTTTGAATGAGCACTAGAGTTAGTCTTAGTGACAAACATATATGATTATAAAACTCCTGATTTTGTATGAGCACTAGAGTTAGTCTTAGTGACAAACCAATATGATTATAAAACTCCTGATTTTGAATGAGCATTAGAGTTAGTCTTAGTGACAAACCAATATGATTATAAAACTCCTGATTTTGAATGAGCACTAGAGTTAGTCTTAGTGACAAACCAATATGATTATAAAACTCCTGATTTTGTATGAGCACTAGAGTTAGTCTTAGTGACAAACCAATATGATTATAAAACTCCTGATTTTGAATGAGCACTAGAGTTAGTCTTAGTGACAAACCAATATGATTATAAAACTCCTGATTTTGTATGAGCACTAGAGTTAGTCTTAGTGACAAACCAATATGATTATAAAACTCCTGATTTTGAATGAGCACTAGAGTTAGTCTTAGTGACAAACCAATATGATTATAAAACTCCTGATTTTGTATGAGCACTAGAGTTAGTCTTAGTGACAAACCAATATGATTATAAAACTCCTGATTTTGTATGAGCACTAGAGTTAGTCTTAGTGACAAACCAATATGATTATAAAACTCCTGATTTTGAATGAGCACTAGAGTTAGTCTTAGTGACAAACCAATATGATTATAAAACTCCTGATTTTGAATGAGCACTAGAGTTAGTCTTAGTGACAAACCAATATGATTATAAAACTCCTGATTTTGTATGAGCACTAGAGTTAGTCTTAGTGACAAACCAATATGATTATAAAACTCCTGATTTTGAATGAGCACTAGAGTTAGTCTTAGTGACAAACCAATATGATTATAAAACTCCTGATTTTGTATGAGCACTAGAGTTAGTCTTAGTGACAAACCAATATGATTATAAAACTCCTGATTTTGTATGAGCACTAGAGTTAGTCTTAGTGACAAACCAATATGATTATAAAACTCCTGATTTTGTATGAGCACTAGAGTTAGTCTTAGTGACAAACCAATATGATTATAAAACTCCTGATTTTGTATGAGCACTAGAGTTAGTCTTAGTGACAAACCAATATGATTATAAAACTCCTGATTTTGTATGAGCACTAGAGTTAGTCTTAGTGACAAACCAATATGATTATAAAACTCCTGATTTTGAATGAGCACTAGAGTAAGTCTTAGTGACAAACCAATATGATTATAAAACTCCTGATTTTGAATGAGCACTAGAGTTAGTCTTAGTGACAAACCAATATGATTATAAAACTCCTGATTTTGTATGAGCACTAGAGTTAGTCTTAGTGACAAACCAATATGATTATAAAACTCCTGATTTTGAATGAGCACTAGAGTTAGTCTTAGTGACAAACCAATATGATTATAAAACTCCTGATTTTGTATGAGCACTAGAGTTAGTCTTAGTGACAAACCAATATGATTATAAAACTCCTGATTTTGAATGAGCACTAGAGTTAGTCTTAGTGACAAACCAATATGATTATAAAACTCCTGATTTTGTATGAGCACTAGAGTTAGTCTTAGTGACAAACCAATATGATTATAAAACTCCTGATTTTGTATGAGCACTAGAGTTAGTCTTAGTGACAAACCAATATGATTATAAAACTCCTGATTTTGTATGAGCACTAGAGTTAGTCTTAGTGACAAACCAATATGATTATAAAACTCCTGATTTTGAATGAGCACTAGAGTTAGTCTTAGTGACAAACCAATATGATTATAAAACTCCTGATTTTGTATGAGCACTAGAGTTAGTCTTAGTGACAAACCAATATGATTATAAAACTCCTGATTTTGAATGAGCACTAGAGTTAGTCTTAGTGACAAACCAATATGATTATAAAACTCCTGATTTTGTATGAGCACTAGAGTTAGTCTTAGTGACAAACCAATATGATTATAAAACTCCTGATTTTGTATGAGCACTAGAGTTAGTCTTAGTGACAAACCAATATGATTATAAAACTCCTGATTTTGTATGAGCACTAGAGTTAGTCTTAGTGACAAACCAATATGATTATAAAACTCCTGATTTTGTATGAGCACTAGAGTTAGTCTTAGTGACAAACCAATATGATTATAAAACTCCTGATTTTGTATGAGCACTAGAGTTAGTCTTAGTGACAAACCAATATGATTATAAAACTCCTGATTTTGAATGAGCACTAGAGTAAGTCTTAGTGACAAACCAATATGATTATAAAACTCCTGATTTTGAATGAGTACTAGAGCTAGTCTCAGTGAGGCGGTAACAGTTCTGTGAGAAGATAAACACAATCACATTATTTATCTAAAGCTACCAAGTACATCACCAAAACAAAACAGATATGAAAATGAGGGTCCTTTCACTAAAAGTTTCACTAACAACGAGGCGACGAGTTTTTATTTTTTATTATTATTATTAATATTATTATTATTATTATTATTATTTTGATGATTTCGCTAATCAATTCCAAACCCCACCCATCCACCTCCCACCCACCCCCCCCCCAAAATTAAAAAATAATTTCAAAAATCTTCTTTCCACAAACAACTGAGCAAATATCTAAAGCTACCAAGTACATTACCAATACAAAACAGATATGAAAATGAAGGATTTATTTCACTTAAAGTTTCACTAACAACGAGGCACCGATTTTTTTTTATTTTGGAGATTTTGTTAATCAATTCCAACCCCCACCCATCCACCCCCACCTAAAAAATGATAAAAAAAAATTAAAAATAAGATAAAAAAAAAAACTTCTTTGCACAAGCAACTTAGCAAATCCCAATGCGGGATTTATTCTATGCGGTTGATATCATTGTAATTTAAGAAACGTATGAAACAATAAAGATATATTTATATTGGGACTATTGGTTATATTTCTTTTGGTACTGAATATATGTTATCTTTCTATCTCCAAATTATTTTTAATTTGTGACAGGATATTTTTTTTGTCTGCACGAAACAATTACTCTCTAGGCATCCTCTAGGCATTGATACAATCACATAATTACGTGACTTCGTCTCCTTCCAGAACGTTTTTTTTTTTTGTATGATTTTTGTTTCTAATAAGCGGATACAAATTCCTTTAAGCATTGTAGTAGTTTGTATCACTTTTATATATAATTGTTTTTCTGACTATTACTAAGGACAATTTACTTAGCTGCTGCTATCGTTGTTTTTTTTTCTCTCGTACATAAGATGTCACTGGCAATATGCCGTGTAAGATTTTAACTAGCCAGAAGCAAACATCCAGCAGATGTGTCCAAATGCAAATAAGTTAGTCTATTGTTGTTTTATAAAACTTAACCACTATATAGCGTTAGGAATGAACACTTGAACATCGTTTATTTTACAGAGTGTTGATAATGAAAAGAAGGACACGATAGCCAATGTTGTAAAGGGTCAACAGAAAACTGAAACTGAAAGGGCGATTGATATTCGTTAACATAATAACTTGTAGTCTTGGACAAAAATTTCCGGATGCGCACTAGTACAAAACATAAACGCTCGGACAAAACCTTCCGGATGCGTACTAGCACAAGACGTATACGCTCGAACAAAAAATCCGAACGTGCACTAGTACAAAACATAAACGTTAGGACAAAAACCTCAGGATGCGCACTGGCATAATACATAAACGCTCAGACAAAATCTTCCGGATGCACACAAGCACAAAACATTTACGCTCAGACAAAAACTATCGGATGCATACTTGTACAAAACATAACCGCTCGGACAAAAACTAGCGTTTGCACACTTGTACAAAACATAAACGCTCGGACAAAAACTATCGGATGCGCAAAAGTACAAAACATAAACACTCGGACAAAAACTTCCGGATGCACACTAGCACAAAATATAAACGCTCGGACAAAAACTTCCGGATGCGCAATAGTACAAAACATAAACGCTCGGACAAAAACTTCCGGATGCACACTAGCACAAAATATAAACGCTCGGACAAAAACTTCCGGATGCACACTTGTACAAAACATAAACGCTTGGACAACAACTTACGGATGAACACTAGTACAAAATATTAATGCTCGGACAAAAATTTCCGGATGCACACTAGCACAAAACATTAACGCTCGGACAAAAACTTTCGGACGCGCACTAATACAAAATATAAACGCTCAGACAAAAAACTTTCGGATGCACACTAGTACAAAACATAAACGCTTGGACAACAACTTATGGATGCAAACTAGTACAATAATAAACGCTCGGACAACAACTTCCAGATGCGCACTAGCACAAAACATAAACCCTCGGACAAAAACTTCCGGATGCGCACTAATACAAAATATAAACGCTCAGACAAAAAGTTCCTAATGTGCACTAGTACAAAACATAAACGCTTGGACAACAACTTCCGGATCACAGATGTTTTTGGATTATTTCCTGAAATCAGAAAATTGATCTGATCTGTAAAAAAAATGCAGATGCGATGCAAAAACACAACATGTTTATTAACCAGAAACAAAACATGATAACTATTAACAAATGTGCTAGCAAGACGAGCAAAAATACTGGTCTATATTCAAAATATTATAGAATCATTAGTAAGTAGGCGTTTGTACGGTTTATATCAATATACAACAATATATATTACTGAAAAGCATTTTATATGACCTGGATATAACATAAAGTAATATACCATCCTAAATGATATTTTAATGTGTTGTTCACAAAAACAGGGTTATGGTTGTTATATAACTTCTAATGACATCCTCACAAATCATTACAATTTTTAGTTACGTAAACATTATCTTTATCACGGGACGCCTGTGTACTTGAGTTATTGCCTTCATTTTCATTGTTTAAATATTGATTCTATCTGAGTCAATAATAAAGAAAATTTATTTTAAAAAAAAGAAAGAAAAAGGAAAGTTGTAAGTCGATCAATAATAAAGGCGAAAAAGGTATACAAACATGCTGTTGTTATACATGCTGTTCTTAAAACATTCTTAAAATAAATAGCATTTATTGTTATCCTCATTACATGAGATATATGTATATAATTGTGTAACTTAACTAATTATATAAGAGATCAAGTAAACGAACATTGCATAACTATAAGCAAAAACAATTAAAGTGTGAAACATGGTAACCTAAAAATTTTGTGCACAATTATATATACAACATATATTATATGGACCTGTTATAGCATGTCTACTATAGCAAGTCGGAAATTATGGGTTTTGGAGTATCCACGGTATATTGTAGATCAAGAGTTCAGTAGTCTTTGATACAAGGCTGAAGCCCGTAGAATAAACCTGTATGATACTCGAATGAATGAAATCCATTCCTCTGATTGAGTGACACATTTCAATGGTTTACCCAAGAAAGAGAGATATTGCTGGTGTTCACTGTAACTATTCAGTTCAATGTTCCATGTGATTCCGAATTTATCGGTGACGTTTGACCAGAACGCTGTGTGTACTGTAGCTAATGCAGGACATGAACATGTTAAATGCTGAAAAACATTATTAAAAGTCTGAGTACACAAGTCACATGTATGAACATCTGAATTAGGTGGGGTTGTCCAAAGTTTAGAGACAAATTTCGCTGCTGCAAGATCCTCTGCGTTTTTAGCTGTTTCCCAGATAAGAGTTGATGGAATGCTTACCGTGAGCTCGCGATATAATTTAAAATCTAGGTCATTTATAGTACGATGTAACCAGTTTTCTGATTCCGTAGCATGTACATGTAGGTTGACTATTTTCTTCCATTGAAATTTTGCTGGGAAAGTTTGGTTAACAAGAAAATCTTTTAGAAATTCATTCAAGTTGTGTTTGCACAAAATGAACCACAGGTCTGGAATAAAACCTTTCTGTTTATCCGGAGCTTCTATAAAACGATAAAGTCTTTGAATGAATATTTGTTTTGTAAGGTAATTTGAGTTCATGAGACAAAGTTTGCCAAGAAATAGAAGTTTGTGTTTGTCTACTTCAACTGAAAGTTTGTGCATGCCAAGAATGCTTTCACACATATCGGAGCGGGTTCTTATAGGAAGGTCTTGAATTGCCTTGCATATGAAGTGCTGAGATTGATCCAGTGTTTTGATGTCACTTTTCCGGAGATTATTCCAAAATTCACAGCCATAAAGTACAGTCGGTATAACAACTTTTTGGTAGAGCTTTGATAGAACCAATGGATTTGTGGAATTATGTTTAATGTAATTAAATCCATAGAAGGCCTTTCTGCCTTTGTCCACTTTATCCCTTGTGCGATTTGTAGAATTGAAAAATGCGTTTTGGAGAACTCCAAGATGTAAATATTCTTTTGATACCTGTAGTTGAGTATCACCGATGTAACATGAAATTGACAGGTTATCGTAGTGCCGTTCGGCTACCCCAAAAACCAGAATTTCCGACTTGCGTGGACTAAAAGTAAAACGCCAGTTGGAGAAAGACTTATGCATGCCAAATCATCAGCAAATGTAGGGATAGATGTAACAAGCTTGCCGATTCTAGCTCCAAAACCTGATTTATCGAGGAGTTCTAATAACTCATCTATATAAACAAGGTATAGAAAGGTTGAGAGAACTCCTCCTTGTCGTACACCTTGTTGAACGTTAAACCACTTAGAAACTGTACCATTAATGACAACTGCACTGTATGTGTTAACATGGGAGTCATAGAGTAATCTCCATAGGATACCTTTAATGCCTAATCTATGTAGCTTAACTAATAGGCCATGGCGCCATACTGTGTCAAACGCTTTTGTTATATCAAGAAATGCTACATAAACTTTACTACCACGCTCAATGTTATGGTTTAATGTTTCTTGAAAATTGAATACCCCTGTTATACAACTAAGTCCAGTCTGAAAGCCTTGCTGATGGCAATTTTGGAACCTCTGGGCAAAGTCAAGTTTTTAGATATTTAATAATATAACTTTTTCTAGGAGTTTCAACAGAGTTGGTAGGAGCATTATAGGTCTGTAGTTGTCAGGGATCGATTTGTCTTTATTTACCTCCTTTGAATATAGGAATAATTAGGCCTTTACGCCAGGATTCCGGAATACGCCCTAATGTAAAGATAGCATTAAATAGTTTAACAATGAAGACACACAGTTTTCTCCACCATATCGAATATGTTCACCATGAATGCCATCATGACCAGGGGCTTTGTTTAACTTGATATCTCGTACAAAAATAAATCAGAAGTTAGAATAAAAATTACAATCAAGTTTATAAATGATGTAACAAAAAAGTTAGAACAGTAAATATTTTCGGATTTCTGATTTCAATTTTTAAAAATTGGAAATTAAATAGATTGTGACGACAATAAAAGACAACTAATAGGTTTTTAAACCATCAATACCAAATACAATATTCATTTTATTTATAATCCAGCTTTGGTGACTGAGTGGTTACAGTATAATCCAGCTTTGGTGGCTGAGTGGTTACAGTATAATCCAGCTTTGGTAGCTAAGTGGTTACAGTGCCTCTCACCGACAAGCTTGGAATCTCATTCGGGCAGATTATCAGTTTGCTTGTCGACGGTCGGTGGTTTTCTCGGGGGGAATCCGATTTACTCTACCGTTTATGAACTGACCAGGTCGACATAAATAAAAAGAATATTGACTCGGGCTTTACTAAAATGTACTTTTATTTTAATTTTTATTTTAATATATATATAAATTAATTTTATTTTAATATATATATATATAAATATTTATATATATATATATATATATATATATATATATATATATATATATATATATATATATATATATATATATATATATATCAGTAATAATGATTTTTAAAGAATCTGATGGTGGATAAATGAAAGCAACAAATTCTTATGTTAAATGCTTAAATATCTAAAAAGGTATTTCAATAATATAATAATGTTCCAATGTAAGAGATTTTGGTAACGATGGTTACACTAGTTTTCAGACTATGGTCTCAGACAAAAAAAATCGACCAAAGTATAATTTGGTTATATCAAACAATATTTAGCTTCATTTATTTAAGCAGTTTCAATGATTTTTAAAACATCGGCTTAAAATAACCTTTAAAATAACCTTCAAATAATTTCTTCAAATGAATTAAAAAAATCTTTACATCTCGTTGTGGGTATATATCCTGAAATAAACAGGACATTCAATATAAAGTCTAACAGTAATAACTTGTGCTATATATATAAATAACGATCATTCTGGATTTCAAATGGCCGTTACGGACAAAAAATCAAAACTACAAATAATTTTACTAGCCTGATTAAGTTCATTTTTGCATCAACTAAGTACATTTCTTATAAAATTTAATTTGTTCTAAAAATCAGCGAAAAATAACTCATTTGCAAAATCTTAGAAAATCAAACTTTTTCTTTGAAAAAACCATTTTGCATGTATAGATATATCATGTACTTTATATATATATATATATATATATATATATATATATATATATATATATATATATATATATATATATATATATATATATAATGCAATTTGCAATTTGGGGATTTTGTTGTTTGTCAGGCTGATGAACACAAACATCACGTGCTGTTTTTAATTAAAATTGTAAGTGGACATCTCATGTTAACGGTGTATCATGATTTTTTTTTTACATGGCTTTATTGTATGAACTTTTGAGAAGATAACGACATATTATCTTCTCAATAGTCCATAAAATACACATGTAATCATTGTTTTTGCGACTTGGTAACTAGCGCGAGATTTTCCTCGTTAAAATTTCAACGTACACGCGCTATGACGTCAACTGTTGTTTGTTTCATTGACATATTTTTAAGTTTATTGAAGAGTTTAGTTATTTTAATTCCTTAAAAGAAGTTATATGCATTGAAAAAAATATTGTTTTTGAATTTCCTTTATGAAAAAATCAGTATATATCTTCGACAAATATTCACAAGTACTTCTTTAGACGCATGCACGCCTTTACGTACCGGACAATCAGCTCTCTTCTCCTTTAGAGAGGACATGTATTTTTACGCAAAAACGGGATCTATGTTGGACTACAAAATAAGTAGAGATTTACATTCGTGTCAATGTAATATTGAATTAATTGCATTTGTTGAATAGATTTTATGCAATTCGCTAAGGCTGCTTGCATAAAATATTATTCAACGCGTTTAATAAAATTTTAATATTACATAAACACTTAAAATGTAATATCCTATATGAAGCACATGTGAACGTGACTGGTTTATGTAATGATCGTTTATCTGTATAACCCAAACGCTCAAGTGGAAGCACGCTTCACTATTTCGTTAATTCGACTGTTTTCAGTCGGTTTTGCGGGTTAAACCATCTTTGAAACCTGGTATCGTCAATTTATTATTTATGAATTTTAATTTTCGTGCATGTTTTATCGGTCATACATCTGTTCAAACTAATTCTCGTACCGTTTACCATTAAGCACGCATGTTTTAGTGGTCATACATCGCAAAGCTAATTCTCGTACCGTTTACCATTAAGCACGCATGTTTTAGCGGCCATTCATCGCAAAGCTAATTCTCGTACCGTTTACCATTAAGCACGCATGTTTTTTTTCTTTATACACCAAGATGTGTTCCATCGCTTTTTACATCCAAATGCTATCATATTTATTGTGTAAGTATCAACTTTGTTTGTAGGTCATGAAATTATAAATATCTGTAACATACAAAAAGCATAATAATGAAGTATCGATGGCAATCTCTTCCTGCAGAAATGACATTATAATGTAATTTATTTAAATCTATAGTTTAGTTTCCAAGTAACCTTGGATTTTTCATGGCTTGCATAAAAATATAATAGTGACAATAAAACGCAATGTGCAATCTCTTTAAATTCGTTTGACAATAAAAGACTAGACAGATTGATAAAAACAGTAATGAAGGTATATGTCTCTAAGTCTGTTTGATATCTGTTAGTAATTAATCACTTAGTGGGTACAGATATCCTACATTTAATTTGTTATATTGCATAGATCGCCAAGCGTAATATGATAACAAGCCCCTACCCCCCTCCCCGAGTGTTTAATAGAGGAAACGATTTGGATTCATTTCTTGCAAAATTATTTTTGATGCAAGTAAAGTTTCAATGAACGTTATTCAATCACATCAACAACGATGTCAAGTCATGAGACAACACACTCTTGACGCATTTGCAACATCAACATCGATGCCAAGTCATGAGCACGTAGCACCATAAAAAGCTCCCGACTTTGTGTACCGTAAATCCTTTGCCTTCCTTTTTTGCGAGAATATTTTTCAGCAGTGAATTCTCAATAGAAATTATTTAATCACATTGACATCAATGCCAAGCCAAGAGAAAATTCACTTGTTACACATCTGAAATTTTGAAGTTTAAAAAGGACTTTAATGTGTGCTGTTGTGATCGGTCCCCTAATTAGTCATCTTTATTATCAGTTTAAATGTATTTGTATAAATTGCGGTACAATATTGCTTAACTTATAGAATCTAGTAAAATTTTAGCAATATGTTATCATGATAATGTAAGTTAGTTACAAAAAAGTACATATAAATAAAACACAAACAGTCCATGTCCAAATCACACCCACAAAAACCAAAGTAAACACTGAAAAATGGCCAATCATGCAATCCTGAAGGATTATCCTAGGGACACCATATAATTTTAAATAGCATCCCTTTGATGTAAAATTATTTCAATGTATTATGTCATTGTTGAACAATAATTAGCTTTGTAATGATGAAAAGTATACGTCATGACAAATTATCTTAATAATGTTATCAAAATTGTTTTAAAACGGAAATAATTACATTAGCAGTATGAAAAATCGTCATTTCAGAGAAAAAGATTAACATTTTAATATATAATTAAGACTGAAGTTCTTGAAAACATTTTAAATATCAACGCTATTATTATATATGTAAATAACAAAATTTTCTACCATCGGTTTAATCGGCGATCCCCAACTTGTCCGCCACTATTAATTTTAATACGTTTTTTTTTTTTACATTTTGCAGCATGTGGCTAGACGCCGGCTAGCGTCGACAGTATTGTATTTTTAGTGTTTTGTTATTATCAATACCTAATTTAAATGCAAGACTGAATCATTGACGATTGTAGGGGGTTATTAGATAAGTAGATACAAAAAAGATTATTTTTATACGTAAACATATCCACGTGTTTGTAACAGGATCTCCTCGCTTGTAATGATTTGTATTATATTTTAATCAGAATTTAATAAACTGGTTCCCTTTTATAAAATTAGTTTTTCATTTGGTGGACGTTTTTGCTACTCAAATCTACAGAAAATAATAATAATAATGAAAAATGAATAAATAATAGATAAATAAAAAACAAACAAACTAGCCACTATATTCAATTCAAGTAAATCGTTTTGATGTTTTACCATAGACTTATTATTCCGTGTGTGTGTGTGTGTGTGTGTGTGTGTGTGTTAAAAATATGTTTTCTATTATAAAAAACAGTAGTAGATTTTAACTCCAGATGTTCATAGTAAGAAAAAAAAAAATTTGACATTTTATATTTTATATTATATATATATATATATATATAGATATATATATATATATATATATATATATATATATATATATATATATATATATATATATATACATATTTTATATTTTTTAAATATAAAGTTCGCTTGTTTTAACAATAATTAAGAATTTTGAGGTTGTTGTACAATATGATTAGAGGACCGAAAGGATCTAAACTGCAACGGCAAATGAAATAAATTGCTAGATATAATACATATGTTTGACATAATTGGTTCCAGTTTTTGAATTGTTTGAAATTCCTCTTAAAGCGTGGATATATGCCCACTGGCATTTAACTAAAGTTATTAACTTAGGTAATGACCACTTTTCTGTTTCCTTTCATTTGGATTTAGTCAGGCTGAAAACCATTAACCTTCTTATACCACCAAGGTTTAGCCAGTTGTACTTAAAATTATCTTCTTATTTCTTTCAGAGAAAATTATCGTGTTTAAATTATGAAATTAACTAATGGTGTTTCGAATGCAAATCATTTGTCACAGGAAGTACATACGTAGTAAGCATAAAATAACAGAACAAAAGGAGAAATAATAACAGAAACAAGACTAATCATAACCACATGTGTATAACATATAAATATCTGACTATTAATGTTTTGGTAGCTAGTGTTATGTTTCTGATATAAAATGATTGGTCTTTAGTAATATTTCACAACGTACTTCATGACTGGTGGTTATTTAAATTTTTCCATATGGCATCATTTTCTTTCTGACATTGATATAGAGGTGAAGAGAAAAGCTAAAACGGTAAAATTGATTCAATCTTCATCATGTTCACTTGTTCCTCTAATGTCACGTTCCATCTACTCTGAACACTTGATATGTCTCCCCCGATAGTTCTACTTTACAAAACAGACTAAAATTGATGAATTTTAAATTTGATCATAGTTATTTCAATGTCTAAACGTCACTTTCTAATTAACGACCAAATAGGATTAAGGAAAGTGATTAATTATATGAATTCTGATCGCGAAAATTAAAAAAAAAAACTACCGTATTTTTTCTTGTTTTACTGATCTGAAATAAACCCTTATTCAGACAAAAGTCATGTTTCATTAGCTGGATACCCTAATTACAACTCAGAACGGATTCTAACACTGTAAGGAACATCAGTAATTGATTTTGTTAAGGTTATCTTTGTCTCACTTTATCAGGTCATTTGATATTTTCGATCAAACTACGAACAATATAACATAGTTTTGCTATTCATTTGACAATGCAGTGCTTTAAGTATATGTGTTCTAAAACAATATCATTTTCTTAAATAAAAATTCACAGAGACCAACAGTTTTCAATGGAATGGGAGAATCTGCAAACTTAAACGTACTTAGCTACAATCGGCGCAGCTAAAAACACAAAAAATACAAGTAAATTATAAAAAAAGCGAAATAAGACAATTCTAAAAAAAACAAACACATATTGATACCACTCATTGTTAAATTTCTGACTACAAACCGACACTGGAGTCAATCTTCAGCGTTATGGTTGTAATACAAAGAGAATAACCTTCATGAGAATTGGGCCCAAATATGGAACGTTTTACTGCCAGTAAATCAGAACAATGTTGGAGCATTAGTTTGTGTAAATCAAGATATATATATATATATATATATATATATATATATATATATATATATATATATATATATATATATATATATAATTAAAAAAGTCCCTTTTTTAAAAAAACAATACGCTAACAGTAGTTGAAAGATGTATTATGTGTAAAGTGAAGTATTGGTGTTTTTGCGCCTAAGTCAAGACTCTTAAGTCTATGGCTTGTGTTTTTTATCTATAAAACTTTTTGGCCCCTAGTGTCACTGATGACTGATGAAGAATAATTTCGCACATATAGAACATCAAAATTTAATCAGGTATTTTTGTTAAATACTGATACGTGCTATTAATGGAAGATGAAAAACCGAAATATCCGACACATGGATCTACCCATGTTGAGGCAAAAACAATTTTAAATGTTTAATTTTTCATTAATGTAACTTTTTTTGGTCAAAGAAAAACCTCTTTTATTGTTCAATATACCTGAGCCGGGTCTTTCCTATGAAAACCCGGCTCAGGTATATTGAACTTGGGTAGATATAATGAAGCGTAAAAGATTGTAGATAGCTTTGTTTTACAGCCATGTTAGAGAAAATTTAGTGTCCCTACTATAATACACAAGAGGTGATGTTATTACCTTACTTGACACATTTATGTTTTACAGGCCGTATGTAGAAGCAATGAACAAAACAAGGTAGAAAACTTGGTAATATAATGTCTGATAGGGACTGGTATATATAACTTGGTAATATAATGTCTGATAGGGACTGGTATATATAACTTGGTAATATTATGTCTGATAGGGACTGGTATATATAACTTGGTAATATTATGTCTGATAGGGACTGGTATATATAACTTGGTAATATTATGTCTGATAGGGACTGGTATATATAACTTGGTAATATTATGTCTGATAGGGACTGGTATATATAACTTGGTAATATTATGTCTGATAGGGACTGGTATATATAACTTGGTAATATTATGTCTGATAGGGACTGGTATATATAACTTGGTAATATTATGTCTGATAGGGACTGGTATATATAACTTGGTAATATTATGTCTGATAGAGACTGGTATATATAAAACTTGGTAATATTATGTCTGATAGGGACTGGTATATATAACTTGGTAATATTATGTCTGATAGGGACTGGTATGTATAACTTGGTAATATTATGTCTGATAGGGACTGGTATATATAACTTGGTAATATTATGTCTGATAGGGACTGGTATATATAACTTGGTAATATTATGTCTGATAGGGACTGGTATATATAACTTGGTAATATTATGTCTGATAGGGACTGGTATATATAACTTGGTAATATTATGTCTTATAGGGACTGGTATATATAACTTGGTAATATTATGTCTTATAGGGACTGGTATATATAACTTGGTAATATTATGTCTGATAGGGACTGGTATATATAACTTGGTAATATTATGTCTGATAGGGACTGGTATATATAACTTGGTAATATTATGTCTGATAGGGACTGGTATGTATAACTTGGTGATATTATGTCTGATAGGGACTGGTATATATAACTTGGTAATATTATGTCTGATAGGGACTGGTATATATAACTTGGTAATATTATGTCTGATAGGGACTGGTATGTATAACTTGGTAATATTATGTCTGATAGGGACTGGTATATATAACTTGGTAATATTATGTCTGATAGGGACTGGTATATATAACTTGGTAATATTATGTCTGATAGGGACTGGTTATATATAACTTGGTAATATTATGTCTGATAGGGACTGGTATATATAACTTGGTAATATTAATGTCTGATAGGGACTGTATATATAATCTTGGTAATATTATGTCTGATAGGGACTGGTATATATAACTTGGTAATATTATGTCCTGATAGGGACTGGTATATATAACTTGGTAATATTATGTCTGATAGGGACTGGTATATATAACTTGGTAATATTATGTCTGATAGAGGACTGGTATGTATAACTTGGTAATATTATGTCTGATAGGGACTGGTATATATAACTTGGTATATTATGTCTGATAGGGACTGGTATTATAATTGGTAATATTATGTCTGATAGGAGACTGGGTATATATAACTTGGTAATATTATGTCTGATAGGGACTGGTATATATAACTTGGTAATATTATGTCTGATAGAGGACTGGTATGTATAACTTGGTAATATTATGTCTGATAGGGACTGGTATATATAACTTGGTAATATTATGTCTGATAGGGACTGGTATATATAACTTGGTAATATTATGTCTGATAGGGACTGGTATATATAACTTGGTAATATTATGTCTTATAGGGACTGGTATATTAAACTTGGTAATATTATGTCTGATAGGGACTGGTATATATAAAACTTGGTAATATTATGTCTTATAGGGACTGGTATATATAACTTGGTAATATTATGTCTTATAGGGACTGGTATATATAACTTGGTAATATTATGTCTGATAGGGACTGGTATATATAACTTGGTAATATTAATGTCTTATAGGGACTGGTATATATAACTTGGTAATATTATGTCTGATAGGGACTGGTATATATAACTTGGTAATATTATGTCTTATAGAGACTGGTATGTATAACTTGGTAATATTATGTCTGATAGGGACTGGTATATATAACTTGGTAATATTATGTCTGATAGAGACTGGTATATATACTTGGTAATATTATGTCTTATAGGGACTGGTATATATAACTTGGTAATATTATGTCTGATAGGGACTGGTATATAAAACTTGGTAATATTATGTCATATAGGGGACTGGTATATATAACTTGGTAATATTATGTCTTATAGGGATTGGTATATATAACTTGGTAATATTATGTCTTATAGGGACTGGTATATATAACTTGGTAATATTATGTCTGATAGGGACTGGTATATATAACTTGGTAATATTATGTCCTGATAGGGACTGGTATATATAAACTTGGTATATTATGTCTGATAGGGACTGGTATATATAACTTGGTAATATTATATCTGATAGGGGACTGGTATATATAACTTGGTATATTATGTCTGATAGGGACTGGAATATATAACTTGGTAATATTATGTCTTATAGGGACTGGTATATATAAAACTTGGTAATATTATGTATGATAGGGACTGGTATATATAACTTGGTAATATTATGTCTGATAGGGACTGGTATATATAACTTGGTAATATTATGTCTGATAGGGACTGGTATATATAACTTGGTAATATTATGTCTGATAGGGACTGGATATATAACTTGGTAATATTATGTCTGATAGGGACTGGTATATATAACTGCTAGGGACGGGTATTCTATAAACTTTATTAGTCCTGATAGGGACTGGTATATATAACTTGGTAATATTATGTCTGATAGGGACTGGTAGATATAACTCTGGTAATATTATGTCTGATAGGGACCTGGTATATTATAACTTGGTACATATTAGGTCTGATAGGGGTACTGGATATATTAACCTTGTAATATTATGTCTGATAGGGACTGGTATATATAACTTGGTAATTTATGTCTGATAGGGACTGGTATATATAACTTGGTAATATTAGTCTGATAGGGACTGGTATATATAACTTGGTAATATTATGTCTTGATAGGGACTGGTATAATATAAACTTGGTAATATTATGTCTATAGGGACTGGTATATATAACTTGGTAATATTATGTCTGATAGGGACTGGTATATATAACTTGTAATCTACTGTCTGATAGGGACTGGTATATATAACTTGGTAATATTATGTCTGATAGGGACTGGTATATATAAACTTGGTAATATTATGTCTGATAGGGACTGGTATATATAACTTGGTAATATTATGTCTGATAGGGACTGGTATATATAAACTTGGTAATCATTATGTCTGATAGGGACTGGTATATATAACTTGGTAATATTAATGTCTGATAGGGACTGGTATATATAACTTGCTAATATTATGTCTTATAGGGACTGGTATATATAACTTGGTAATATTATGTCTGATAGGGACTGGTATATATAACTTGGTAATATTATGTCTTATAGGGACTGGTATATATAACTTGGTAATATTATGTCTGATAGGGACTGGTATATATAACTTGCTAATATTATGTCTTATAGGGACTGGTATATATAACTTGGTAATATTATGTCTGATAGGGACTGGTATATATAACTTGGTAATATTATGTCTTATAGGGACTGGTATATATAAAACTTGGTAATATTATGTCTTATAGGGACTGGTATATATAAACTTGGTAATATTATGTCTGATAGAGATTGGTATATATAACTTGGTAATATTATGTCTGATAGGGACTGGTATATATAACTTGGTAATATTAATGTCTGATAGGGACTGGTATGTATAACTTGGTAATATAAAGTCTGATAGGGACTGGTATATATAAACTTGGTAATATTATGTCTGATAGGGACTGGTATATATAAAACTTGGTAATATTATGTCTGATAGGGACTGGTATATATAACTTGGTAATATTATGTCTGATAGGGACTGGTATATATAACTTGGTAATATTATGGCTGATAGGGACTGGTATATATAAACTTGGTTATATTATGTCTGATAGGGACTGGTATATATAACTTGGTAATATTATGTCTGATAGGGACTGGTATATATAACTTGGTAATATTATGTCTGATAGGGACTGGTATATATAACTTGGTAATATTATGTCTGATAGGGACTGGTATATATAACTTGGTAATATTATGTCTGATAGGGACTGGTATATATAACTTGGTAATATTATGTCTGATAGGGACTGGTATATAAAACTTGGTAATATTATGTCTGATAGGGACTGGTATATATAACTTGGTAATATTATGTCTGATAGGGACTGGTATATATAACTTGGTCATATTATGTCTGATAGGGACTGGTATATATAACTTGGTAATATTATGTCTGATAGGGACTGGTATATATAACTTGGTAATATTATGTCTGATAGGACTGGTATATATAACTTGTAATATTAATGTCTGATAGGGACTGGTATGTATAACTTGGTAATATTATGTCTGATAGGGACTGGTATATATAAAACTTGGTAATATTATGTCTGATAGGGACTGGTATATATAAACTTGGTAATATTATGTCTGATAGGACTGGTATATATAAACTTGGTAATATTATGTCTGATAGGGACTGGTATATAACTTGGTAATATTATGTCTGATAGGGACTGGTATGTATAACTTGGTAATATTATGTCTGATAGGGACTGGTATATATAACTTGGTAATATTATGTCTGATAGAGACTGGTATATATAAAACTTGGTAATATTATGTCTGATAGGGACTGGTATATATAACTTGGTAATATTATGTCTGATAGGGACTGGTATATATAACTTGGTAATAATTATGTCTGATAGGGACTGGTATATAACTTGGTAATATTATGTCTGATAGGGACTGGTATATATAACTTGGTAATATTATGTCTGATAGGGGACTGGTATATATAACTTGGTAATATTAATGTCTGATAGGGACTGGTATATATAACTTGGTAATATTATGTCTGATAGGGACTGGTATATATAACTTGGTAATATTATGTCTGATAGGGACTGGTATATATAACTTGGTAATATTATGTCTGATAGGGACTGGTATATATAACTTGGTAATATTAATGTCTGATAGGGACTGGTATATATAACTTGGTAATATTATGTCTGATAGGGACTGGTATATATAACTTGGTAAATATGTCTGATAGGGACTGGTATATATAACTTGGTAATATTATGTCTGATAGGGACTGGTATATATAACTGGTAATATTATGTCTGATAGGGACTGGTATATATAACTTGGTAATATTAATGTCTGATAGGGACTGGTATGTATAACTTGGTAATATTATGTCTGATAGGGACTGGTATATATAAAACTTGGTAATATTATGTCTGATAGGGACTGGTATATATAACTTGGTAATATTAAGTCTTATAGGGACTGGTATATATAACTTGGTAATATTATGTCTGATAGGGACTGGTATATATAACTTGGTAATATTATGTCTGATAGGGACTGGTATATATAACTTGGTAATATTATGTCTGATAGGGACTGGTATATATAACTTGGTAATATTATGTCTTATAGGGGACTGGTATATATAACTTGGTAATATTATGTCTGATAGGGACTGATATATATAACTTGGTAATATTATGTCTGATAGGGACTGGTATATATAACTTGGTAATATATGTCTGATAGGGATGGTATATATAACTTGGGTATATTATGTCTGATAGGGACTGGTATATATAACTTGGTAATATTATGTCTTATAGGGGACTGGTATATATACTTGGTAATATTATGTCTGATAGGGACTGGTCTATATAACTTGGTAATATTATGTCTGATAGGGACTGGTATGTATAACTTGGTAATATTATGTCTGATAGGGACTGGTATATATAACTTGGTAATATTATGTCTGATAGGGACTGGTATATATAACTTGGTAATATTATGTCTTATAGGGACTGGTATATATAACTTGGTAATATTATGTCTGATAGAGACTGGTATATATAACTTGGTAATATTATGTCTGATAGGGACTGGTATATATAACTTGGTAATATTATGTCTTATAGGGACTG
Organism: Tegillarca granosa; assembly: GCA_029721355.1. Lineage (NCBI taxonomy): Eukaryota > Metazoa > Mollusca > Bivalvia > Arcoida > Arcidae > Tegillarca > Tegillarca granosa. Next base: position 39,234,626 of record CM056606.1, on the reverse strand, counting down.
GTATATATAAACTTGGTAATATTATGTATGATAGGGACTGGTATATATAAAACTTGGTAATATTATGTCTATAGGGACTGGTATATAAACTTGGTAATATTATGTCTGATAGGGACTGGTATATATACTCTTATATAGACTGGTATGTTTGTGTTTTATAAGATATTTGAGGCGTCGTAGTAAACCATATGATCTGTTTCGGACGACGTAGAAGACATATGCCGTCTCGTGTTAGATTTTCTAGCAGACTATTAGACGTTGTTACAGGCATGTTGGTAATAAGGACGGAAAGTGGTTTCAGAAATAGACAGATTAATGACTAAGGTAGCGGGATGGAATTAATTTTTATTAGGTTAGAAGTTTCAAATATATCTTTTACATGTGAGACGATAAAATATGTAAATCGTTTGTCTATCCCTTGTAGGTCATGCCTTTACAATAATATATAACAAATAAAACTTAACACAGCTTAAATAAATCGTTTAGCAGACTATATCAAGTTTCTAGAAGTAGAAAACGCATGAAAATTTTAAGATGTTTACAAATGTATTGGTTTGTAGCTGATGTTTTTATGTAATCTTGTGTATCTGTATTTACAAAATATTTCTGACGAAATACTCATACAAAATTAAAACAAGAATTCCACGGATTTAAATGTCTCGTCTGGTTTGTTTTTGATCGAAGAAAAAAAACTACTTTAACATAAACTTTCACATTTTGACACGCCGCTGCTGCCACCGCCTACGACACCGGAACAGTAACACCTAAGTCTCGCCTTATGATAATGCCAGGCTCGACAATTAGAAAATTGAAATTTGTAGCTAAAATTTGCAATACATGTAGTAAAATAATTATGATTGTAAGAAGTAAGAATTTTCTTTATTGTTCGGTGGCGTATTTTTTAGATTATTCGTAACATGAAAACTATTATTAAAGCTTAAAAAGGTGATATTTTTGACAAAATAAAACAAAAACATATTTGTCCATGTCCAAAAAACACAACAAAAACTGTAAACTAGCTAATTCAGTTTTACAGGCGAACTTCCATCAAGAAAGTGAGGCCGGATGCTTCGGAAGTATACGCTCTTCTTGTCTAGCTAGTAACACCTACCACGTGCAATACCAAATTTGAGAATGAAAGAAACACGGAACCATGGGACATTAAATAAATCCAGCTTTTACTTGTTATAACGCTATAATATGGGTGCAAAATGACATCAGATTTTCAGTAACTGGGTATTTGCATTTTATAAAAAAAATGCCTTTTGACAAAATGTGAATGTAAATATATAACACAAATACCAGTTGAATTTTGATGTGCCAGATGTGCACATTTCGGAAAGTCATTCATCAGTAAGTCATGGATCAGACTCTTGTCTAATTTCACTTTACTGGTAAGGTGGGAATTTCAAATTAAAGTATGCTTATTGGTCAAAGTTTCTACAATAGATAAATTGATGAACGTTAATGCATTGAATTTTGAAAACTACGATTATTACATCACATTCTCCTTAAATACCTTCTGAACTCAGGACTCTGTAAAATCAAAACATTCATTCTACTTTTAATGATCAACAATCAAGCAATTAAAAAAAACCACAGCATAATATTAATAATCAAAAACACAAATAAACATCAGTATCTATCAATAGAACCAAGGTAGCACTCTCTCTCTCTCTCTCTCTCTCTCTCTCTCTCTCTCTCTCTCTCTCTCAAAACTGTATGAGGTTTAATCTGACGACAAGTTCAGGATGTTGAAGTATCAATACAAAACAATACAAAACAAACACAGGCAGAATCTATGAATCCCTAACTTATGACAAGAACTGATAGTAAAAGTATAAAAACATGTCTTACATAATTTACATTTGGTCATTATTCATAACCAAATTCCCCCAACCCCGAAATAAAAATCAACCGCTTTGAAGCTTTGAGCATTTTTACATGTACTTTTAAATATTTTTAATATTATTTTTTCTTAGTAAATATACCAGTAAAGGTTTCAAAATAATGTATATGAAAACAATATTGGCGCACTACATTGAACTTCATAACAAACGAATGTGTGCTGTAAATATTGCCAGAAATTTAATCTTGAATTGTTAAAAATTAAATTAACATGAAATTACACCCACTTTGAATTTAATTTCAAAAACTGAATTTGAAAGCCAATTTGAACTATTTTTATATGCAATATAAAATACGAATCCAATGTTTGACAATGCTCTAATAGGACGAGGAATCAACCTTCTATTTATAACGGAGTAGCTCGATCTTTTCCTGGAATATCCACTGCCTAGTAAACACCTTACTGAATAATATTTTGGTTGTTATTGGAGGACCTTCGTGTCAAAGTAAATATTCGTAAAATAAATATATCTACATGTATATTTTACCGGTTCTCTGAAAGTTGTCATACGTGCTTTGTAGCAAAACAAATTAACAAACTCATAATGGTGTTCCTTGCATTCTGTTATATAACCAGCAAGTTCGTATTCCTAAATATTTGTTTGGTTTTATTATTTTTTTTTTCAGTTATTTAGTATTTGCTTTTTATGACATTCTTACATGAATATGTACGGTTAACAGTTTACATCACCTAACACCTCTTGCTACAAACGTAAACGAGTACCATGTATTGCATGGTTAATATAAAATTGTATTTGAAGTGTTGAAATTTAAAAAAAAAAATTCTGGTGTAAAATATCAAATAGAGACACTGGATTTGATTTTTATAGACATACTAACAGATACTTCTGATATTTCTAACGATTTTCAATAAAGAATCAAACTGTATACCTCAGACGTTTGGCTTGCTGTATACTGAATTACCTGATTCTTTTTAAATAAGTTAAATTATACACTACTGCTAAGCATGAAATTAAAAATTAAAAACTGAATGAAACTTTCCAGTAAAACTCAATCTTAATATTTCTTTTCTTTGAAAAATGTCTGATTGTCTATGATTTATTTTGTTGTAGCATGTGTTTGATATATTTAGAAGAATTATCCCGGAAACAGGTCCAGTAATACGACTTTTTAAAATCATTTACTTTGCTGTAGACATACAAATCATGCCATTGAATTGTGCATGACGATTTTCATTATCCAAGCTTATCGGTTAACATTACATTGTACATCTCTCTCTCTCTCTCTCTCTCTCTCTCTCTCTCTCTCTCTCTCTCTCTCTCTCTCTCTCTCTCTCTCTCTCTCTATATATATATATATATATAATGTTCTAAAAAACATTTTCAATGTATCTGACAACAACAAACGACTTCAAAAAACACTTATAAACATATAAGTACTTATTACATTGATTTGATTTCAGGAAAAGCATTAAAAGATTAAACAATTTTATATCACAAATTTTGAAGATCAAGCTAGTGTGCATCGTAAACTAAAGATAATATTTAGAGTTTATTGCATCAGTATTTTTACATTGCTTCCTGAATTTTCTCGAGACTGTGCCTCACAAATCACAGTGCCTTTTCGCCTCCAAGGTTCGAATCCTGATGGGACCGAGTCGTATTTGAAAATGTTTTCATCAGTTTGCTTCCCGAAGGTCTTTGGTTTTTGGGGTAATACGATTTTCTCTAATAAAAACTGATCATCTTGGGTTATTGAGTGACTTATCCTAACTTAGAGAGATACATAGTTACTCTACACTAAATAAAATACTGTCACCAAAGTAACAAGCAATTTTTACCTAATAAATAGTACAGCCAATCTGTATAAGAAAATCAGATTAAGAACTATATATTTGAAAGAGATTGATGATTCAATTGCACAACAAGAAATGTGCCAAACCTTTTTTAAAACGTCAAATGAGATACTAATCTCCTCAGGTATTAACTTATTAGCTTTTTATGCTGTCAATATTTTAATATTTTTCCAAAACTTATAAATTAATTCATTACAATTTTCTAAAAATCCAACGCAAAACAACTCTTATCAGATGCCATCCTAATACAGACGAAAGTCAGCTTTATACAGCCAGGAGCGGGATGATAACTGGCATCGATATTCAAACATGAATACGTGTAAGCAATATATATTATAGTTATGGAGCTTTTTTACTCGACCAAGAAATGATCATTTACGCAGATTCAATTTTTTGACCAAATTTTATGAAAATACACCTATATATTCAATGATATTTGTCTAAAAGATGCTATCCAGACAAATTAGCTATGATTACATTAGCGACTTCATATGTTATAGCATGTGATATGGTAACATCGTTCTATGATGGACATACATCGCCTTACAAATAGTGCAAATCATGTAAACACGTTAGTGTTGGTCAAGTCATCTATCCTTGAAAAACCATTTATTGTAGGCATACGTTTTCACCGCATGTAGTTTCAATGGAAAGTACAAAACAAGCTCGCTTCAGATACCAGTTTATGTACGAAACCTAAAACAGATTTAAAAGAGTATCATTCTAACTAATTGAGTATCATCATGTAATAACACAATCAAAATAAAAATGTACTTACTCTGACTCTGTGGTGTCTTCAAAGACGGCCGAACTTCTTCTTAATGTTCTCTTCTTTGCTTCGGACAGTTTGTTATCAGGAAAACTCGCAGCAGGCCAAGCTAGATAAAATGTATCGCGTACAATAGTAGATAAACTGCCATCCTCGTGATATAACTGGACTTTCGGTAATTGAAGTTTCTCCTTTAACTTGTTCATATTTGGTTTTAATTTCAAAATTATTTTTGTGTGATCCAATTATTGAATTTCATTACACTCAATGATATTCTTCAACAATAAAAAATATTTATCAAAATGTAAAAAAAAATTGATAAAACACACGACAAAAGTGACTTTATCCAAATTGTAAGTGTTTGTTATGTTACATAAATGACAGTTTTTTAATTTATGCTTCTTATTCTGCACTCTAAATTCATAAATTATTTTGAGATAAAGCTGACAATATTTAACCGGAAGATACAAGTGTTAAATCTCATTGATTTTTTCGTCACAGAGACTACACTTCTTTAAAATCGAATGTAATACTTATGTAATCGATTATTAACAAAATCTAAAGCATTCAATGTGTTTTTCTGTAGTAGAAGCATCCACGTTTACCTAAGTGTCAATCAAACCTGTAAGACTGTCGCTAATTGATGATGAAATGATTTTAACGCATGCAAGGTATACACTATACGTTAAAACTATAGACGTATGATCTTAGAAATATGCTGTTAAATCCAAAATGAATATTTCTACAACAGTTGTTTTTAGAGATGTTTTATAATCAAAATAGGTATACACATTTAATGCCTGTTTACCGCTGGTATTTCTGTAACAATGAATGGTTATGAATTTAAAAACCAATACATTCCAATACTGCTAGCATGACATGTAATACAACCATTACCATTCTTAGTATGTAATATATATAATCATAATTCCTATAAAATCAGATTCAATATAACTATATATCGAACAAACTAGTTCAATTATCCAATTATATACCAATATCAGATAGGCCAATGTTAGCATTAACAGCATCTAATATACTCCGTGAATATAAAGAGAACGTTTTTGCTTTTAGGTTTAATCCCTCAAAGAATTAGAGAAAATATTATGACAATAGATATATCGATTTTGTGATTGTCACTGCCCCTTTGTCAGTTTTACTGACTTTGTTTTAGAGGCTCTACGATAACATTTATTATTTTTGTCAAATATGCTGAAACGTACTTTATTAATCATGGCCTTAATGTACGTGGTATCATATATATTTTGCTGCGTTATGTTTTTGTAAGTATTAAATATAAATAAGCCTTTTATACAATTCAAAGTGAGAAGAAAGTCTGACTTCTCCAATTCTCCATGATGCAATTATATGCAAGTTGGTGGTAGTTCTTATGTACCTGTCAAATCTAATCGAAACAGATAAGGTAAAAAAATCACAAGCATACCAGTCCATGTCCAAATCACAATCTCAAACAAAAACATACCAGTCCATGTCCAAATCACAATTTTAAACAAAAACATACCAGCCCATGTCAAAATCATAATCTCAAACACAAACATACCAGTTCATGTCCAAATCACAATGTCAAACACAAACATACCAGTCTATGTCCAAAATCACAATCTCCAACACAAACATACCAGTCCATGTCCAAATCACAATGTCAAACACAATCATACCATTCCATGTCCAAATCACAATGTCAAACACAAACATACCAGTCCATGTCCAAATCACAATCTCAAACACAAAAATACCAGTCCATTTCCAAATCACTATCTCAAACACAAACACACCAGTTCATATCCAAATCACAATCTCAAACACAAAAACACCAGTCCATGTCCAAATCACAATCTCAAACACAAAAATACCAGTCCATGTCCAAATCACAATCTCAAACACAAACACACCAGTTCATATCCAAATCACAATGTCAAACACAAACATACCAGCCCATGTCCGAATAACAATCTTAAACACAAACATACCAGTCCATGTCCAAATCACAATCTCAAACACAAACATACCACTCCATGTCCAAATCATAATCTAAAACACAAACATACCAGTCAATGTCCAAATCACAATCTCAAACACAAACACAGCAGTTTATGTCCAAATCACAATCCAAAACACAAACATACCAGTCCATGTCCAAATCACAATCTCAAACACAAACACACCAGTCCATGTCCAAATCACAATGTCAAACACAAACACACCAGTCCATGTCCAAATCACAATGTCAAACACAAACACACCAGTCCATGTCCAAATCACAATGTCAAACACAAACACACCAGTCCATGTCCAAATCACAATCTCAAACAAAAATATACCAATCCATGTCCAAATCACAATCTCAAACACAAACACACCAGTCCATGTCAAAATCACAATGTCAAACACAAAGATTCCAGTTCTTTTCCAAATCACAATGTCAAACACAAACACACCAGTCCATGTCCAAATCACAATGTCAAACACAAACACACCAGTCCATATCCAAATCACAATGTCAAACACAAACACACCAGTCCATGTCAAAATCATAATGTCAAACACAAACACACCAGTCCATGTCCAAATCACAATCTCAAACACAAACATACCAGTCCATGTCCAAATCACAATCTCAAACACAAACACACCAGTTCATATCCAAATCACAATCTCAAACACAATCATACCAGTCAATGTCCAAATCACAATGTCAAACACAAACATACCAGTCCATGTCCAAATCACAATCTCAAACACAAACATACCAGTCCATGTCCAAATTACAATCTCAAACACAAACACACCAGTCGATATCCAAATCACAATCTCAAACACAATCATACCAGTCCATGTCCAAATCACAATGTCAAACACAAACAAACCAGTCCATGTCCAAATCACAATGTCAAACACAAACAAACCAGTCCATGTCCAAATCACTATCTCAAACACAAACATACCAGCCCATGTCCTAATCCCAATCTTAAACACAAACATACCAGTCCATGTCCAAATCACTATCTTAAACACAAACATACCAGTCTATGTCTAAATCACAATCTCAAACACAATCATACCAGTCCATATCGAAATCTCAATTTCAAACACAAACATACCAGCCCATGTCCAAATCCCAATCTCAAACACAAACATACCAGTCCATGTCCAAATCACAATCTCAAACACAAACACACCAGTTCATGTCCAAATCACAATCTCAAACACAATCATACCAGTCCATGTCCAAATCACAATGTCAAACACAAACATACCAGCCCATGTCCAAATCCCAATCTCAAACACAATCATACCAGTCCATGTCTAAATCACTATCTCAAACACAAACATACCAGCCCATGTCCAAATCCCAATCTCAAACACAAACATACCAGTCCATGTCAAAATCACAATCTCAAACACAAACATACCAGTCCGTGTCCAAATCACAATCTCAAACACAATCATACCAGTTCATGTCCAAATCACAATGTCAAACACAATCATACCAGTCCATGTCCAAATCACAATCTCAAACACAATCATACCAGTCCATGTCCAAATCACAATCTCAAACACAATCATACCAGTCCATGTCCAAATCACAATGTCAAACACAAACATACCAGCCCATGTCCAAATCACAATCTCAAACACAATCATACCAGTCCATGTCCAAATCACTATCTCAAACACAATCATACCAGTTCATGTCCAAATCACAATCTCAAACACAATCATACCAGTCCATGTCCAAATCACAATCTCAAACACAAACATCCAGTCCATGTCCAAATCACTATCTTAAACACAGAAATACCAGTCTATGTCCAAGTCACAATGTCAAACACAATCATACCAGTCCTTATCGAAATCACAATCTCAAACACAAACATACCAGTCCATGTCCAAATCACAATCTCAAACACAATCATACCAGTCCATGTCCAAATCACAATGTCAAACACAAACATACCAGCCCATGTCCAAATCACAATCTCAAACACAATCATACCAGTCCATGTCCAAATCACTATCTCAAACACAATCATACCAGTTCATGTCCAAATCACAATCTCAAACACAATCATACCAGTCCATGTCCAAATCACAATCTCAAACACAAACATCCAGTCCATGTCCAAATCACTATCTTAAACACAGAAATACCAGTCTATGTCCAAGTCACAATGTCAAACACAATCATACCAGTCCTTATCGAAATCACAATCTCAAACACAAACATACCAGTCCATGTCCAAATCACAATCTCAAACACAAACATACCAGTCCATGTCCAAATCACTTTCTCAAACACAAACATACCAGTCTATGTCCAAATCACAATAACAAACACAAACATACCAGTCCATGTCCAAATCCCAATCCAAAACACAAACATACCAGTCCATGTCCAAATCACAATCTCAAACACAAACATACCAGTCCTTGTCCAAATCACTTTCTCAAACACAAACATACCAGTTTATGTCCAAATCACAATAACAAACACAAACATACCAGTCCATGTCCAAATCCCAATCCAAAACACAATCATACCATTCCATGTCCAAATCACAATCTCCAACACAAACATACCAGTCTATGTCTAAATCACAATAACAAACACAAACATACCAACCCATGCCCAAATCACAATCCAAAACACAAACACACCAGTTCATGTCCATATCACAATCTCAAACACAATCATACCAGTCCATGTCCAAATCACAATGTCAAACACAAACATACCAGTCCATGTCCAAATCACAATCTCAAACACAAACATACCAGTCCATGTCCAAATTACAATCTCAAACACAAACACACCAGTCGATATCCAAATCACAATCTCAAACACAATCATACCAGTCCATGTCCAAATCACAATGTCAAACACAAACAAACCAGTCCATGTCCAAATCACAATGTCAAACACAAACAAACCAGTCCATGTCCAAATCACTATCTCAAACACAAACATACCAGCCCATGTCCTAATCCCAATCTTAAACACAAACATACCAGTCCATGTCCAAATCACTATCTTAAACACAAACATACCAGTCTATGTCTAAATCACAATCTCAAACACAATCATACCAGTCCATATCGAAATCTCAATTTCAAACACAAACATACCAGCCCATGTCCAAATCCCAATCTCAAACACAAACATACCAGTCCATGTCCAAATCACAATCTCAAACACAAACACACCAGTTCATGTCCAAATCACAATCTCAAACACAATCATACCAGTCCATGTCCAAATCACAATGTCAAACACAAACATACCAGCCCATGTCCAAATCCCAATCTCAAACACAATCATACCAGTCCATGTCTAAATCACTATCTCAAACACAAACATACCAGCCCATGTCCAAATCCCAATCTCAAACACAAACATACCAGTCCATGTCAAAATCACAATCTCAAACACAAACATACCAGTCCGTGTCCAAATCACAATCTCAAACACAATCATACCAGTTCATGTCCAAATCACAATGTCAAACACAATCATACCAGTCCATGTCCAAATCACAATCTCAAACACAATCATACCAGTCCATGTCCAAATCACAATCTCAAACACAATCATACCAGTCCATGTCCAAATCACAATGTCAAACACAAACATACCAGCCCATGTCCAAATCACAATCTCAAACACAATCATACCAGTCCATGTCCAAATCACTATCTCAAACACAATCATACCAGTTCATGTCCAAATCACAATCTCAAACACAATCATACCAGTCCATGTCCAAATCACAATCTCAAACACAAACATCCAGTCCATGTCCAAATCACTATCTTAAACACAGAAATACCAGTCTATGTCCAAGTCACAATGTCAAACACAATCATACCAGTCCTTATCGAAATCACAATCTCAAACACAAACATACCAGTCCATGTCCAAATCACAATCTCAAACACAATCATACCAGTCCATGTCCAAATCACAATGTCAAACACAAACATACCAGCCCATGTCCAAATCACAATCTCAAACACAATCATACCAGTCCATGTCCAAATCACTATCTCAAACACAATCATACCAGTTCATGTCCAAATCACAATCTCAAACACAATCATACCAGTCCATGTCCAAATCACAATCTCAAACACAAACATCCAGTCCATGTCCAAATCACTATCTTAAACACAGAAATACCAGTCTATGTCCAAGTCACAATGTCAAACACAATCATACCAGTCCTTATCGAAATCACAATCTCAAACACAAACATACCAGTCCATGTCCAAATCACAATCTCAAACACAAACATACCAGTCCATGTCCAAATCACTTTCTCAAACACAAACATACCAGTCTATGTCCAAATCACAATAACAAACACAAACATACCAGTCCATGTCCAAATCCCAATCCAAAACACAAACATACCAGTCCATGTCCAAATCACAATCTCAAACACAAACATACCAGTCCTTGTCCAAATCACTTTCTCAAACACAAACATACCAGTTTATGTCCAAATCACAATAACAAACACAAACATACCAGTCCATGTCCAAATCCCAATCCAAAACACAATCATACCATTCCATGTCCAAATCACAATCTCCAACACAAACATACCAGTCTATGTCTAAATCACAATAACAAACACAAACATACCAACCCATGCCCAAATCACAATCCAAAACACAAACACACCAGTTCATGTCCATATCACAATCTCAAACAAATCATACCAGTCCATGTCAAAATCACAATCCCCAAAACACAAACATAACAATCCATGTCCAAATCACAATCCCCAAAACACAAACATAACAATCCATGTCCAAATCACAATCCCTAAAACACAAACATACCACTCAATGTCCAAATCACAATCCCCAAAACACAAACATACCAGTCCATGTCCAAATCACAATCCCCAAAACACAAACATACCACTCAATGTCCAAATCACAATCCCCAAAAACACAAACATACCAGTTCATGTCCAAATCACAATCCCAAACACAAAGACAAACATACCAGTCCATGTCCAAATCACAATCTCAAACACAAACATACTAGTCCATGTCCACATCCAAATCTCAAACGCAAACATACCAGTCCATGTCCAAAATATAACCCCCCCCCCCCCAAAAAAAAAAAAAAAAAAAAAAAAAAAAAAAAAAAAAAAAAAAAACGGGGGACGAAATAAAAGTTATAACTTTGAAAACTTGCAAATTTTATTTATTTACGTGAACTTAAATCAAGCAGTTTAGGCCGGGAGCTCCGTTTGATGCCAAATGTAGAATAGACTTTATCTGAATATACAAACATACCAGTCCATGTTCAAATCACAGGTCTTTTAACCAGTGTTTTATTTATTATATATTTTCAATTAAAAGTCGAAGCTTTTCTACCAATGTCTGCGTTTATAACCCAGATTAATGTATAGAGCTTTCTATACAATACTTTCAAATTGTATGATCTAATGCTTTTCTTAATTAAGTCATTCTTGCATATGCCCGAGTTGGTATATGATCTTGTTTTCGCGATTAATTAATTTCTCTTGTTAATTGTTTTTCATTTATAAGTCTCTATATTCAACCGTAAATTCCTATTCTCCAGGTCACATCTGGGCAGTGTGTACATTTATCAGCTTGTTTTCATTTCCTGAAGATTTTATTAAATCGTCTGATGATAAAAATAGAAACAATGAGAATTAATATCCTTGATATTATTGGAATGCATCAATAATTGTATGTTTATCACCATTTGCCCTTTAGTTGATATGCATGGATGTTGAACAGCCATTGTTTGTTTGATTGTAAACAATCGTAACATTGATTAATTGTACAATATTGCAACAGTTGAACCTGTAAGACATACAGCAGGATGAACCATTGTATAAAGACTCCAATTATTTACGAAGTGTATACTTGTATCAACACTTAAATTTTAGCGGCCTCGGTCAAAGGTCAACAAGGTGTAAAAACCGAAAAATGATTGCCATTATTGCGGAACAAAATATAACTGTCGTCCGTTTAGAATAGGAATACAAATCCGTTTATTACAAACATTAATCATTGTTATATTATCAAGAAATTAAATAATGTAAGTTCAGGAATTTGACTAAATAACACACAGTTTTATTCAAAATATTTAAGTTCAGTCCAAGTTAAAATCTATGTTTATAAAATGCTGTAAGGTAATAATAAATGAAATAGATACAAACAAACCAGTGCCATAAGTTTTGTTCTGCTGCCATAAGTTTGTTCTGCTGCCATAAGTTTGTTCTGCTGCATGTAAAATGTGACTCTTGAAGGAATACTAAAGAACATGTATATGTCATTTAAGTTTCATTAAAGTATACCTTAGCTTACATATCCTTACTTTTTGGTATGTTGAAAATACAAGTTCAGTGTTATTTATAATGTCTTGGTATAGGAGGAAACGCCTGAAAATCCAATCTGACCATATGTGTCATGTCATATGCATTTTTGTACATCACGCTCACACACGTTATCAAAGCATCCGGAAAATCAAATTTGATGACATATATATTTTTTCAGCAACCTCTTTCAGTAGCAGTATTATAATGAATGTTATTGGTACCTTAAAATTTAGCTAGGTCCCGTGTCTTAAAAAAGGTTGACACAAAAAAGAATCCTTAAAGTGCTTCAAGTTGGTATGGATATCAATTTCCTTAACATTTTCTTTCTCAAATTTGACTTAGCACGTGATGGGTGCAGGTAGCTAGACAAGAGGTGCTTACCTTCCGGAGCACCCTGTTTCCTTGAGGAAACTTTACATGTGTAACTGAAATGGCTAGTTTTCAAAGTTTTTACTTTGGCTTTTTTATATTGGGGGTTTGTAATTTGGACTTGGACTGGTATGTTTGCATTTTTATTATTAATCTCTTACTGACAATTTGTCTATATTAAGTGAAATATTCTTGACTGGGATTAAAAACACTTATCAACTACATACGTAATACAGTTCATGCTACCATTGTCATTGTAAACTTTGAATGCTTCGCTTACAATTACCAAGTCAAATATATACCAAGAAACATATTAACCTATAAACACCCTCTTTACACTGTTATTTATGATTCAAAACTCACCAATTTACAAAGATTTATTGACCCCCTCCCTGAAAAAAATAGCTACTAATAATTGAATAATAAATTTTGATGTGCTATATGTGCACATTTCAGAAAATCATTCCTAGGTATAAAAGGGGCATAAGTCCATTAAATAATAATCTAAGTGTAAAAGGGACATAAGTCCATTAAATAATAATCTAAGTGTAAAACGGGCATAAGTCCATTAAATAATAATCTAAGTGTAAAACGGGCATAAGTCCATTAAAAATAATCTAAATGTAAAACGGGCATAAGTCCATTAAATAATAATCTAAGTGTAAAACGGGCATAATTCCATTAAATAATAATCTAAGTGTAAAAGGGACATAAGTCCATTAAATAATAATCTAAGTGTAAAACGGGCATAAGTCCATTAAATAATAATGTAAGTGTAAAACGGGCATAAGTCCATTAAAAATAATCTAAATGTAAAACGGGCATAAGTCCATTAAATAATAATCTAAGTGTAAAACGGGCATAAGTCCATTAAATAATAATCTAAGTATAAAACGGGCATAAGTCCATTAAATAATAATGTAAGTGTAAAACGGACATAAGTCCATCAAATAATAATCTAAGTGTAAAAAGGGCATAAGTCCATTAAATAATAATGTAAGTGTAAAACGGGCATAAGTCCATTAAAAAATAATCTAAATGTAAAACGGGCATAAGTCCATTAAATAATAATCTAAGTGTAAAACGGGCATAAGTCCATTAAATAATAATCTAAGTGTAAAAGGGACATAAGTCCATTCAATAATAATCTAAGTGTAAAACGGGCATAAGTCCATTAAATAATAATGTAAGTGTAAAACGGGCATAAGTCCATAAAAAAATAATCTAAATGTAAAACGGGCATAAGTCCATTAAATAATAATCTAGGTGTAAAACGGGCATAAGTCCATTAAATAATAATCTAAGTATAAAACGGGCATAAGTCCATTAAATAATAATGTAAGTGTAAAACGGGCATAAGTCCATTAAATAATAATGTAAGTGTAAAACGGGCATAAGTCTATTTAATAATAATGTAAGTGTAAAACGGGCATAAGTCCATTAAATGATAATGTAAGTGTAAAAAGGGCATAAGTCCATTAAATAATAATGTAAGTGTAAAACGGGCATAAGTCCATTAAATAATAATGTAAGTGTAAAACGGGCATAAGTCCATTAAATAATAATGTAAGTGTAAAACGGGCATAAGTCCATAAAATAATAATCTAAGTGTAAAACGGGCATAAGTCCATTAAATAATAATCTAAGTGTAAAACGGGCATAAGTCCATTAAATAATAATGTAAGTGTAAAACGGGCATAAGTCCATTAAATAATAATGTAAGTGTAAAAGGGGCATTAGTCCATTAAATAATAATCTAAGTGTAAAACGGCATAAGTCCATTAAATAATAATCTAAGTGTAAAACGGGCATCAGTCCATTAAATAATAATCCAAGTGTAAAACGGGCATAAGTCCATTAAATAATAATCTAAGTGTAAAACGGGCATAAGTCCATTAAATAATAATCTAAGTGTAAAACGGGCATAAGTCCATTAAATAATAAACTAAGTGTAAAACGGGCATAAGTCCATTAAATAATAATCTAAGTGTAAAAAGGGCATAAGTCCATTAAATAATAATGTAAGTGTAAAAGGGCATAAGTCCATTAAATAATTATCTAAGTGTAAAAGGGGCATAAGTCCATTAAATAATAATCTAAGTGTAAAACGGGCATACGACCATTAAATAATAATCTAAGTGTAAAACGGGCATAAGTCTATTAAAAAAATAATCTAAGTGTAAAAGGGGCATAAGTCCATTAAATAATAATCTAAGTGTAAAACGGGCATAAGTCCATTAAATAATAATGTAAGTGAAAAACGGGCATAAGTCCATTAAAAAATAATGTAAGTGTAAAACGGGCATAAGTCCATTAAATAATAATGTAATTGCAAAAGGGCATAAGTCCATTTAATAATAATGTAAGTGTAAAACGGGCATAAGTCCATTAAATAATAATGTAAGTGTAAAACGGGCATAAGTCCATAAAATAATAATCTAAGTGTAAAACCGGCATAAGTCCATTAAATAATAATTTAAGTGTAAAAGGGACATAAGTCCATTAAATAATAATCTAAAAATAAAACGGGCATAAGTCCATTAAATAATAATCTAAGTGTAAAACGGGCATAAGTCCATTAAATAATAATCTAAGTGTAAAAGGGGCATTAGTCCATTAAATAATAATCTAAGTGTAAAACGGGCATAAGTCCATTAAATAATAATCCAAGTGTAAAACGGGCATAAGTCCATTAAATAATAATCTAAGTGTAAACGGGCATCAGTCCATTAAATAATAATCTAAGTGTAAAACGGGCATAAGTCCATTAAATAATAATCTAAGTGTAAAACGGGCATAAGTCCATTAAATAATAATGTAAGTGTAAAAAGGGCATAAGTCCATTAAATAACAATCTAAGTGTAAAAGGAGCATAAGTCCATTAAATAATAATCTAAGTGTAAAAGGGGATAAATCCATTAAATAAAAATCTAAGTGTAAAACGGGCAAACGACCATTAAATAATAATCTAAGTGTAAAACGGGCATAAGTCTATTAAAATATAATCTAAGTGTAAAAGGGGCATAAGTCCATTAAATAATAATCTAAGTGTAAAACGGGCATGAGTCCATTAAATAATAATGTAAGTGCAAAAGCGGCATTAGTCCATTAAATAATAATCTAAGTGTAAAACGGGCATAAGTCCATTAAATAATAATCTAAGTGTAAAAGGGGCATAAGTCTATTAAATAATAATCTAAGTGTAAAACGGGCATAAGTCCATTAAATAATAATCTAAGAGTAAAACGGGCATAAGTCCATTAAATAATAATGTAAGTGTAAAAAGGGCATAAGTCCATTAAATAATAATCTAAGTGTAAAAGGGGATAAATCCATTAAATAATAATCTAAGTGTAAAACGGGCATACGACCATTAAATAATAATCTAAGTATAAAACGGCCATTTGTCCATTAATTAATAATCTAAGTGTAAAACGGGCATAAGTCCATTAAAAATAATCTAAATGTAAAACGGGCATAAGTCCATTAAATAATAATCTAAGTGTAAAACGGGCATAATTCCATTAAATAATAATCTAAGTGTAAAAGGGACATAAGTCCATTAAATAATAATCTAAGTGTAAAACGGGCATAAGTCCATTAAATAATAATGTAAGTGTAAAACGGGCATAAGTCCATTAAAAATAATCTAAATGTAAAACGGGCATAAGTCCATTAAATAATAATCTAAGTGTAAAACGGGCATAAGTCCATTAAATAATAATCTAAGTATAAAACGGGCATAAGTCCATTAAATAATAATGTAAGTGTAAAACGGACATAAGTCCATCAAATAATAATCTAAGTGTAAAAAGGGCATAAGTCCATTAAATAATAATGTAAGTGTAAAACGGGCATAAGTCCATTAAAAAATAATCTAAATGTAAAACGGGCATAAGTCCATTAAATAATAATCTAAGTGTAAAACGGGCATAAGTCCATTAAATAATAATCTAAGTGTAAAAGGGACATAAGTCCATTCAATAATAATCTAAGTGTAAAACGGGCATAAGTCCATTAAATAATAATGTAAGTGTAAAACGGGCATAAGTCCATAAAAAAATAATCTAAATGTAAAACGGGCATAAGTCCATTAAATAATAATCTAGGTGTAAAACGGGCATAAGTCCATTAAATAATAATCTAAGTATAAAACGGGCATAAGTCCATTAAATAATAATGTAAGTGTAAAACGGGCATAAGTCCATTAAATAATAATGTAAGTGTAAAACGGGCATAAGTCTATTTAATAATAATGTAAGTGTAAAACGGGCATAAGTCCATTAAATGATAATGTAAGTGTAAAAAGGGCATAAGTCCATTAAATAATAATGTAAGTGTAAAACGGGCATAAGTCCATTAAATAATAATGTAAGTGTAAAACGGGCATAAGTCCATTAAATAATAATGTAAGTGTAAAACGGGCATAAGTCCATAAAATAATAATCTAAGTGTAAAACGGGCATAAGTCCATTAAATAATAATCTAAGTGTAAAACGGGCATAAGTCCATTAAATAATAATGTAAGTGTAAAACGGGCATAAGTCCATTAAATAATAATGTAAGTGTAAAAGGGGCATTAGTCCATTAAATAATAATCTAAGTGTAAAACGGCATAAGTCCATTAAATAATAATCTAAGTGTAAAACGGGCATCAGTCCATTAAATAATAATCCAAGTGTAAAACGGGCATAAGTCCATTAAATAATAATCTAAGTGTAAAACGGGCATAAGTCCATTAAATAATAATCTAAGTGTAAAACGGGCATAAGTCCATTAAATAATAAACTAAGTGTAAAACGGGCATAAGTCCATTAAATAATAATCTAAGTGTAAAAAGGGCATAAGTCCATTAAATAATAATGTAAGTGTAAAAAGGGCATAAGTCCATTAAATAATTATCTAAGTGTAAAAGGGGCATAAGTCCATTAAATAATAATCTAAGTGTAAAACGGGCATACGACCATTAAATAATAATCTAAGTGTAAAACGGGCATAAGTCTATTAAAAAAATAATCTAAGTGTAAAAGGGGCATAAGTCCATTAAATAATAATCTAAGTGTAAAACGGGCATAAGTCCATTAAATAATAATGTAAGTGAAAAACGGGCATAAGTCCATTAAAAAATAATGTAAGTGTAAAACGGGCATAAGTCCATTAAATAATAATGTAATTGCAAAAAGGGCATAAGTCCATTTAATAATAATGTAAGTGTAAAACGGGCATAAGTCCATTAAATAATAATGTAAGTGTAAAACGGGCATAAGTCCATAAAATAATAATCTAAGTGTAAAACCGGCATAAGTCCATTAAATAATAATTTAAGTGTAAAAGGGACATAAGTCCATTAAATAATAATCTAAAAATAAAACGGGCATAAGTCCATTAAATAATAATCTAAGTGTAAAACGGGCATAAGTCCATTAAATAATAATCTAAGTGTAAAAGGGGCATTAGTCCATTAAATAATAATCTAAGTGTAAAACGGGCATAAGTCCATTAAATAATAATCCAAGTGTAAAACGGGCATAAGTCCATTAAATAATAATCTAAGTGTAAACGGGCATCAGTCCATTAAATAATAATCTAAGTGTAAAACGGGCATAAGTCCATTAAATAATAATCTAAGTGTAAAACGGGCATAAGTCCATTAAATAATAATGTAAGTGTAAAAAGGGCATAAGTCCATTAAATAACAATCTAAGTGTAAAAGGAGCATAAGTCCATTAAATAATAATCTAAGTGTAAAAGGGGATAAATCCATTAAATAAAAATCTAAGTGTAAAACGGGCAAACGACCATTAAATAATAATCTAAGTGTAAAACGGGCATAAGTCTATTAAAATATAATCTAAGTGTAAAAGGGGCATAAGTCCATTAAATAATAATCTAAGTGTAAAACGGGCATGAGTCCATTAAATAATAATGTAAGTGCAAAAGCGGCATTAGTCCATTAAATAATAATCTAAGTGTAAAACGGGCATAAGTCCATTAAATAATAATCTAAGTGTAAAAGGGGCATAAGTCTATTAAATAATAATCTAAGTGTAAAACGGGCATAAGTCCATTAAATAATAATCTAAGAGTAAAACGGGCATAAGTCCATTAAATAATAATGTAAGTGTAAAAAGGGCATAAGTCCATTAAATAATAATCTAAGTGTAAAAGGGGATAAATCCATTAAATAATAATCTAAGTGTAAAACGGGCATACGACCATTAAATAATAATCTAAGTATAAAACGGCCATTTGTCCATTAATTAATAATCTAATTGTAAAACGGGCATAAGTCCATTAAATAATAATCTAAGTGTAAAACGGGCATACGACGATTAAATAATAATCTAAGTGTAAAACGGGCATAAGTCCATTAAATAATAATGTAAGTGTAAAACGGGCATAAGTCCATTAAATTATTATCTAAGTATAAAACGGGCATAAGTCCATTAAATAATAATCTAAGTGTAAAAGGGGCATCAGTCCATTAAATAATAATCTAAGTGTAAAAAGGGATAAATCCATTAAATAATAATCTAAGTATAAAAGAGGATAAATCCATTAAATAATAATCTAAGTGTAAAAGGGGCATAAGTCCATTAATTAATAATCTAAGTGTAAAACGGGCATAAGTCCATTAAATAATAATCTAAGTGTAAAAGGGGCATAAGTCCATTAAATAATAATCTAAGTGTAAAAGGGGCATAAGTCCATTAATTAATAATCTAAGTGTAAAACGGGCATAAGTCCATTAAATAATAATCTAAGTGTAAAACGAGCATAAGTCCATTAAATAATAATCTAAGTGTAAAACGGGTATACGACCATTAAATAATAATCTAAGTGTAAAACGGGCATAAGTCTATTGAATATCAAAGCAGCATCACAATTTAATAATATGCATAACGCCTGATCAATAAAATCCCACTTACCAAATTTCATTAAAATCCATTCAAAACTGTAGGACATTTAAGGTCGTAAGGTTCCTATATAGCGTAAAACAAATCTAAGTGTAAAAGGGGCATAACTCCATCAAATATTAAAGCAGCAACATGATTGTACAATATGCACACCTTTAGGTTATAACAAATATACATACCAAATTTCTTTAACTTCTATCTGAAACTTTAGGACAAGTTGAGGTCACAAGCAAAATGTTTACAGATAGGTAGATAGACGACATGATAGCATGAAACTCTTTTTCTAAAAGTGGGCATCGAAAAAGACTATATTTACATATATATAAAATCTGTTGTTTCTTGCCGTTTGTTCAAGGATTATATAAACTATGCTTTAGGGTTCACTAATCTTTTTAGTAGTTTCACTTATCCATGAGAACATTGATTATAGCCATAGAAAAATTGCTTTTTCATTTTGAAATACATGCAAGGTTAGGCGACATCTAGTTGTTTTTGTTGTTGTTGTTGTTGTTTTTTTTTTTTTTTTTAACTTTTTAGAGGCATTTGTTCTGATTCATCAATTTTTTTCAAATCTCAAAAAAAAAATTATTTTCATGCCATGCATGATCTTAACAATATTGCTTTTGAAATTTTGCTGAAAAAAGACAATAAAAATAAACATCATTTGTTTTCTAGCTGCAAGATATGAAAAAGAAAGGATAAATTGACATAATGAAACTAAATCCCTACCTATTATAATTCGAATTCACTGTGCATATTGCTATAGTCACATTACATGTATATGTTCCACATTGAATATCATCTATTTTGTATCCAATTCACAAAATGATTTGAGAGCAAAAATCTCATTTGAAATGACAATTTTTAAAAAGATTTCTAGATTGCTAGTGGGGAACAGACATCAATAAATTTTTTGGATACTACGGTACCTGACAAGGTAATCTTGAGTGTATGTGTTCTCACTACAAACAAACATCTGTGTCCATTTATAATATAAAATTTACCTCTGCTGGTGGAGTTAAACTCTCCGAGTATCCATATCTCAGTAGGCTGTACTTTGTGCTTTCAGAAAATGTACCATTTAGCAATATTTTCAGCCGTCTTAAATTTTAAATTTTTTTAAAGCTAAGGATTGTTCCCTCATGCAAAGCATTCCATAGCTGGATTTGGAGTCATATCATTTAGGAACTTTAGATTCTTTAATTTTCAGCTTATGTTTTTATCTATTTAACGTTTCTGTCTTAGTGTCACTGATGAGGAATGAATTTCCGAAATGTGCACATCAAAATTTAACTAGTATTTGTGTGATATATTTATATAAATTGAATTTGAGATGCAAAATTATAAAATATCTTTTGTTAAGTTTGCACTCATTATTTGATAAATATGTCAGTTTTGACAAAGAGAACAAGCTAGTGAACTTATGCTAAGCTATGACATGGACAGGAAGCCTAATCCTGGTTCTCAATTATGACATAGAAAGTAAACAAGTGAACAGGTGCTCAGTTATGATATGGAAAGCAAGCTAGTAATGGTTGCTTAGTTATGATATAGAGAACAAGCTTGTAATGGGTGCTCAGTTATGAAATAGAGAACAGGCTAGTAATGGATGATCAGTTATGAAATAGAGAACAAGCTAGTAATTTGAGCTCAGTTATGAAAACGAGAACAAGCCAGTAATGGGTGCTCAGTTATGACATAAGAACAAACTAGTAATGGGTGCTCAGTTATGACATAGAGAGAGCAAGCTGGTAATGGGTGCTCAGTTATGATAGAGAGCAGTTAAGTAATGGTGCTCAGTTATGACATAGAGAACAAGCTAGTAATGGGTGTTCAGTTATGACATAGAAAGCAAGCTGGTAATGGGTGCTCAGTTATGATGGAGAGCATTTAAGTAATGGATGCCCAGTTATGACATAGAGAACAAGCTATGTTCATTTATACCATAATTCACAATTTTTTATTGAAAACGATGATTCAAATATTGGTAATTTTGTTTTGAATTCAGCTACATCAACTAATGCTTCTTTTCAATGGGGATTTTTTATTTGATTCGACTTGTCTAAACAGAAGTTTTCACCTAAATCATCAATTTGAGACAGATTGCATTTAGCTATTTCTGAAAAAAATGCTTTTATTATTTCTCTGTTGTTGTTATTCATTCGCCAAAACCACGTCAATTTTAAAGATTTTATAAACTCTCTAAATGTATCATTTTACACTCACCGATCTTATAGTCTAGAATCATTTGTTTTCTACTAATTTTGTCACATTTACTATCCCATATATATTCATAAAATATAGATTCTAGACCCTTTATATTATTTTCATTTGGTTTAGGTAGAACTGTAATTAAATGTGTTAATTGAGGTATAAGTAAAGATTTTATTACAGTATTTTTTCCAAATGGAGTTATCATTCTCTTCGACCAAGATTTTAAGTCTCTCTCTATTTTATTAATGTATTTGTTGTAGTTTAAGTTATCCCTATTATTTAGATCCCGCGTAAATGTTAAAACCCAATACTGTAAAATTGTATTTAACCATTCTAATTTTATATCTGGACAGATTATATCTTTACAGTTTGCCTTAGCATCAATCCAAACAGCTTTTGTTTTATAAATATTTGGTTTTAGTCCGGAATATTTTGAAAACTGAAATAAAAGGTCCAAAGAACTTTTCAGACTTTTTTCCGAACCATCCAAAAATATACAAGGGTCATCCGCATATTGCAGTTAACATATTGTGGTATTTTTAAGTTTAATTCCTTTTATTTCTTTGTTATTTCGGAACATGTTTGCCATATTTTTCTGCACACAATATGAAAAGGTATGGGGACACGGGATCACCTTGTCGACATCCTTTTGAAATGTTAAAAAATTGTGAGAAATTACCATTTTGAATAACGCATAATTGTGCATTTTTATTAAGTATATCAACCCATTTCATTAACTCGGATCCAAAATTGAAAAAGTTTAAAGTTTTCTTAATAAACTTCCACGATACGGAGTCAAACGCCTTTTCAAAATCAACTAGAAGAAACCGGTATATCTTATCCTTTTGTTAACTGTAAAGTGTCATAAATAATTTTCGTATTCTCACCAATAAAACGTCCTGAAATAAACCCCCTTTGATTTTCATGTATTTAATAGTCTAATACTGTTTTATTCTATTTGCAATGCAACTGAAAAGTATTTGTATGTATGATTTAAAAGGGCTATAGGTCGCCAGTTTTTTTTTAAATTTTGATCTGCATTTATCTCCCTTAGGTAATATCGATATAATTCCCTGTATTTGTGTGTTCGACAGTTTTCCGTGTTAGAAACTATGATTAAAAGATTTAATAAGAAAAGATGATAAATCGTTCCTGAAGAACTTAAAAAATTCAACAGAGAAGCCATCCGGCCTTGGTGACTTTTCATTTTTCATATTTTTTAGTGCATTAAGTAGTTCAGAATAAGTGATCTTGCCTTCCAGTTTAAGTGACTAACCTTTATCTAATTTTTAATATCATTAATGTTCAAGATATGATTTAAATCAACATCTTCTAATGTGTGATCGGTATTAGTATAAAGGTTTTAATAAAAAAAATTCGATTTCTGTTACAATTTTCTTTTTGATTTGAAATATAATTCGCCTATAACCCGGATACGTTTTTATTTATATAATTTCTTTTTTCTAAATTTAAAAAATAAGACGGTTTTTCGCCATATTCAATCCACTTAGCTTTAGTTCTTATAAATAGACCTTTTATATAATTTTCCCTTATTTTTTTCTAGCCCTTCTTGAATTTTTCAAATTTCATTTTCGTAATCTATAGTTGAAGAGATAGCTTGCAGTTCATTAATGTATTTAATTGTTTCTCTAGTCTTTCGTTTTTATTTTCCCTTTCCCTTTTTTCCTAGAACTATACTCTATTGTTTTTCCTATAATTTTAAATAGTATTAAATCTAGAAATAAATTATCATGAATACTTAATTGATAATCACCCGTCTCCCTGTATTTTGAATAAAATATTCTTGTGTTATAATTAAATTTGCAATTTTTTTTAATTTCAATTACATAATCAGAGTCGTAAAATAAGCTATTATTGAATTTCCAAAAACACTTTCCCTTTCAAAATCTGTAAATCGTAATTGAATTTCAATAAAAGAATGGTCCGTTCTACATCCTGGATTTATATCTGTTTTATTTATCAATGACATAAGTTCTTCAGACATGAGAATCTAAACGGGCGGATTTTTTTTTTCTTTTTTTGGAGTGGGGGCAAAACCAAGTGTAACGGTTAACACTATTATTAAAAATTCTTCACGGATCAACTAAATTAAAAAACTCTTTAATTGACAAAAATTCATCTCTTGCTTTCGGATTATTTATTCTCATAAAGTTTTAATAATCAAGGGTTATATCTTAAACTAAATTGAAATCACCTCCTTATATTATGAAATCGTTATTTAAGTCTTGTATAGTTGATTTTAGCGATGTATAAAGATTTGGCTTCTCTGTATTAGGTCCGTATATTAACTAGAGTTATAGTGTATTTATTATCCTCTATTAGCAATTCTAATAAAAGTAGTATTTTTCATATATATTGTGATTCATACTGGATATAAATAATTTCCAAATCAATTTTCATATATTAACATTGTGTTTCTTATGAAACTATCTAAAAATGCTGTGCTGTTTTTGGTTGTCAGAGATTTAGTTTCATCTGCATATAACCTTCTTCGTTTTGCAAAATTTACATAATGATTGTGCTTCAGAAGAAAATCTAAAAAATGTCCATCATTATTTGCTTTAAATTATGTTCTTGATTCATCTTAAAGCTTCTTTGATTTTGTAACAAATGTATATAACTTTAAATCAGGTTGAAAATTGTCTGAAAAGTTGTGTTCATTTTGTTGTTTATAGATAAAATTACAGATAAAAATTAATCCTAAAATTCCTTGTATAGGGATTGTAAATTTCTAAACATTATTGTGTCCATTATAATTATTATATTTACATTGACTTTCAGATAAAAATTCATCTGAAAATTAATGTGTCAATTAAAGCTGCATTAAGTTTTTTTTTTTTTTTTTTTTTTTTTTTTTTTTTGATTTTCTAAAAATATATTTTTTTAAAGAATAGATAACTTCTAATCACGATCCGTGAGATTCATTTTCTAAAATTTCATTCCTTTTAGCTGTAAATAAACGGAATCCTCCAACCGGTTGGTCAATGTTTACCGATGATTATAATGAGCTTCGAGCATGCGCAAGGATGTACGGAAAAGCCCATGAATCGAAGGTGAAACATGACAATTGCATTAATTGTCCGTCATTAATATCCAAATGGTGTTATGTATCCTTTACTAAGTCACACATGGCAAATTCAACGAATTTCTGTATTTAATTTATCGTATTTCACCGTTTTGAAAGTTGTTTTTAAATGACCCGGTTTTTTCATGATGTAACCATGTTCTAATATAAGAACCAACATGCTACATCTCGCTGGGAAATTATTGTTGTTTCTGTATTTATTCGAGCTTTTATCGTTGAACAAAATGTAACATTGTTCATTAGGAAAATCATTAATTAGATTAGCAACGTTTTACTTTTTTCCTTGGAAAACTAAATGCAGCTTTAAATTATATATAAATTGAGTTTAAAATGAAATTTTACCCGACACTTATTTTCTCAATAATGTTATATAAACATTGAGTTTCATATAAAACTTCATATAAAAATTATTGTGTTCATCAAGTTATATATACATAAGTTCCAGACGAATTTCCATCTGCAAATTATTGTTTCCATTAATTTATATATAGATTGACGTTCAGATGAAATTTCATCTGAAAATTATTGTGTCCATCAAGCTATATATACACATGTACTTTTAGTTTGAGATGACATTCATCCAAAACTCAAACACTCATTGTGTCAATTATGTTATATTTACATTCAGTTTCAGATCAAATTCCATCCTAAACTCATTCTGTCCATTAAATTTCATCAGAAAATTATTGTGTTAATTTTGTTATATATAGACTTAGTTTCAGTTGAAAAATCATCTGAAATTTTTGGATATAGACATTTCAATATCTGGTTAGTATGGGTGTCAGATGAAAATTTATCTGAAGATTTTTGCATTCGCTGTGTTATAAAAAGGTTTAGTTTCAGATGAATATTCATCCGAATATTTCTAGTGTAGAGATTGTTAATTTCTGTAAAAAAAAAATTGGGTTCAGATGAAATTTCATATGTAAATTATTATGTTCATTTTATCATATATAGACGTGACGTTGTAGCTACCTAGACAGGAAGTGCTTACCCTTGCGGAGGACCCGGCCTCACTTCCTTGATGGAAGTTCACGTGTATAACTAATTTTGCAAGCTTTCAAAGTTTATAATTTGTTTTTGGGATTGTGGTTTGGACAAGGACTGGTATGTTTGATTTATACAGTGAAACCTCCCTAAACCGACACTCTCTAAACAGGACAAATCCCTATTCCAGACAAAAAAAATTGGCCCCGAATATATCCTTCTTTATTTCAACTACCAGTAACCTCTCTAAACCGGACACTCTCTATTCCGGACTCCGGACAAACTTTTCAGTCCCAAGTTGCTTTTTATCCTTAAAATGAACTTCTTTAAACCGGACAACATTTTAATTTTTTTAATTACTTTTTAATAGATCAGTTCTAAACAAAATTTTTCATTTATTTATTTTATTTTATTATTATTTTATTTTATTCTTCTTATTTAAAATATTTGATATTAAACTACTCATGCATTTATTTTTAAATATGTTTCATCTATATTTTTTCTTCTTTCTTATTGTAGTTTTTTATCAATAAAAACTTTTTATTTATCTATTTATTTATTTATTAAACTTATGACACAATGGTTTATTCTCTAGTTTCCCCACTTTTTATATGGAAGTGCCGATTTCCCACATGACTTAAATAAACAAAAGAATGACCTCTTATAATTTATATATACATGTAGTTAGCATTTGTTATTTGGTTTTTATAATTATCAAACTAAATTGTTACAATTTTAATATTATTGCTAATAATAGTAATTATTAAAATAATAATAATGATGGTGATGATGATAATATTATTATTAATGATTTTGTTAGTGAATGAATATCTAGTTATTTTTCATATTGCTAATAATAATAAATAATGATAAAGTTATTAAAGAAAACTTATAAATAAAAAATGATTAAATTATTAGTAAATCAATTGTAATAATAATAATGATTTTGCTAGTGCTTTTTATAATATGCATTTTTAATATGCATATGTTGGGGTTAAATTTTAATGAACAAATTTATGGATTAATTATTTGCATATTTCTATTTTTAATATAATGTTTTTTATTAGGGATTTCATAATTTCCGTGTTTTAAATTATTGTTCATTGGTTTAATGTTTAGAATTTTATATTTAAAAGGATGATTCTCAAAAAGCCGAGCCATCCGCCTATAGGAATAAATACGCAAGAAACTATGTTAAACCCTTTTCAGGCCTCTGAACGCGTCACTACCTCGAGGCCAAATATAAATAAATCTCTGTGTAATTATATATACACTAGTATATAACATTTTACTTTTTTATTATGACGTGTGTAGAAGCTCACTTTACTGATTAGTTCGCTGTGTATATTAGCCGTATGCACAAAATCAAAAAACGCACGTGCCACAATGACTTGTTTTGTTTCTAGCCGTAATGCGTATACATTGTCTATTGACAGCATGTCAGTGTGATTTCATAGCAGAATACCTTCGGTTTAGGCCGTCATACTTGTATTTAGATAAAATCGGTGATAGAAGACATTCAAGGAAGTTGGTTTGTTTTACACGGACACAAGAGAAACAAAAATTGGTACTTTAAGATACAATTAGATCTTCGTTATTTACAGTTTAACTGAAATGTAAAGTATTTTGATTTAGACAGAATGTTACATTTATTCGGTGTTTTGGAGAAGAACGTTGTATAGTTATAGAATTCGTAAAATCAAAGAGGCAAATACAAGTGTTCATAAACATTTATTTATACCATTTTATATAAATCCAGCGGCATCAACGATGTTATTTGGCTTACACTGAACAAGAGTATGAGGCATATCACGTGCATATCCCACATACCTACAAAATAGCGGCAACATGTGCACAACAACCTACAGTTCTGGCGCCGCATTTACACTCACAATACCACCCGGAAATGGGATCATCATTTGTTTTGTATTCAATCCAGCAGTTGTATTGTTTACTAGACGTGTGACGGGATTGAATTTCAGCATGTAATAGGTCATTTGAATGTTCAGAGACATTAACTATTTATTGACCATCGTCATTCAAATTTCTTCCTGGTATAACTTATAGCCTGTTTTAACTGGTATACTCTAAATATCAGTGTACGTAGGTAAGATGTGGAAAACTAGGGAAAGCTTCACTAGCATCCATCGGCATCCAGGTAGAATCTCTAGTAACTCGTATCCGTGATACCCTTTACTGTACATGATTAACTTCATGTATCCGTTGCAGCATCGAATGAAGCCAATTTTTCGTCATATGTAGAGTTTGCGGCAAGAGGCGATCGATATTCGTTGCACAATGCAGCAACTATCTTTACATTATCGCCAATAAATGAAACTTGCATGTTCGACACAACATTTGCAAAAAATCTCCAACGTTTAAGACGATTGTTAACAGATTCAATAACCCACCTAATTTTTGTAACAAGGCGGGATAAGTTTGCTTCAGAAGAAGAGTGTTGTTTTTAAGACTTGTTGAGAAATTCTGGAGATTTTATTTGGATTCCACATTTCGAAAGGAGTCTGGAGGCGTCCCGAAATCCTCTATCAAGAATGAAAACGTCATTAGGTTTTAACCAGGCCATCATGTTTTCAGAATTAAACGTCTATCATATTTTGCAAGATTTGCATTATTATTGCCGTCGGCATAGAAAGGTCCAATGACACTTAAAATGTAGCCATCTGTTGTTGTCACCATCATGGGTTTGACAAGTGGTCTGTTTTTGTGCATTGAATAACAACGCCTTAGGAATTTATATCCAAGCGCTTTTTTCTATAAACACATACGTTCCATCAAGCAAATAAGAACAGTATCATCAATCCAATTGGAGAATAGCTCCTTTGCAAATGTGGTAAAGTGACCGTTTATAACACAGTGTCTACTAATGTGACCAAAGCCAAGTCTTAGAGGCACAGAGTCTGTTGTTAGAGCAATCATTGCTGCAGAGACAATTCTTGACATCTGTGAAGCATTTTTCATACCACATAATGTTGCTAACAGTTTGTAGGAAAGACCAGTTCGAAGTTTTGTCAAGAGCAGTCCTAATGCAAACCTTTTAGACCTAAGTGCTGTGGACTTTAATGATATAACCTTTGTTACAAGATCATCTAATTGCTGAGTGCTAAGTCCAGTCAATCTATAATAGTCATCTTCAGAGAGGCCATTTGGATCATCGAATCAATATTTCTACTTTTACTGTCAAGGAATCTTATTCGGAGAGTGATTAATAATTCGGTGATTTCCGTTGTTTGTAGACTTGATGATACTTTTTTCATCTTTGAAGCGTCAACGACCACTGAAGGTTTTATATTTTGTCCAGATAAATGATTACAACATATGCGAATACCAGATGGTACAAGGATACCTTGTTTGACGAAAATGTCCAATTCTTAGCCTGAATTGATGCAAGTTTCATGGGGAAAACTTTTTCTTTGCAAATAAAACAAATGGCATTTGATTTGCCGCAGCACAAAATGGGTAGATCTATACATTCAGTTTTCAAGTCTATTCGAGCAACCGCAGGCTTATGATTTTTCTTGCCCAGACAGTGATATTTATCACATATGAAACTGAAACCTACCCCGACTTTTCGTCCATGGTCTGCTTTTGTTTTGCGATTGCACTTATAACATTTGTAATATTTTGGCATTTTGTTTACTAGAACGTGTTTAACGTACACGATACACACGAGAAATGACAAGTGGCCTTAAAGTGGACTGTAATGTCGTTATATACATTATATGTATAAAACAAATATGTGTGCATGTCTATCTCTTTTATTTTATTTTTGGCAGAAATAAATAATACTATATTTAAATTCTAACACAAAGTAAGATAAAAAAGAAAGAAAGCCGTAAAATAATCATTTTATTAACACAAAGTAAGATAAAAAAGAAAGAAAGCCGTAAAATAATCATTTTATTAAAATAAATTGAGATAAAAAATAAAATGTTCATTTGGGGATTCGAACCCACAACGTAAGACATAATAGTCCTTACGTATATCGACTACAACACGAAGGCAATTGTTGACAACATTCGATTATTATTATCCAGTATGAGTATAATACGGTATAGTAAGAGGTTATATTGGGTTAACTCTCTAAACTTTGATTTTTGCAAAATTCAGTATCGGCGCATATCTCTACAATGACCAAACTTTGCATATCTAACAATGAAATAAGGTATTATTTGTATTCAAAATATCTTTAATGTAGAGACATGCGCTCAATGTTTATTTATTATAAAACGTGTTGATTTTCACCGACTTGTTCCATGTTTGTATAGAGTTATACGGAGACAAACCTAATGAATTAAATGTGTTAAACATATAAAGCAATATTTTACTGAGATTTTAACCATATAAACTTTTACAAAATTATAGTAGCTTTAGGTTTTATCACTATAGATATGTATATAACATACTTTTAAATTTTGAATCCTATAGGCGAATCCTCATCTTGTTGAAAATCATTCTTTCTATGTTTGATAGAATAAGGTAAAAAATGTTCATAGAAATACAATTATTCACTTAAAAGTTTGAATCAGACTATAGTCACTTTTCTTTTGATCTCTAATCCCCCACCCTTATCAAAACAGTGCCGTTCTCCCCACTACAAAATGTTACCTAAAAGTCTAAAAAGTGTGGAAATATGGAAATAGGAACATGCCGACACAATAACTTAAGATAATTACCACCAAGCATTTCTGTTGATGGTTGTTTTGTTAATATACTTGTAATGTGTCAACAATATTGGTATCTTTTCAGGGATTAATGATGGCAGTATTGTTTGCCCTACGTACCATCATTAAAATTCTATTAAGAAAGTGAATTGGAAATGATTAAAAACAAACAGAACGTATACATATAGAATATCTTATCATGAGATACGTAACATTAATATGTAGTGTTTGTGATTATGGCTTCTCTGACATGAAAGTCCATTTCAAGTTTCATTTTTATAAGAGAAGTAGACAAAGCATTGGTACTATTAGTATTATGGTGTTTAAAATCAATTTCATCATAGACATATCTAGTTTTATTGGTTTATTTAAATTCTTAAGTTAATCAGATTAATTAGCACTTAATCTATTGTTTTATACATACAGTGTTTTTTTTTATATGGAGATCAAAAAAAGACATATAGACAGTAAATGGTAACTATGGTTTAAAAAGCAGTCAATAGTTTTGGTTATTACAGTGGATTTATTACCATGATTACAATAAAAGCAATAAAATTTTACATGTTCTTTCTAAAATTAATTTAGTTAAGCGGAGATAATTCAGATAAAAATTTCAAAACCTTCCTAAACCGGACGCCTCCCTAAAGCGGAAAAATCTAGGGTCCGCAGCTTGTCCGGTTTAGAGAGGTTTTACTGTATATAGATTAAGTTTTAGATGAAATATTATCTGATAATAACTGTGTCCATTATGTCATATATACAAGTGAGTTTCTGATGAAAATTCATCCGAAAATTTCTGGTATACAGATTGTCACTTTCTGGGATAAATTGGTTTCAGATGCAATTTCATCTGAAAATTATTGTGTTCATATTCTTATTAAAGAGTTTTACATGAAAATGCATCTAAAAATTGGAGATATATATGTTGTAAATAACAATGTAATGGTTATTAAGAGATGAAAATTAATCTGAAAATTCCTGCTCATTTGATCATAATGTATATTTAAACCAACTTTGTATAAAATAAAATGTAGCAAGTGTAGAATAAGGATTCATTTTGTTGTTTTCTTCCAATATTAAAAGAAAATCTGTAAAACGGGTAATTAAAAGATTTTCCTTTTTTATTTTGGAATGCATTGCATGCAAAGTGTGGAGTGAACAAGTCAATGGTTATGTTAGCAAAGTGTGGAGTAAACAAGTCAATGGTTATGTTAGCAAAGTGTGGAGTGAACAAGTCAATGGTTATGTTAGCAAAGTGTGGAGTGAACAAGTCAATGGTTATGTTAGCAAAGTAAGTTTTCAACAAGGTAATAGTTAGCAAAGTGTATTGTTGACAAGTCAATGGTTATGTTAGCAAACTTTGTAGTTGACATGTCAATGGTTAGGTTAGCAAAGTGTGTTGTTGACAAGTCAATGGTTATGTAAGCAAACTTTGTAGTTGACAAGTCATTGGTTATGTTAGCAAAGTGTGTTCTTGACAAGTCAATGGTTATGTAAGCAAACTTTGTAGTTGACAAGTCAATGGTTATGTTAGCAAAGTGTGTAGTTGACAAGTCAATAGTTATGTTAGCAAAGTAAGTTTTCAACAAGGTAATAGTTAGCAAAGTGTGTTGTTGACAAGTCAATAGTTATGTTAGCAAACTTTGTAGTTGACATGTCAATGGTTATGTTAGCAAACTTTGTAGTTGACATGTCAATGGTTATGTTAGCAAACTTTGTAGTTGACATGTCAATGGTTATGTTAGCAAACTTTGTAGTTGACATGTCAATGGTTAGGTTAGCAAAGTGTGTTGTTGACAAGTCAATGGTTATGTAAGCAAACTTTGTAGTTGACAAGTCATTGGTTATGTTAGCAAAGTGTGTTGTT
Organism: Tegillarca granosa; assembly: GCA_029721355.1. Classification (NCBI taxonomy): domain Eukaryota; kingdom Metazoa; phylum Mollusca; class Bivalvia; order Arcoida; family Arcidae; genus Tegillarca; species Tegillarca granosa. The sequence continues at coordinate 39,201,604 of CM056606.1, read as the reverse complement.
GACAAGTCATTGGTTATGTTAGCAAAGTGTGTTGTTGACAAAGATTCCTAAAAACTAACATCAGTAGCCATATTGTTTGATTGCGATACAATTGTATCCGAATGTTATCCGATTAAACTATGACCTCGCGACGACCGCTTATCATTTAGAGCAAAGTGTTGATGCCTTTATTTCGACCTAGTAATTTTCACAAAATGAACACTTGATAAAAAGCCAATAGTTTACAAATCTGCGAAATTTTTTTATCCGTCGTATTGAACAGTATACAAATTCTTAAATTCCTTATTTGAAATAATCAAAATTTGTATCAACATGTATTTTGAATATAAACTGCTTTGGCTGTATTCTTACCAAGGTTTACAATGTTGTAATAATAAAACAAAAATACCAGTCCTTGTCCAAACCGCAATCAAAAAACTTTGAAAGCTGGCAAAATTAGTTATACACGTTAACTTCCATCAAGGAAGTGAGGCCGGGTGCACATGTGTGCTCATGCATAGAATTGACATATACTGTTAAGGGTATTTATATAAATGTATAACAGAACTATGTATAAATTCGTCCTGCATTACATAAATGTGTTACTTTCGCTATTGCAGTGATACAAACGAGTAGATCGCGGGTGCAATTTATTATTACCATTACATATTGAGAGGCTGAGGTTTATCCTTATGAAATATACATTTTCAAACAAAAACATTAAGTTAAGAAAATGATAAATATGTACATGATTGTAAAACAAAAAAAAAAGTTTGTATACTATTGTTACTATGTTACTTCGAACGTTATGAGATTTTTTTATATATAGTTTAATGTATTCAGTGTATAATTGAATTGGCCACTTTTTTTTTGGGGGGGGGGGTTGTATTTAGAAATAGATTGGTATGTTTTGGTTTTATTAATATATCACATTTAAACATCTGACAGGTTGTTGATGTTTAAATAATTAAACAGATATGTCTTAAAACCAAGCCTTGGTAAGGTTAGCATATTTATTATTATTATTATTATTGTTATTATTATTATCTTATTATTATTATTATTATTATTATTATTATTATTATTATTATTATAAAAATTCATGGTTATTTCAGAATTGTGGCGACCACCAGTCCTGCGAGACTGATAATAATAGACAAAAACTAACGCCCATTTACATGCATTATTAAAGAGGAAAGAGAAATCGAATACTCTTGACGTCAATAATGTTTTACTAAAAAATTTATATTTTGAAATGTACTGTAAAATGTACAAAAATATAAGCATAGTTAAGTAGCTAAGGGTTTGTAAAATGGTATCGTGTTTCTTGAATGTCATAAATTACACTTGACTGACACGATGTAATCTCATGTTACGTAATTCTTGGAAAGCATTTATAAAATATTTATAAAACAGACTTAAAATCGTTGATTTAAATAAATGATTATTAAGAATTTCACATCACAACATTGGATTGTTTCTCTCGAAACCTTACTTCTTGGTGTAAACGAGTTTGATTATATGATCATTTTAAATCACCCGTCTATATTGCTCTTAAAAACATTTTATCTGAAGACAGGAAAGGAGTAGTGATTCTAGACGTCCATTTGGTAGATTTCACAATGTACAAACTAAAATAACATGTAAAAATCTGAAATTTTATCTAAAACGCAGTACTTGGCAACAAGCAGCACAACCAAGTATACAAGTCAATTAAAGAAACAACTTAACGAAACTAGAAAAAGATAAAACAGTTTATATAACTAAATTACGATAATTAAAATACTATTTAGTATTTTCTTATAACTTTCAACTTCGAATGATATATGTCCATTGAATAAAGGCCTCAGACTCGTATCACAATAACCACTGCAGTAGCTCAGTTGGTAGAGTTCTTGCACCGTAAGTCTGATGTCATGGGTTCAAACCACGGCCGGTGTAATGAAGTATTTTGACCCGGGTTGAGAAGTGACCCGGGGGGCTCATTTTTCAACATTGAAAATTGAGACCAACTGTGTTGAATTACCACCCTAGCCCGTTGAAAACTGAACCGGATCGTGGAATTTTGATCAGTAGACCGGGTCTAAATTCAACAGGTTAAGCAGATAATAATGAATTGATGTTTGGTTTTTCTAGTTGTTGGGTTTTTTTTGTGGTTTGTATTGGGAGGGGGGGGGGGGTTGATATAGGTTTCAGTCGATCTATCTGTCTGTCTTTCTGCCTGTCTACCTGTCCGAACTAAGACTACCTCTTCATGTAAATATCTTCTCTTACTGCTTTAACCAAGTAGTATGAAAATTTGTTCGCTGATATATATAGCTGCAAATCCTTTTTTTATTTAGTCAGTCTACAATCGTCTACCAATTTTCTGTATTAGTAATCATCTCCTCTACGACGTTTGACCAAGAATTCTGAAGACTTAAACATGTTGAGGGCGAGGGCTGGTGTATTCAAAATTATTATTAACTTTTTTTATTTTGTTTAGTTTTTTTTTAACTCTCGTAAACCCGAGGATTCATTTATAAGTGGAATTGAACCTGGAGAACCCCCCCCCTCTCTCTCTCTCTCTCTCTCTCTCTCTCTCTCTCTCTCTCTCTCTCTCTCTCTCTCTCTCTCTCTCTATATATATATATATATATATATATATATACAGACTCATCGACAAGGTTCAAATACCAATCGGGACAGATTTTGGTGTGAGAAAGTTTGTCGCTTGCAGAAGGTCGGTGGTTATTCTTATTCTTCTGGCGCTCCGGTTTTCTCCACCATCCCTGATCTGACCGCCTCGATGTTAATGAAAGAATTTTGACGTGCACGTTAAACTCCAATTTATAGTGTTCCTAGAAATCATTGAGAATTCTGATGAAAACCGAATTTCTAAAACTAACAATAAATCACAATAAATACACCATAAAAGTAATATTTTGTTAGTTCACTATTTATCGAAATACCAATGCGTTCGAAATATTATCATAAATATTCTCAATAATTTCTAGGAATACTGTAAGTAAATTTGAATTTTTTTTCAAAAGTGAAATAACTGAAAAAGTAACAAATAGCTTTCTCCACTCAATTTTTTTAAATTGTGTTCTATTGAAAGTGATTTGCATAACATAGGGTATCTAATGTGCATTCTAAAGATGATTAATGTAAATTTCAAACTAACGAGGAGAAATAACGACTGAAAGTGGTGGAGTTGAATACAACCAGCAGAAGCAATAATTCAAATACAAGACAACACTTGAGTACCCATAAACGATACGATATAGGCTGCGTGTGCATGCTACAGAATTAATGAATGGTGTGATGAAACATTTTTATGTTACTGTACAGGAAGAGATCTCGGGAAATGATTATTTAAACATTGTCCATCTTGTATTAAACAATATCCCTCTGCACAATTAAAATACATGTTAATCATAAAAATTAAAATGAAACATTTTATGAAATGGATCGATACCCACCAACTTTGAGATGATGAGGTTCAATTGCTATTGATTTTTCATCCACTTCGAAACAATAACTTTAACATACTCAAAATTTTGAAATAAACAACTTTCAGTAACAGGTGTGAAAAATAGCATAAATATATAGAGAAAATAGAACCATTGTAAAATACTTTGATATACCCAACAAATATTGACAAACGAGAGACAATTGTATTTTGCAATAGGTTAATTGTGTGATTACCAAATGCATACATTTGCACGGAATCCAATGGACTTGGTTTGAAAAAAAAAAATCGCGTAATAACGCTTAACGTTTTATTAAGGTAACTTAATTTTTTATCAGTTCTTTGTGTTGTCCTTTCTTGACATGTTAAAAAATGAGATCGTGTGTTTGTGCTATCAAGTTGACAATATATTTGCTTTGCAAGTCTACATCTGAAAAAGTACTCTCTAACAGTCGACATAAAAGATATGAAAAGTTGACATCCATTTCTAACAAGTCGTCACAATCATCAAACAAGTCAACAAAATAATTGTGGAGTCGACATTATTATTATTTTACAAGTGAACATAAAATCCGACAAGGCACTAAACATTTGACAAGTCGACATAAAAATCCAAGTGAAAGCATAAATATACTGTCATCCTGGAATTTTAAAAACACTCAACCCATGCCGATCGCACAGTATCATAATAGCCGTTACTGTCGGATGTACCGTGTACTATGTTAGCATTTATTGATTTCTGCCTAGTTTTATTCTGAATTAGAAACTTTTAAACATATATATATATATATATATATTTATATATATATATATATATATATATATCATGTTGAACAACGTCCAGATCATAGACAGATCAAAACTTTGTAGTTTGTGAGGAGGGTCAATATTCAACAGGGTCAATTTTCAACGAAATGAGGTCATAATTTGTCAAAGAAAAAAATTATCAACCTGTTGAAAAAATACCCCGGGTATAAATTTCACGAATTTTGGTCTCAATTTTCAACGTTGAAAATGCACCCCGGTTCAATATTCAACGTTGAAAAATGAACCCCGGGTCAATTTTCAACCCGGATCAAAATACTTCATTACACCGGGTCTGACCCAAGACTTGAAAGTGGGCAGTGACTGTTCTTTCACCAAGCACTCGGCACTCGAATGGGAACTTAAAATAAACCAGGTCCCGTGTCAAGATGTGTATAATGCTATCAGCGCAACGCACAGGCAAAATTTCTGCACTTTTGCCTATAGCTGGCGACGTCTCGATATAAGTGAAATATTCTTGACTGGGACGATAAACACCATTACTCAACTCAACTCAACTAATATCACAATATGTTACCATCGGTAAAAGTGGTATAAATGAAATGATCAGAATAATACATCATATTTTCACACTAAATACAGATTTTTAAATGACTGTATTTGTAGACCTTTCTCTTATTGCATAACATATATACATGCTGCAATTTTTTACAACAGTAATAATTTTTGAATAATAAATTTTTGATAAGTGGGATTTTTTTTAAAAAATATTTTAAAGGAAAAGTTCTATGTCATATATTACTGAAAGCATTGCAAAAAATTACAAAATGGTATTCATCATCTATGCATTTTAAATGACAAAATCTACCCCTATTCCTACCCATTTCAATAGACAAATTAGACGAACCAACCCTTTAAGTGTTCATACATGTCTTAATTTACTAACTTGAATTGCATCAATATAAACTTCTAGTTCTAAAAAAGTTTAAAATCCTTGTATGTTCTTAACTTTAGTTGGTTTACTATTTATATCACTGTACCATTGTTGTAAATAGTTATCTTGCATTCTTTCCACAAATAATGTTAAAAATAAATTTATATTATTAGCCCCTTGATACAACCAAACATCTCTAAAACCAGTGGTACACAACAAACTTCTGACTTATGAAACCCAGTTTTCTTTCCCATTACTATATAAAAAGTATAACATGTTATAAGCTTTCTTAACATACCTCTCATTACTTAAACATAAAATTTTAAACCAATACATAAGTACCCGTTTGGCAGTAAATATATATAAAGGTAATCTCCCACATTCAGAGAGTACAGCAATATTACTAACATTTAAATTAACGGTTAAAAACCGTTTACATGTATAATATTGTGTATGTCCTAGCGCATCATGTTTTTGAAAACCTCATATTTCTGACCCATACATTAATATTGGATATATCTTTGTGTCAAAAATTCTGAAAAAAACATCTGATGGTAGATTCCCTAGTTTATAAAAATTGATACAGCTGGTTTTTTTTACCCTTTTTGCTAAATGTGCAGCCATTTCATATAATGATAACTGCCTTATAAAAGTAATACCCAAGTAAGTGTAACAATTCACAGTTTTACACAATTTGTAATAATTTTCACGTTGTTTCATCCCAGATAACAACGTAAAAAGTGAAATTCAATTCTTAAATAACTTGATTCTTTGAACAGATAATTACATGTGGTTTTGAGTGTTGATTTTTCTTGAAATGACCAAAGTCATGACCAAGTTTGCGATTTGTGTAGTTTTATACTATTTTCTTGAAAGCTCTAAGAAATATATAAAATCAAAACTTTGTTCGTGTTCAGCACTTGCCCCTAAAATATTATTTTTTTGCGTTAAAATACTGATATTGTATATTAGCTTGAAAACCACTACGATAGAGTGCTGGCTTCGTTTGTGGGAGGTCGATTGTTCGAATCCTTGCCGGATCTGACCAAGACTTGAAATTTGGTAGTGACTGTTATTTTGCCAAGCACTCGGTATTTGAAAATTTGTAAATGAAAATCACGGAGTCTTTCAGATGAGAACTTAAAAATACGGTCCTTTGGATGAGACCCTTAAAATACGGTGCCCCGTGTCACGGCTTGCTTGGCACGTTAAAGAGCTCTCCATGCACATTCCCCTAAGCGCACTGCAAAGGTAAAAATTTCTGCTGCTTCTCCTATAGCTGGAAACGACTCGATACAAGTTAAATATTCATGACTGGGACGTAAATTGCAATCAAAACAATCATTAGCCTTAAAGTTATAAACTTTTTGTTTAGTGATGGGTATAGATCAAGGTCATTGCTGTATAAGAAGATTTAATTGTTTATTATCCTGAAACATATTAACTTTTTGTATAGACATGTATGTTAGAAGTTGTGGGTATTTATATGAATATCATTTTGATATATAGTTTAAGGTCAAAGGTTCAAAGGTCAATGTCATAGTTGCATAAAAAGACTGATATAGTTAATTATCTTGAAAACTATTAACTTTTTGTAAAGGCATGTATATGAGAATATTGTAGGTATTGATATGGTGATATCATTTTGATATATGGTTCAAGTTCCTATGTTCAAAGGTCACGGTCATATATGTATAAGAAATCTGAAATTGTTAATTATCTTAAAAACTGTTAATTTTTTGTATAGGCGTATATTACCTGTTTAGCGTTAAGGCCCATGGGCCTTTTGTTGAAACTTTATTTTGTTGCTTATTTAAAAACAACATTTTAAACGTTGAGACGATATTTTTGTTTTAATTATCAAAGCAAAATACTTTTTTAGTATTTTTTTAAAATCAAGTTAGAATTGAAATAAACTGTGAAGTTATCCTAACTAAAGTGATATTAAAATAACAATTTTCAGAGGCTAAAATATCTATAAATGAAATAAAAGTTAAAGCTTTTTAATACCTTTATTAAGTTTTGACCTGTACAAAATAACAGCATGTTTACAGACACCTTTTATTTTATAAATTTAGATAGTTTTTTTTTACAAATAATTTTTTTAAAAGTAACAAAAGAGAAGGAAGAAAAAAGAAAACGAAAAAAGAGAGGAGCACAAGAAATATTGTAATGAATATTTAAGCAAAAATTAGAACAAGGGATACATTTCATAAAATAAATCCATGATATACGTCTTCGTAATAATACTCTAATTATTGATTATAACGACAACCCATCATATATTTATTTATTTATAATAATTTTAGTCAAAACCTTTAAAACTGGTGTAGTTAAAACAATGGATATTTTTCACTATATGTATGTTGTAAAGGTTCAAACAAGTGTATGTTGAGATGTACAAAGCTGAACCATACACAACAAAATTTTCAAAATAGCGCATTTAAATAAATGCCTCAGTAAAGAAAGTAGTTTATATTTTTAATTTGCCATGGAAACATTTTAGTAAACGTTTTTAATTTCTCTTTGACTAATATAAACATATGCGAGTGTAATTCGGTCAAAAGAGCAATGTACTTTTTATTCGAACATTAAGATAGAAAACAGATTATTTCACACAAAGGCAGAAATTGGCATCATACAATGTTCTAAAGAGTGTATGTTGAGAACAGATTGTAAATCATTCAACTTTGAAACATCCAGCAGATCCTGTCAACTTTCATCAAGTTCTTCTTCATCTCTTGGTGGACAACTAACCGCTAATTCTGGTTATCAGTATAGTGAAATTACATCGTGGTCTAAGATAGGTTATCCAAACATTTAGAAGGACAAACATTTATATCATTTAAATCATGTTAAATTTTATTAAAATAAAAATAAAAGGTTTGCTGAAAATAAAACTCAATTTCTAATCTATTCAATTGGTCCTTTGGATGAGACCTTAAAACCGTACCCCGTGTCACGGCAGGCGTGGCACGTTTGAAAAACCTTCCTTGCATATTGCCCTAAGCACACTACAAAGGTCAAAATTTCTGACACTTCGCCTATAGCTGGTGACGTCTCGATGTGAGTGAAATATTCTTGATTTGGTTGTAAAAACCAGTAATCAATCAATCCATTTAAGACTCAACTGGAAACCAAAACCTTCAAATCAATACCCTGTGAGCAGTAAATTTTGCACAAAAACATGTGAAAATATTACCCTCCGAAGCTCATTATTAAGATTTGGGTTAGACACCGAATAAATCTTTCAGGGAAACACAAGCCCTGCACATTATATGTTTGCAGACATATGTTCTTAACTTTAGTTGGTTTACTATTTATATCACTGTACCATTGTTGTAAATAGTTATCTTGCATTCTTTCCACAAATAATGTTAAAAATAAATTTATATTATTAGCCCCTTGATACAACCAAACATCTCTAAAACCAGTGGTACACAACAAACTTCTGACTTATGAAACCCAGTTTTCTTTCCCATTACTATATAAAAAGTATAACATGTTATAAGCTTTCTTAACATACCTCTCATTACTTAAACATAAAATTTTAAACCAATACATAAGTACCCGTTTGGCAGTAAATATATATAAAGGTAATCTCCCACATTCAGAGAGTACAGCAATATTACTAACATTTAAATTAACGGTTAAAAACCGTTTACATGTATAATATTGTGTATGTCCTAGCGCATCATGTTTTTGAAAACCTCATATTTCTGACCCATACATTAATATTGGATATATCTTTGTGTCAAAAATTCTGAAAAAAACATCTGATGGTAGATTCCCTAGTTTATAAAAATTGATACAGCTGGTTTTTTTTACCCTTTTTGCTAAATGTGCAGCCATTTCATATAATGATAACTGCCTTATAAAAGTAATACCCAAGTAAGTGTAACAATTCACAGTTTTACACAATTTGTAATAATTTTCACGTTGTTTCATCCCAGATAACAACGTAAAAAGTGAAATTCAATTCTTAAATAACTTGATTCTTTGAACAGATAATTACATGTGGTTTTGAGTGTTGATTTTTCTTGAAATGACCAAAGTCATGACCAAGTTTGCGATTTGTGTAGTTTTATACTATTTTCTTGAAAGCTCTAAGAAATATATAAAATCAAAACTTTGTTCGTGTTCAGCACTTGCCCCTAAAATATTATTTTTTTGCGTTAAAATACTGATATTGTATATTAGCTTGAAAACCACTACGATAGAGTGCTGGCTTCGTTTGTGGGAGGTCGATTGTTCGAATCCTTGCCGGATCTGACCAAGACTTGAAATTTGGTAGTGACTGTTATTTTGCCAAGCACTCGGTATTTGAAAATTTGTAAATGAAAATCACGGAGTCTTTCAGATGAGAACTTAAAAATACGGTCCTTTGGATGAGACCCTTAAAATACGGTGCCCCGTGTCACGGCTTGCTTGGCACGTTAAAGAGCTCTCCATGCACATTCCCCTAAGCGCACTGCAAAGGTAAAAATTTCTGCTGCTTCTCCTATAGCTGGAAACGACTCGATACAAGTTAAATATTCATGACTGGGACGTAAATTGCAATCAAAACAATCATTAGCCTTAAAGTTATAAACTTTTTGTTTAGTGATGGGTATAGATCAAGGTCATTGCTGTATAAGAAGATTTAATTGTTTATTATCCTGAAACATATTAACTTTTTGTATAGACATGTATGTTAGAAGTTGTGGGTATTTATATGAATATCATTTTGATATATAGTTTAAGGTCAAAGGTTCAAAGGTCAATGTCATAGTTGCATAAAAAGACTGATATAGTTAATTATCTTGAAAACTATTAACTTTTTGTAAAGGCATGTATATGAGAATATTGTAGGTATTGATATGGTGATATCATTTTGATATATGGTTCAAGTTCCTATGTTCAAAGGTCACGGTCATATATGTATAAGAAATCTGAAATTGTTAATTATCTTAAAAACTGTTAATTTTTTGTATAGGCGTATATTACCTGTTTAGCGTTAAGGCCCATGGGCCTTTTGTTGAAACTTTATTTTGTTGCTTATTTAAAAACAACATTTTAAACGTTGAGACGATATTTTTGTTTTAATTATCAAAGCAAAATACTTTTTTAGTATTTTTTTAAAATCAAGTTAGAATTGAAATAAACTGTGAAGTTATCCTAACTAAAGTGATATTAAAATAACAATTTTCAGAGGCTAAAATATCTATAAATGAAATAAAAGTTAAAGCTTTTTAATACCTTTATTAAGTTTTGACCTGTACAAAATAACAGCATGTTTACAGACACCTTTTATTTTATAAATTTAGATAGTTTTTTTTTACAAATAATTTTTTTAAAAGTAACAAAAGAGAAGGAAGAAAAAAGAAAACGAAAAAAGAGAGGAGCACAAGAAATATTGTAATGAATATTTAAGCAAAAATTAGAACAAGGGATACATTTCATAAAATAAATCCATGATATACGTCTTCGTAATAATACTCTAATTATTGATTATAACGACAACCCATCATATATTTATTTATTTATAATAATTTTAGTCAAAACCTTTAAAACTGGTGTAGTTAAAACAATGGATATTTTTCACTATATGTATGTTGTAAAGGTTCAAACAAGTGTATGTTGAGATGTACAAAGCTGAACCATACACAACAAAATTTTCAAAATAGCGCATTTAAATAAATGCCTCAGTAAAGAAAGTAGTTTATATTTTTAATTTGCCATGGAAACATTTTAGTAAACGTTTTTAATTTCTCTTTGACTAATATAAACATATGCGAGTGTAATTCGGTCAAAAGAGCAATGTACTTTTTATTCGAACATTAAGATAGAAAACAGATTATTTCACACAAAGGCAGAAATTGGCATCATACAATGTTCTAAAGAGTGTATGTTGAGAACAGATTGTAAATCATTCAACTTTGAAACATCCAGCAGATCCTGTCAACTTTCATCAAGTTCTTCTTCATCTCTTGGTGGACAACTAACCGCTAATTCTGGTTATCAGTATAGTGAAATTACATCGTGGTCTAAGATAGGTTATCCAAACATTTAGAAGGACAAACATTTATATCATTTAAATCATGTTAAATTTTATTAAAATAAAAATAAAAGGTTTGCTGAAAATAAAACTCAATTTCTAATCTATTCAATTGGTCCTTTGGATGAGACCTTAAAACCGTACCCCGTGTCACGGCAGGCGTGGCACGTTTGAAAAACCTTCCTTGCATATTGCCCTAAGCACACTACAAAGGTCAAAATTTCTGACACTTCGCCTATAGCTGGTGACGTCTCGATGTGAGTGAAATATTCTTGATTTGGTTGTAAAAACCAGTAATCAATCAATCCATTTAAGACTCAACTGGAAACCAAAACCTTCAAATCAATACCCTGTGAGCAGTAAATTTTGCACAAAAACATGTGAAAATATTACCCTCCGAAGCTCATTATTAAGATTTGGGTTAGACACCGAATAAATCTTTCAGGGAAACACAAGCCCTGCACATTATATGTTTGCAAAATTCGAGATTATAATTCTTTTATGCAGATATCTAACACACTGTGAGACAAGGTGGTGACTCTACAAGGTGGTGACTCTACAGGTTGATTCTAATGACTGCAGTTCACATGCTAATCTCCAACAAAACAAACTATGAAATAAGAATGTGCCAAACTTGTTACCTTGAAAACAAACTATTCCCTATTCAGAAATCTCGGTTTGCTTCTTACTATATCAAAAGAACAAAGATTGGCAAAAGTTTAACTACCAAAATCCTTGAATTAAACAAAAATAATATAAAAATTTTATATGAAAACTAATGTGTTTTATTAACAATCTTCCCACGTTTGTCCGCAGCAACAACGAAACAAAACCTCGTCTATATAGTTGTGATGTCCACCTAGCGTGAAAGAAGAGAATTGTTATGTGCTACTTTTGAATTGTATTATTTCATAAAAAATCAAAAGTAGCACGTGACAGAAGCATTATTGGAAACCTTAATGAAAGAAAAATATATAATGTAATTGCAACTAGTTAGAGTACATCGATATAAAACATGATATTAATTCAGATAATGGTGTAACTGTTTTGTATGAATAACAAATGTAGTTACTTTTTATATTCTTTTATTTATATTAAAATTTCAATCAATGAGTAATTTTTAGTTATTATTTTAGTTTTCAAATTTTAGATTTTTATCGCTCACTTTAACGATGCACTTGAAAATTTTGGGATTTTTAATCAGATAAAAATATAAATTTATACAACAGATCAAATCGATCAGGTTATCATATTTTCAATGATACATTTCTCAATTATACATTCTTTTAAACCGGAGATGATTAGCTTTTTTGAATTTTCAATAAATTATATAGTTCTGGTCCGTCACACAATTTCTGAATGATTTGTTAAAATATTTAAACAAAAAAAAGACCAAGTTCTTTTATCAGGATACATGTTATAAAATACGACATTGATATATGTTTCCGTTAAAACAGACTACATTTCATTCAATCATATATGTAATTATTGGTAATTGTTTTTATTCAAATCAAACGATAAACATATATGACGATTCTTTTAACGCTTTTCTTTTGTTCAGGAAAAACAAAAGTATTTTTCTCCCTATATGTAGTTTGTAAAATTGACAACAAGTTTTTGATGGAACAAAATTTTCAAAATAACGCGTTAAAATATATGCCTCAGTGAGGAAAGTAGTAGATATTTCTTATTCGCCATGGAAACATTTTGGTACAAGTTTTCAATATCTGTTTGTCTACTATTTATCAATCCGAGAGTAATTCAGCCAGAAGAGAACTGCAGATTATCTTCATATATGAAATACAATACTAAGATAGAAACCGGATTATTTCACACAAAGGCAAAAATTGGCATCATACAATGTTCTAAAGAGTGTATGTTGAGAACAGATTGTAAATCATTCAACTTTGAAACATCCAGCAGATCCTGTCAACTTTCATCAAGTTCTTCTTCATCTCTTGGTGGACAACTAAAAGCTAATTCTGGATTTCAGTATAGTGAAATTTCATCGTGGCCTAAGGTAAGTTAACAAATATTGACGGACTAAAACTATATATATATATAATATATGGTTTTAGTCCGTCAATGTGTGTGTGTGTGTGTGTGTGTGTGTGTGTGTGTGTGTGTTATTTTCAATGTTGTTCATCTAGTCGTTACTTTAGAATTTATTGTACTCACACGTATATTTTATTACAGCCCCTATCAATGACTTTGTTGAAATCTCTGGAATCTCACGAGGGAGAACCTTACGTTAAAGATTCGTTTCTTCCAACATTCATTAAATGACCGATTGATATATTTTAAGGCATTTTGGTTGGTTTGTACTTTTTAGACTCCCACTACTACTACTGCTAATGAAATTTGACTAGTTAGATGTTCCTAGTCCAAGTTTTTGAAAAGTGTTATAAATACATTTCACCTTACTTCTTAATTAGTTTTTGATATGTTAGTACTCATTATACGGCGAAGCTTAGAAAAAAATTCAGGCCATTTTATTTATTCTTTAATAACGTTTTGTTAATATCATTCTCCTTTTAAGTTGTTCTCTCTATGTGGTTTTTATAAAACAGGATCTGGAAGGTAAATGTGCAAACGTTACGTGTCCACCAAGAAGCAAATGTGCCAAGTTGTTATCAGGAAAAACAAAATGTCTAATATCAGGTAATAATGTAATCTTTATTTATATTGATAAATATGTGCCGGATGATCCATCAATGCGGAATTATTTTTCATTGTTTGGTGAAATAGGATATATTTCTATATTTAATAAATGGACGACTGTCATTAAATAAGCCGGATGGTTAGGGGTTCTCTTTATAGCACTGGACTTTTTTGTCAATAAACAAATGTTAGTTTATAACCATTAGTCCCGGTATCCTTTTTTCTTGCACTGTTTACTTGTTTCTTTCAATGATGTTAACGGAATCGTGTCCTGGAAGGAATTTGCTATGATGAATGGTCAAGCTCTTATTTTCATTATTAGTTACGTGTCGATAACCAAGTGGTACAAAACGGCTGTTTGTAGAACACATTGCCTCTAACCGCCTAGGCTTATTTCCCCTGGAACACATTGCCTCCATCGGCCTAGGCTTATTTTCCCGGAATACATTGCCTTTTACCGCCTAAGCTTATTTCTCCGGAACACATTGCCTCTCACCGCCTAGGCTTATTTCTCCGTAACACATTGCCTCTCACCGCCTAGGCTTATTTTACCGGAACACATTGCCTCTTACCGCCTAGGCTTATTTCCCCGAAATACATTGCCTCTGACCGCCTAGGCTTATTTCTCCGGAACACGTTGCCTCTCATGCCTAGGCTTTTTTCCGAAGCACGTTGCCTCTAACCGACTAGGCTAACTTCCCCGGAATACATTTGCTCTTACTGCCTAGGCTTATTTCCCCTGGAACACATTGCTTCTAACCATCAAGGCGTATTTCCCCAAATGTCTAGGCTAATTTTTTCCGAGGTACATTGCCTCTTACCGACTAGGCTTATTTCCCCTGGATCACATTTCTTCTCACCGCCTAGGCTTATTTCTATGGAATGCGTTGCCTCTTACTGCTAAGGCTTATTTTTTCTGGAGTACATTGCCTTTTACCGCCTATGCTTATTTCTATGGAATGCATTGCCTCTTACTGCTAAGGCTTATTTCCCCTGGATCACATTGCCACCTACCGTCTAGGAACACATTGCCTCTTACTGCTTAGGTTTACTTCTCCGGATTACATTGCCTTTTACCGCATAGGCTTATTCTCTGGATTACATTGCCTTTGACCACCTAGGCTTATATACACTGAAATACATTGCCTCTCACCGCAGATGTTTATTTTCCTTGGATCACATTGTCTCTTACCGTCTAGGTTCATTTCCCCTGAATCACATTGCCTCTTACCGACTCGGCTTATTTCTTTGAACACATTGCCTCTAACCGCTTAGGCTTATTTCCAAAACACATTGCTTCTAACCGCCTAAGCAAGTTTTCCCGGGATACGTTGCCTATTACCTCTTACGCTTATTTCCATGGAACACATTGCCTCTATCGCCTTGCTTATTTCCCCTGAGTATATTGCTTCTAATCGCCTAGCCTTATTTACCACAACTTCAAAGTATTTCTGATTTTGTTTATTATTTTTAATTTTATTTTTACAAATTAACCCATAAGAATAGCTACAATATTTTTTTAAAGATTTTTAAAATAATTTGAAAGAGTGCTTGCATTATAAAATCATTGTCTTACCGCGGTATGCTACTTTGCTTTAAGAGGTTTCAAAGTAGGTATCAGCAGAGGCAGGATTTTTGTTAAATTTTCATATATAAACCTATTTTGAAGTTTAGTGTTACTAGATCTGTTACTTAATGATAAGAAAACATAACCCTGTATTCATTAATAAGAAATCTTTAAAATTATTGATTTTATTAGCCATTATTAGGTCCTCCGCGGCATAACAGGTTTTGTTGTAAGGACTTAACATAATTTAAATTAAAGTTTATCAATAAGTCAGTAAAAGATCAGCCTAATGCATAGAGATTCATTTTTAAACCAATTTGAGGTTTAAGGATAATTTGACAAGGCATGGGCAAGGTCTTCTACGATTAATTTACCTTCTAAAACTACGCGTACCAGGCATGATACTTCGTATATTACCGTAAGCTACCAACGATCCAAGTATAGATTATAAATGCTAGGTTAGTGTATCATTTAACTATTTTTAAGATATATTCAGTTCTATATTCTTCAGCATTTTCCATTATAAACAATATGATCCTTAAACCATACAGAACAGAATTGTGTGACCATGTTCTTTTAATGACTTGTATTTTGGATCGTTGGTGCCTTTTATTATGAATGTCACGCCTGGTACACACCTAAGACCTTCAATCAAAACAAGCAACATTTCGACGTATTCCGATCATTTGTAACCTCGATTTATTTTTTACAATTACATGTATTTTTAAAATCATCATTATCAAAACATTAAACCAGTCTGTGTAATTAGCGCATTGATACAATGTTTTATTACTTTGCCTGGCTACGACACGCTTGAATATCCGGCAAATAAGGTCTAAATAATCTTAAGCCATTCCACGGGTGCGGAGCTAAGCAGCATAACCTTCCACATGAGCAAAAAAAAATTATAAAAAATAAAATACAATGATAAAAAAATAAAATAAATAAATAAATAAACAAACAAATAAACAAATGAATAAATAAATACAAAGATAAATAAATAAATAAATAAATAAAATAAAATAAAATAACAATAATAACAATAAACACTTTCTTACTTAATGCGGTCGACCGGGTTAGAACACACAGCGGTTAGACATCCAAGTTATAAAGACATAAAATTATGTTCCACTTGTGGACACTCTACTTCATTTTTTTTATAAACAAATCGTATTTAAATTATTTTATCTTGTGCTATATCAATATTTTTAGAATGTATATCTCCTCCGACGGTAGTGAATGCGTTTGTGTCATCTACAGAACGAGGTGTTGGACGTTCTGTGTCTTATCAATGCGTATCAGGGTACGACGCATTTGGCAATGGAACTATTATATGTACTGCTGGGGGCACCTGGACTGCACCATCGTTAGAGTGCCGTGGTGAGTATAAGACGTGTTTAACCAAAAATCGAATGTAATAAACAGAGTTATAAATGAGTTAAATAAAAGTTTTATCGTTTTTAAATAAAAAAATCTGTTTATCGAATAAATTTTCTGCGATAGATTTGTAAAGATGGTGTCATACAGGGCCTAGATTCGATTCTGCACATTCTTTAGTTAGATGAATTTTATAGGCGCTCCGGGTTTCCTCTTTATTAAAAAACCTGACCACCTGTGAGAAATGAACTGAACATTACTAGGTACCACACAACTCTTCTAACATAAAAGTATTTTGACATATATCAGGAATGAACAAGATCTTATAAATACAGTTCAGAAACTTGCAGCTTAATGAAATGTATCTGACCAGCGGTATCTAGAAGGTCATAACAAAACCAATGTTGTGTGTGTGTGTGTGTGTGTGTGTGTGTGTGTGTGTGTGTGTGTACATGTACGTGTGTGTGTGTATGTGTGTGTGTGTGTGTACATGTACGTGCGTTTGTGTGTGTGTGCGTGCGTTTGTGTGTGTGTGTCACTACAATTTAGTCTGGACAGGGTTGTGATTTATTTAACGAGTATTTGTCGCCCAGATTTGATTCTCACTAGTGCAGCCCCAGTTTAAAAAGAATTTCAGCTTGTTTGCCGAGATAAGCCTTTATCTGGGCACTCATATTTTATCCACAAAATAGGAAGTTTTTTTTTCTCTTAAAGAAATAGAATACTGACTTCAGTGATAAACATCTTGCTATATTCGGGTTTGACATTGCAGCTATGGAGAGACATACAAGTGTTAACGAAGTGAGTTTATATGGCTACCCGGGTACTAAGAGTGGTCGTGTTGAGGTATATTATAATGGAGAGTGGGGTACAGTTTGTGATGATGGATGGGATGACATTGATGCTGGAGTTGTTTGTAAACAGCTAGGGTTTACGTGAGTATTATGAAAATTGTAAATTGAAGTCGTAGTGTTTGTACCCGGAGTTTGGTACTACTTTCTCGCAAAAACAATTAGAAATTATTTTTTCATGACATTTATTAACAAGTAATTAACATGTTGATTACCTCTTCATTTGGCACGCATGCTCTTCACTTATCATATGGTGATGGAAACGGAACTTTTTCCGGCTAAGTTATTATATTTCTTTTTAAGTTTTCTTAACAATCTCCAGGTTTTAAAGGCCAAAATAGCTTTACCGTATTTCCCTAATATTGTAGAGATTCTTATAGTTATCCGATAACCACCAGATAAAAGTAAATTCAGGTATTTCTTCACAAGCTTGAATTTAGTAATTAACGGATAAAATTCGGTAAACAAACGTGTAATGTAGAAGTTCAAAAATAATAACGGGTAAATCCTGTATATTACTGGAACGCATTTAGAAAGTATGTTGTCCAATCAGCCCCCCTTCCAAAACGTTGGAAATTCCAATTTACTTCATTTAAAAAATCAAGGCGCCTCTCAGTGCAAATATTATAACCCCACTCGTTTGTTTGATAATAAGGTTGTTTTAAGTTTTGCACAATTGTAAAGATCATGGTATGAAAATGATAGTAAATTACATGTCAGAGATTGGATATTTTCTATGTAAAGCCCCACCTTCTTCCGTTTAAATAGAAATAAATTTCTTATAATTTACAAAATAAGTTCCGTTAAAAAGTTTCTTCCTGCTATTTATATCAAACCTCGTCCTCAGGCGTGATTTGCCGTTTACAAGCTTGAAATGATAAACTTGCATACTCTAGTAATTAGTTATGGTGCCACTTTACATTCGATTGTTGACTTGTAAAATAAATATTCTTCTTTAATTGGACAAAGATTTTTGGATTTTTTGATCAAAATAAAATAAACATTCATATATCAGATAAAATAAGTTAATTAAATGTATATTTAACTATGATCAACAGATACCACAATGAACACTTTCATTAATTATAACCATTGGGTTACTTGTGTGAAGGTAAATAAATATCAAATTACGGTCGATGGAATCAATTGTCTTTTAGAATTGATATAGGATACAAATCTAGATAATTATAACAAGTATATAAAGGAAAGAAAACAATTGAATTTTGTAGATGTTTATTGAATTATTAGGTTCGATATGGCCCTTTTATTATGTGTTATAAAGTATGTTTAATATTCTACAATTAAAAATAATGATATGATTGTAAGTAAAGTATATGATAAAAAGAATGCTTCAGAATTTGTAAATTAACTTTTCTTGGCTCGGTTGTAATGTTACTCGCTCTAGTTATTGTTCAAACATTGATGATTTTTTCTTGAAAAATTTACTATAGCTTCTAAATTGTTATCCAAAGGATATTTTTATTTGCAAAATTTAGATTTTGTTACCCAAAAAATATTCAAAATGCTGCACATGCTACAACCAAACAAAACAAATATTAAAATGCTGCACATGACTAAAACCAAACAACAACAGGAAGAAGAAAGAAATACACTGTAAATCCTTTACATGACAACATATATGTATATACGTGTATATGCACAAGGCTAAAATCAAACAAAAGAAAAAATCCCATATCCTGATAATAATAAATAATAAAAATAATAATAATTATATTAATGAAAAAAATAAAATCTTGAACATGATTACATCCAAACAGAAAGTCCAAAATCCTTTACATGACAAACAAAAAGATCCTGACGATGATTTAATAAATCATTAATAAAAACTATTCCTTTGATAATTTATTCTTGTGATATTTTTAGAACTGGTACTTCCCGCCTGTCGGCTTACTTTGGCCAGGGAAACGGGTCTATATGGATGGATGATGTCCAATGTTCAGGAACAGAGAGTTCACTATTATCGTGTCCCTTTTTAGGATGGGGTGTTCACAATTGTGCTCATAGTGAAGATGCTGGAGTCGAGTGTATCTGACAAAATAAATGACTTTGAAGATTTTCATCCTGTGTAGCTCTGAGTACAGCTACTGTTAACAGACAACAATATATATATCATGTTTAGTTCCATTTCAATTTCTGATACAGCATAAAGATTCCGATCTAATTAAAAACAAATACCATCTATATATATAATTATCTTTATTGTATTTTTATCATATCGGTATTTTTTAGTGTTTATACATCTGCCATTTGATTTTATTATTTGTCTGCTTTGAAATTATTTAAATTGACGACATAATATTTAATTATGGAGTTTTATTATTATTATTATTATTATTATTATTATGATGATGATGATGATGAAATATTGGAATCTCACTCCCTCTAAAATACCCCCCCCCCCCTGCCAACAAACCTCCGTTTTATTAATAAACATTGTTAATTTTATTACTTCGATATTTTTGATTTTTCTTTCTTAACTATTACAGGTATATATATATATATTCATGTGAATTACAGGTGTATATATATATATATATATATATATATATATATATATATATATATATATATATATATATATATATATATACTAAGCCAATACCGTTTAGTTTTAATCTCCAATTCGTATTTTAAAATCGCGATGTCATCATATCTATCACCAGTATTCATTAGGCAGGTCCTCTCTCTGAATTAGGAGACCTCAGTTACCGAATGGTCTAAAGATCTCAGCGCTTCTCGTCGCCTCACTCGGGCACGTCACATTGTGAGAATTTTTGTTTCATTTCTAAGATAAGTGATTTTCTCCGGGCATTCCGGTACACTCCACCATCTCTGAACTGATGGCCTTGTTATAAATAAAACAATCTTGACTGGCGGTGAAACTTCATTAATTTAATCCAATCCAATCTCTGAAATTGACAAAAAGTTGTTCCGTAAGTAAATTGTCATGTAAACAATCAGATTATAGGAATAATTAACAATATCAATTATCTTTATATCGTTATGTGTATTAAAAATAATAATCTTTGTAATTTATCAATAACAAGGGGTGATATTATATTAGTGAATTATTTAACTGGCTTTTAATCGTTTTGGCACTTTTAATGATAATCTCACGTTATGTATCTGAATTGTGCTTTTGTGATTTCCGTAATAAAATTATTTGTTTGGTACTCCCTATGTATAAAGAATTATTAACATTGACAGTGAAAAATGTTAGAACAAATCATTGTATCACAGATAATAGGCCACCTCGATAAATATAGCAACTTACATAAAAACCAACATGGGTTCCGTGCCAAAAGATCACGGCTGCTGATGACAACTGACGACATAGCAAAACAACTATATCAAGGCAACCAAGAAGACATGGGGATCTTGGATTACTCAACTGCCTTCGTCTTTGATAAAGTCCCTCACATCAGGCTGTCACAGAAACTGTGCTATTATGGCATCCAAAGAACAACACAAACATGGACCACCTACTTCCTAAAAGATCGACAATATATGTACTTTCAAAATACGGCTTCAAAATGAAATGCATCCGCGACAGCAATATGGCAACATCTCTGGCAATATTACGAATCATATATCTGCCATCACTTTCAATTATTTCCCCGACTTTTGCCTTGCTTATTGCAGTCACGGATAGGCCAGATTTTGCTGCACCTTTGACGGATTCTGTGCCAGCCAGAAATTTTCTCCATCTACGGACTGTCTCATGAGATACCTTGTCAGATCCATAAACTTCCCCTCCCCACTTCAATAAAAATCTGTATTACCTAATAACTGATTTTTCTGTGAACTTTTACATAAGCTCTAATTTATTAAATATTCTTAACCCATTTCCCAACCATTTTTACAACAGTGGTCAACGACTGGCTCTACTGAAATGAATGTAATTTTAGTTTGGAGCTTAAGACACTTGTTTATATTGTTGGAAAGGTATTGAATAGAGCTATTCAAGCTTATCATCAACAAAGAAATTGTCCAAAGCTTTATCGCACTTTGGTACAATACACATTACATATGGAACAGCCCTGGTATAAACCTGACCAAGCTTTTGTCGAAGCACAATGTACATGTTATTTTCCACTGCATTAGCCTTAGGCTCTGGTGAGATAATAAATGTTCTGGTGTTTTTCTACAGCTTCTATTGATACATTGGTACATTGATTTTATATGACCCCGTAAAACCGTAAAACTGAAATAAACAATCGGATGGGGAAAATGAAATCTCAATGACTCTAAAACTAAACATCAGAAAAATAGAGAACGAATAAATGTTGTTTTACATAATTATTACTTTAATTGTTGCATGAATGTTATATATATACAATAATGTCAGATTTAACCATTTGCTCCACATACATTCAGACTAGATTATATACACAGGTATATATATATATATATATATACATACATCTGTCAAAATACAACGACTAATTCAAATCTATATCATTTATCATATATATAAACTGTAAACTAGTAGACATCTTATTAACAACTATAATTGATGATCAACCTATAGCTGATATTTACTGGAAGTATTCAATCAGTTTTCTGGTTTACCAGTTCAAATGCTGGGGTGGGGGGGGGGGGGGGGGGGGGGGGAGCTAGCAACAAAAATCTCAAATCTAAAATGGGCCTAGATAGTGAATTGAGTTAACGGGTCTAGATAGTGACTTACGTTAACGGGCCTAGATAGTGACTTACGTTAACGGGCCTAGATAGTGACTTACGTTAACGGGCCTAGATAGTGATTTTGAGTTAACGGGCCTAGAAAGTGACTTTAATTAACGGGCCTAGATAGTGACTTAACGTTAACGGGCCTAGATAGTGATTTTGAGTTAACGGGCCTAGATAGTGACTTACGTTAACGGGCCTAGATAGTGACTTACGTTAACGGGCCTAGATAGTGACTTTGAGTTAACGGGCCTAGATAGTGACTTAGGTAAACGGGCCTAGATGGTGACTTTGAGTTAGTGGGCCTAGAGAGTGACTTTGAGTTAACGTTCCTAGATAGTGACTCTGGGTTAACAGGTCCTAGAGAGTCACTTTGTGTTTAAGGGCCTTAATAGTGACCTCAAGTTAACGGACCAAGAAAGTGACTGAGTAAATGGGTCTATATAGTGACTTTAAGTTAACGGGCATTGGTAGTGACTTTAAATTAACTGGCCTAGATGGTGACTAGGCCTCTATAGGGACTTTGAGTTAACTGGCCTGGATAGTGACTTTAAGTTGATGGGCCTAAATAGTGACTATGAGTTACAAAAAAGATAGAAAGTAAAATCAAATGCATTAAGTACTTCCCCAAACATCTGATTTCAACTGGATGATGTTAAAGAAGGAGTACTGAACATGTCAACACATACAGCTCATCAATATGGATTTATCATTTTATTTATTAAGTCCAGTTAAGTCAAGAATGTTTCATGTCTCAATCACCATTCTTTTACTTATAAAAAGGCTGTTATTGGGTGGGTCATTTCAACAGTGACTTTTCAATTGGTAAAAACATATTATGCTTGTTCTAATAAAACAGACTTTGACAATGATTATGCTTACTGTGTAAATGAATCAAACATTATTATTGGTCAATTTGTTATACTGAGGTGAATGGCTTTGACTGCTATAATGTAATTTGAAAAATTCCATTAATTGATATTTAATGGGTCAATTACAACTGTTGGGTCAATGTCAGGTAACATGTGTAATGTAAATAATAATTACATGTACAATAATATTACATGTAAATTATAATTTCATATCCAATAATAAATGTGACTGTCATGTCAAAGAACAAGGGCACTGCTGAAAGTTTAACATGCTTACTGGAAATTTTTTACACCAAATTCAAACTTAACCTGTAATTTATCATGTTTATCAGTATGTATAACAGGTTGTTGATTTAAGATAACAAGCAATGGCATTCAACTGTGACATAAAACATTAAATCCCTGTTTGAATTGTGATGGATATAAAACCTAATTTTTCCGTGATCTTTTGATTCTGTTTGCTACATCAATACTTAATTAACTGATTATATACATGGAGACAATGAGTTGTATTTCACTTTTTATACAGTTATAGAAATATTGAAAGATGATATATTGTGTTAAATAAATTACAGAAAGTATATATAATTATTTATATGTTATAAAATTAGTATATCTGATACAACTAAAATAATACATACACCATCCAGATCTACACCCTGACATACATCCACATGAAACACAAATACCACTCTTCTTCTCTGATACAAACATGTCAGCAGCCACTTCTTATAATGTATGTCATATACATCAATGCATACTCACTTAAACATCAATACACACACACACACACACACACACACACACACACACACACACACAGTTCTAACAAATTTCTTTTTCATCACACACATACACTAACACACGTAAAACTTCCAGTGCATGAATATACAACACATATTTATTATCTATTCACAAAACCATAAAGAAATAGTTCTATATTTTTTTCAAAATGCATTCAGATATTACAGTAACAAATTATGAAATACAATTATACATATTCTATACAAACACACTTACAACATTTAATTTACTGTAAAATCACAAATATTCATGGGGGATTAAATTTCGTTACTTTCGTGGGTTACTGAAAACCACGAAATTAAATGTCATTGAAAATTTTTTATTTCCATTGCCCTCAATGGGATTTATTTTTACAAAACCGAGTTCCACGAAAATTTCTACCGATAGAATCTTTTTAAAAATTCCAAACCACGAAATTTTAACCCAACGAATATTAATGATCTACAGTACATGTACTACAATTTACACTATATACACAGGAAAATGTATAATATATCAAAAATAATCTAACAAATATTTACGTGTTAACTCTTATGATCTACGGAGCTAACATAATCAACAGGTTCTTGTTAGAGTTGGACATTATTGATTGAATTACCAAATATAGATATCAAAATATCAAATTAAAAATGCTGATTTTGGCAAAGGGTTTGTGAAAACAACAAATTATCTAATACAAAAATATAAAATATAAAGAAAAAACCCTAACTTTTTTGCAAACTTTAAATGCTTGAATATCACACAAATAAATACTAAAATAATTTAAACTTATTTTACAATCAATTGAAGAAAGACAAGAAGATCATGGAAATGACAATGTTATCTTTATCCAGGTCAAGTGGTTTATCCAGGTCAAGTGGTTTGTTAAGAACAAGTGGTTTATCCAGGTATTCAGGTTTACTAAAACTTTACTAGGTATGTGAAAACATTGTGAATTGACGCTAACTACTAACCCCCCCCCCCCCCCCCCCCTTAATCTCAGTACAACACACTTCTGATGCTAGCTATACAATCTTGATACACAGTTTAATTGACTGGTTCAGCAGTTACATATATGTGTATTTGATAAACAACACTTATTGTTGATTGTTGTAAATATTGATGAAAACAAATCAGATTTGGAGAGAGTAAATAATGTTGCTATCTGGACTCCTTTACGCATGTGATTTTTTTTTCCATGTGATGTGACACAACAGTGATAACAAAATATATAGTTGTATTTACCTGTTTGACTCATAAAAACGTAACAAACACAAAATCAAAAAGTATTTTAAAAAATCGAAAGTAGGTCAAAGGTCAAAGTTGACAAAATTCAACCTGTAATTCTTTGTGTTTTGATGTTGTATATGGAATAATTTCTATCAATGGAAAGTTTAAACATGACAAGATCTTGAATGAAGGTCAAGGTCAACAAACTTACAAACAACAATGCTATTCAAGATAAAGACCAAGCTTCAAGGTATTACACATCATAAACACAAAAAATTCTGTTACTTAAGATGTTAATATGACCTTGCATTAATATCAAGGTCAAATAAAAACATTCTGTTACTTAAGATGTTAATATGACCTTGCATTAATATCAAGGTCAAATAAAAACATTCTGTTACTTAAGATGTTAATATGACCTTGCATTAATATCAAGGTCAAATAAAAATATTCTGTTACTTAAGATGTTAATATGACCTTGCTTTAATATCAAGGTCAAATAAAAACATTCTGAAATACACATGTAACAGATGAATGAGTACAAACTACAAACAACAGGTCATAAAAATGAATCTGACTTAAATAAGCTCACAAAAAATACTTGATATCCAAATAAGTAACTACATTAATTATGTAAACAGAAATATAAGAGCAAGATGCTAAACAAACACAGCAGACTAATTGGTTTGCAAGGCTAATACCAAAATAAAAGTTGTAAAATGGTGCAAAAATATACTTTAAATAGTTCCAAATAACATCATTAAACTGCTCTGTAACAAATTATTGTGTAGCTACAACATATTTAGAATACACATAGCAACTACAATCATATAATTGTTATCATGATCAAAATGTCATATAAAGCCTGTTTATTCAGCAGTAATGTGAAATATGTTTATATTATCATATCTATATCCGGGTTTTATAATACATGATGTGTTAGACAAATGAAATGATTATAAAATAATAGCATTATTAGTCAGCCTTGATTGTAAGGTAAAAGTGTTGCATTAAGATGTTTAATCTGATTACAGTATCAGCAAATATTTTGAAAATATAATTTAAATTGAGTAGCGGTAAATCCCCGATTCATTGTTACTATTTGTTCAATCAAATTCAAATTTGGAATTAAAAAGAAATATGGCAATAAATAGAAAGAGACTTTAATAAAAAACTAAAACAGTCTTTGGGACTCCAAACTATTGTGGCAATAAGTGGATTCCATTGTTAGGGACATTTATTATCATAAGGGTTTACTAGCAAATAAGAATCAATTTTTCTAGAAAGTTATGAAGAGAACAAGAATCAATCATGGTAATTATTCTCAAGAACTCTGGGTACATAATCACCAGAACTTATATCTTGGTCTGTGACAAAAGTGCAGAAAATCTTAGAGATCAATATTTATATAAACAACATGTTCTCTGCACAAAAATACCTTTCATACTAGATTGAAATTGTATTATGTAATATATACAACCTTTCATTATCAGCTTGTAATTCTTCACAACTATTTAATGCATTCTAATTTGTTGGATTTCAATTGAAATGAGATTTACCCATACTTCAGAAGACTTGTACAATACCATTGCTTCGACATTCCTTTTTCAAAATGCAGTTAGGCATTAGATTTGATTTTTCGTCTGGATAACTGATAAATAACTAAAATGAAAGCTGGACTTAGTGTGTAATTATTCAAGTATATATCTAAAATGAAAGCAAATCACAGTGTTACAGCAATGTCCTTTATAAAATGACAAACAAAATTACAGTACTTAGGGGGTTAATAGATGTAAATATTAGCATTCAGATTATTCAGAAATTATCTAAAGGATTTTAACCAAATTAAAACGATTTTAAATGGAATCATGAGAAATTTTCCAAATTATATTTATATTTATATAAAAAAAAATTTAAAGATACTAACAGTATTGTGACAGTGGATATCTAAGACTGTTAACACATTGTATTGTATTGTATTGTTTGTGTGATGCGAATCTTGTTCTCCTTCTTCAACATCCGAGACAGAAATATAGAGATTCAAAAAATTCAAATTATTTACAACAGTTTTATACAACAACAAACTACTTAATCTATTACCTCAGGATTAATATACATCTTAATGATTTTCAGACTTTCTGATAACTGACTGAATTCTACAACATACCCCCCCCCCCCACCTTTATATATAAAGTGAAGCAGAATGAGAGTTAAAAAGTTACGAGGAGTGATACAGTTAAAGTGTTTTACTTTCAAGTTAAGATTCCTTCATCTATATGAATAAGAGTCAATTCCACAATGCTTTGGGAATGTGAAATGCCAGTAGAATACTGTAAACTTCTACAAACATTCTCACTCTAGGATCTTTTCAAGAGGAGATTCAAATAAAGGTGGCTGTGATCTTAGGCCAAGTGCTTTAGTCCATTCTGCCATCCAGTGCTTCCTCAGTGGTCCAAAACCCATCTGCCATCCAGTGCTTCCTCTGGGGACTCTTGTTTTTTTCACTACTTGTTTTAGTCCATTCTGCCCTCCAGTGGTTCCTCTGTGGACTGTAGTTTTCTTCACTACTTGTTTAAGTCCATCCTGCCCTCATGTGCTTCCTCTGTGGACTGTAGTTTTCTTCACTACTTGTTTTAACCCATTCTGCCCTCCAGTGGTTCCTCCGTGGACTGTTGTTTTCTTCACTACTTCACAGTTTTAGTCCATTCTGCCCTCCAGTGGTTCTTCTGTGGACTGTAGTTTTTTTTTTTTAGTCCATTCTGCCCTCATGTGCTTCCTCTGTGGACTGTAGTTTTCTTCACTACTTGTTTTAACCCATTCTGCCCTCCAGTGGTTCCTCTGTGGACTGTAGTTTTCTTCACTACTTCACTGTTTTAGTTCATTCTGCCCTCATGTGCTTCCTCTATGGACTGTAGTTTTCTTCACTACTTGTTTTAACCCATTCTGCCCTCAAGTGGTTCCTCTGTGGACTGTTTTTTTCTTCACTTCTTGTTTTAGTTCATTCTGCTCTTCAGTGGTTCCTCTGTGGACTGTAGTTTTCTTCACTACTTGTTTTAGTCCATCCTGCCCTCCAGTGGTTCCTCTGTGGACTGTTTTTTTCTTCACTACTTCACTGTTTTAGTCCATTCTGCCCTCCAGTGGTTCTTCTGTGGACTGTAGTTTTCTTCACTACTTCACTGTTTTAGTCCATTCTGCCCTCATGTGCTTCCTCTGTGGACTGTAGTTTTCTTCACTACTTTTTTTAACCCATTCTGCCCTCCAGTGGTTCCTCTGTGGACTGTAGTTTTCTTCACTACTTCACTGTTTTAGTCCATTCTGCCCTCATGTGCTTCCTCTATGGACTGTAGTTTTCTTCACTACTTGTTTTAACCCATTCTGCCCTCAGGTGGTTCCTCTGTGGACTGTAGTTTTCTTCACTTCTTGTTTTAGTTCATTCTGCCCTCCAGTGGTTCCTCTGTGGACTGTAGTTTTCTTCACTACTTGTTTTAGTCCATCCTGCCCTCCAGTGGTTCCTCTGTGGACTGTAGTTTTCTTCACTACTTGTTTTAGTTCATTCTGCCCTCCAGTGGTTCCTCTGTGGACTGTAGTTTTCTTCACTACTTGTTTTAGTCCATCCTGCCCTCCAGTGGTTCCTATGGGACTGTAGTTTTCTTCACTACTTGTTTTAGTCCATTCTGCCCTCCAGTGGTTCCTCTGTGGACTGTAGTTTTCTTTACTACTTGTTTTAGTCCATCCTGCCCTGCAGTGGTTCCTCTATGGACTGTAGTTTTCTTCACTACTTGTTTTAGTTCATCCTGCCCTCAAGTGGTTCCTCTATGGACTGTAGTTTTCTTCACTACTTGTTTTAACCCATTCTGCCCTCCAGTGGTTCCTCTGTGGACTGTAGTTTTCTTCACTACTTCACTGTTTTAGTTCATCCTGCCCTCATGTGCTTCCTCTATGGACTGTAGTTTTCTTCACTACTTGTTTTAACCCATTCTGCCCTCAAGTGGTTCCTCTGTGGACTGTAGTTTTCTTCACTTCTTGTTTTAGTTCATTCTGCCCTCCAGTGGTTCCTCTGTGGACTGTAGTTTTCTTCACTACTTGTTTTAGTCCATCCTGCCCTCCAGTGGTTCCTCTGTGGACTGTAGTTTTCTTCACTACTTGTTTTAGTTCATTCTGCCCTCCAGTGGTTCCTCTATGGACTCTAGTTTTCTTCACTACTTGTTTTAGTTCATCCTGCCCTCAAGTGGTTCCTCTGTGGACTGTAGTTTTCTTCACTACTTGTTTTAACCCATTCTGCCCTCCAGTGGTTCCTCTGTGGACTGTAGTTTTCTCCACTACTTCACTGCTTTAGTCCATCCTGCCCTCCATTGCTTCCTAAGTAGTCTAAAACCCAGACTTATGGATCACAGCACCTTTCACTACATAGGTTCAAATTCAAAGTAGGCAGATCCTAGTTCGAGAAAAATTGTCATTTTGTTTTCAGAAAGTTTTTTCTCTGGAGACTCTAGTTTTTTTTCACTTCCTCAGAAATTATCATTCCAATATAAGTAAAAGAATTGTGACATTAGTGTAAAATACCATTACTTCACTCGCTCTCCCAGGCTTTCTATTAGTATGGCAAGGACATCAATTTCAGATTGTATAAATATAATGAATACTTATTTATAAATACACATATTAAAATACCAAATGATTTACTTGTTACTGTGTGACACAAATTTGTACTGACAAGGTTCAGAAGAGCATGAATGAGGAACCTCATTCAAAATGGCATAACATGAAACAGCACTTAAAAATACTATATATACAATATAAAGAAAATAATTACAGTCAATCAGAAAGGTTTTCTATTCAAATATATGTAACTCAAACCCTATCAGTCAATTGTTGATTTTATATTTGAAATTATTAATCAAAAATATCAACTCTTTGTAGGATTAATGGATTACATCATAGTTATTTATAGCACTAAATATGCAATATGATGATTACACAAAACCTGTATCTGATGAATTATGTAGTCAGCATGACCTGATCAAATGAATAATAAATCAGTTTTACACAATAATACAACCAATTCAAGGTTTCTTTTACAGGTGGTGATTGTCTTCCCTTGGGAATCCCTGGTTTACACATGCCACTACCAGAAGGCAATTTCAGGTATATTTCATCTTCCTTTGCACATGGTAACTTGCCAGTAGTTCAATCATCATCCTCTTCTCTAACATATGCTAAGGGGAAATAACCCACCTACAAAAGACAAAAAAAAAATGTTGTTACAGATGATATCTCTGATTGAATAGTAAGCAGTGTGAAAAGCCAATCATGAAGATTATATATAGTGATCCATACCAGTGTGACTCGGTAATGAGCAGTAAAAAATAACATTGATTGTAACTGGTCCACAGACAGATTAACACCTAGTACTTTTCTATAAATGTGATTCCCTCCTTCTGAGTGAATGCAATGGTGGTCAATGATAGTGTCCGCCTTAAGAGCATGAAGTTGTAGGTTAGTACTCTAGATGACAAGTATCACTGTATGTAACCTATATATACCTTTCCAGAGCCACAATGTTCTCCTTTCCACCATCCCTTATCACTTCCTGTTTTACTCATGATGGCCACCCGATCACCGCGAGTTAATGAAAGTTGAGTGGTAGCTGTGGCAGCGTAATCATACATGGCTGTACAATATCCCAGAATTCTACAATCTGAAATACAGAAAAATCCGTAATAAAATTCTTATTCCTAATTCATTTATAAATAACACAATCACTAATCAGTTACTGCATTTAAATTGCACAAACATATATCATGTCAGAAATGAGTTTAGATATATAATACTAAATCATATCATACAAACCTAATCAAGAAATTGAAGGAACTGACTGTTAATTAATATAAGTGGAATAATAATAAAGAGTCGTTCTCAGTTAGTGTAGCTCTCCTGTTCACTTAAAGTACCTTAACGGAAGGTTTAATATCGGAAACTTAGTCCAAACAAAGAAAAAAAAAAATGACGAGGTTTTCTACATGTCATGAAGACATTTTGCTAAAACATAAATCATTTTACTCAAAATTTCTGCTAGCTAAAATATGAAATAAGTACTCAGAATTGTTTCTAACTCTATTACGTAAGTTTTAAATTTCAATACGGATTAATCCTCCTAATAAATGTATTACATTCTATCTCATTAATGACTGAAAATGTTCAAATGTAATGAAAACAATTATAAAAAACATCAGACAATATTTCCTCTTTAACTAATTATACATACTTGGACCATTAAATCCACTCTGAGATTTGACTGGATATTTTAATACTGTATCAACTCCTGGGAAACTATCTGCCAGAGAATTTATCTGATAAAATTCTACCAATTCCTGTAACATAAAATATAACACAGTTAATATTAACAAAGTTTGCTGGTTAAATCAAGACTAGTTCACTAATACACTTACAAAGAATGGTAGACAAAAACTATTGACCTTCAGCAAACAAACTTACATTTAGAACTATCCAACAGGTAATCAAGATAGCACCAAAATCATGTATTCATCTTTTTTGAGATAGCACCAAATTGGAATAATCAATTATCATGTGAAAGAAATATTCATTTATTTGGGATACGACCAAAATATACTATTGATCTAAATATAGCTAAATTCAATTTAATAGTCACAAAATAAAATATTCCATTATTTTAAAATAGTTTCAAATTGAAATTTCATTAATTGCCATTCACTAACAATATTTTGGGTAATTTATACAACATTTAACATGTTCTGAACAGAAAAAAATGTTTAACACCCGAGTAGCTTTGAACAGAAAAATTAACTTTCTTTTATCAATTCATTTCAGACAGACACAGTGAGACAAAACAATCGATTATTTAATGTCATCTTGTAATGTTGCCTTGTCATCTCAATATGTCGCCTTGTTATCTCGTTATGTTGCCTTGTTATCTCATTATGTCACATTATCATCTCATTATGTCACATTGTCATCTCAAAATGTCTTGTAATCTCATTGTCATCTCATTATATCATCCTGTCATCTCATTATGTCACCTTGCCATCTCATTATGTTGCCTTGTCACTCTTGTTATATCACTATGTCACCTTGTCATCTTATGTTTCCCTGTCATCTCACTATGTCACCTTGTGATGCCACTCTGTCAATCTCATTATGTCACCTTGCCATCTGGTTACATTGCCCTTTGATATCTTTATATCACCTTGTCATCTCATTATGTTTCCCTGTCATCTTATGTCACCTTGTCATCTCATTATGTCACCTTGTCATCTCTTGTTAACTTGTCATATTGCTATGACACCTTGTCATCTCATTTTGTAACCTTGTCACCTTGTTTCACCTTGTCCTCCTGTTGCCTTCAACTTGTCATATCAATGTCACCTGTCATCTCATTATGTCACCTTGTTATCTCATTTGTTAATTCGTTATTTCACCTGTTGCGTAATTATCTTATCGTTATCTCGTTATGTCACCTTGTCATCTCCTTGTCACTTTGTAATCTTATGTCACCCTGTCACCTCATTATGTTACCTTGTTATCTTGTTTCACCTTGTCATCCTGTTGCCTTCAAGTTGTCATACTGTTGTCACCTGTCATCTCATTATGTCACCTTGTCATCTCGTTATTTCACCTGTCGCCTCATTATGTCACCTTGTCATCTCATTATGTCACCTTGTAATCTAGTCACTTTGTCATCTCATTATGTAACTTTGTCATCCTGTTGCCTTGTCATATCACTGTCACCTTTTCATCTCATTATGACGCCTTGTCATCTCGTCATGTTGACTTATGTTTCAATCACTGGCTAAGTTGATTTTTGAGACATTTGTTCAAAGGTCCATTAGTATAACCAAACAGTTGGTAAAATATTTTAACTTTTTTAAAATTAAATACACTTTTTACAGACAAAAGAGTTTTGACTTTTGATTGTTTTTATTTGACAATAACAATTATATGTACATATATATATATATATATATATATATTAAATTTTTAACAAAAATTTCACAAATAATTACTAATAATTTCACAAATATTTGCTAATAAACAAGATTTAATTTTATTTTCACTATCCACCACTTAAGCTGAAAGACCTTTGAAAACTTGGCGCTGGTGTTAAAAATAACTAAACTAAGTGACAATAAAGGGTCTTCAGGGTTTATAACTATGTTACTGTATATATACTTGAAACTCTCTTTAGGACAAAATGTCAATTTACATATAACTTATTATAGTTCCAAATACTGTTTTTTGACTGTACTTACAATTACATTATGGAATAACTTATGATTTGACAAATAAAATCCATCGGAATCACGTCGTATCTTCATATGTTGTATTATCTCTGCATTTCTAAAAATATACCACTATCCATCATATATAGTCTGGCTGGGAACTGATGGACGGGAAAGTTAACAGATCATAAAAGTTTGTACATTGTAGATGACAGAATGAAGATGAACTTTGACCAAAAATCATAATAAACTGTTCTGGTTTTAAATTCTATACACAGTACATATGTTTAACACAAAAGCCATTTATTAGATTGTGGTAGAAAAATGGTGTTTAAGCCCCAGTCAAAAATCTTCCACTTATGTTGAGGTCAGTTTTTTTATGAAGGAAAATTGAATACTTAGAGAAAACAACTGACTTTCTTCAAGCAGACTGACAAACTTTTTTAGACTAGTGGGAAAAATGCAAAATTGGAATATAAACCATAGGCAGGTACTGGCCTTTTAATCCAATAGCCTGTGCTTAAGATAACTCATAACCAATATGTACTTGATTGAACTGTGAACTTATAGATCAGGGAACTGTCCAGCTAGCCCTGATTGAACTGTGAACTTATAGATCAGGGGACTGTCTAGCTGGCCTTCATTGAACTGTGAACTTATAGATCAGGGAACTGTCCAGCTAGCCCTGATTGAACTGTGAACTTATAGATCAGGGGACTGTCTAGCTGGCCTTCATTGAACTGTGAACTTATAGATCATGTGACTGTTGAGCTAGCCGTGATTGAACTGTGAACTTATAGATAAGGGGACTATCCAGCTGGCTGTGGTTAAACTGTGAACTTATTGATCAGGGGACTGTCCAGCTGGCCTTTATCCTTTATTGAACTATGATCTTAAAGATCAAAGAAACTGTAAACATAACCTTGAATATAACAAAAATTTAGGGGACTGAATCCAGTTAGCATTAAGTGTTACAGATTGAGAACAACAAACGTAACTTTCGCATAAATATAATAATCAGGGATTTTTTTATTAAACTGAATTTTGAAAAATATCTTTTACTATTGTGTATCAAAAATCATACTAGAGAAAAAAATTAATTAAAAAAAAAGGGAGGGTTGGGGGGGGGGGGGGTGCTGGAGGACGGGTAGGTGCCGAATGTTTTAAGTTAAAACTTATATAACAACTTCATTCATTCATTCAGACAATGTACAAACTTTCATAGCATTATCCAATCCAGAGTCTGAAGTCGTAAATAGATATCTTGTAGTAGAATGGAAACCTTTTACTGTTACAGAACAATATACTTACAGGCAATGAGTGGAAGAATTTAGTATCAGCCAGAAAGAACATATTATCAGTGTTACGTTCCACTCGGATATGCCGAGTCTGGTTGTCATATCTAAAAATAGAACAGAGAAACATCCAAAGATATAGGCAGGCATAAAGTTCATACATTACAAAGTAAACATGCTTAACTGTTTAACATCAAATGCTTTGTAAAACAGTCTGAATGTATGGCTCAGAATGAAGAGGGTGTACAAATTGGCATGCTTTTGAAAGTTTATCATGAAATAAAATGAGAGAGAGAGAGAGAGAGAGAGAGAGAGAGAGAGAGAGAGAGAGAGAGAGAGAGAGAGAGAGAGGAGTAATACTGGAGATGAGGATTTTATCTTGTATAATTTTATCATATCTCAATTCAAGGTCATGCAATTATAAGAAAATATAATATCACTGATTACGTCATAAATGTATGAAAGAATAAAATTATTTATAAATATTTGTATATTGTGTAACATCCTTTTATTTGAATAATTCCTGCCCTGAATAGGTCTATATTCAGACAATTCATGACAAATGTGTGTTTTCTAGAAACAGAGAATTCCCATTTAAATATAGTATGTTATGTGAGAGATAAGAAATGTGTGTGTGTGTGTGTGTGTGTGTGTGTGTGTGTATGTTTGAGAGACAGAGAAATTTCTTATTTTTGTATGTTTTGTGATAGCTAAGTACTTGTGTGTGTACTTTATTCCAATAATAACTCTCCTGTCTTCCTTGTTCATGTTGCAGTTTTGTGGAATGTGATCTCCTGCAGCACTTCCTGCTTGAGAAAGCAAGTGTATATGTTCAGTGTTTATTGACTTAGTTCTTTGATAGAGTTCTCTCCCTTGATCATTCTCCCTGAACAAGTTTGTTTTGCATTTTACTTACCGGTATATTGTAAGTTAGTATTGTATATTCAGTATTGTAAGATACTCTCTATGCACAAGTGCATGTGTCCTTACTTTATACCGAGAAATAGCTCTCTGTTCTAGTGTGTGTGTGTGTGTGTGTTTCTTACTTTATACTGGGATAGCTCTCTCTCTTTCTCTCTCTCTGTCCGTTTGTGTCTCTTACTTTATACTGGGATAGCTCTCTCTCTTTCTCTTTCTCTGTCCGTTTGTGTCTCTTACTTTATACTGGGATAGCTCTCTCTCTTTCTCTCTCTCTGTCCGTTTGTGTCTCTTACTTTATACTGAGATAGCTAGCTCTCTCTCTCTCTCTCTCTGTCTGTTTGTGTCTCTTACTTTATACTGGGATAGCTAGCTCTCTCTCTCTCTCTCTCTCTCTCTCTCTGTCTTTATTAATACTGGGATAGCTCTCTCTCTCTCTCTCTCTGTGTCTCTTATTTTATACTGGGATAGCTCTCTCTCTCTCTCTGTCTGTATCTCTTAATTAATACTGGGATAGCTCTCTCTCTCTCTCTCTCTCTATCTCTCCGTCTCTTACTTTATATTGGGATAGCTCTCTCTCTCTCTGTCTGTTTGTGTCTCTTACTTTATACTGGGATAGCTAGCTCTCTCTCTCTCTCTCTCTGTCTTTATTAATACTGGGATAGCTCTCTCTCTCTCTCTCTCTCTGTGTCTCTTATTTTATACTGGGATAGCTCTCTCTCTCTCTCTGTCTGTATCTCTTAATTAATACTGGGATAGCTCTCTCTCTCTCTCTATCTCTCCGTCTCTTACTTTATATTGGGATAGCGCTCTCTCTCTCTCTCTCTCTCTCTCTCTCTCTCTTACTTTATATTGGGATAGCGCTCTCTCTCTCTCTCTCTTTCTCTCTCTCTCTCTCTCTCTGTGTCTCTTACTTTATATTGGGATAGCTCTCTCTCTCTCTCTGTCTGTATCTCTTAATTAATACTGGGATAGCTCTCTCTCTCTCTATCTCCGTCTCTTACTTTATATTGGGATAGCTCTCTCTCTCTCTTCTCTCTCTCTTTCTCTGTGTCTTACTTTATACTTGGATCATTCTCTCTCTCTCTCTCTCTCTCTCTCTCTCTCTCTCTCTCTCTCTCTCTCTCTCTCTCTTTGTGTTCTTACTTTATACTAAGTGATAGCTCCCCTCTCCGCCCTGGATTTTCACTGACTCGGATAAGGAATGTACCATTTGACAGATTATTAAGTCTTCTCACTGCAGTATCTCGATCCATTGGACC
Source organism: Tegillarca granosa (assembly GCA_029721355.1). Lineage (NCBI taxonomy): Eukaryota > Metazoa > Mollusca > Bivalvia > Arcoida > Arcidae > Tegillarca > Tegillarca granosa. The sequence goes on along the minus strand of CM056606.1, from coordinate 39,164,654 downwards.
AACAAACCTATAGATCAATACATCACAATTAATTTGACACATTATAACATTCAAACAATTCTCAATACAGTTCAATTTGCTCAGTACAAGTTCTGCTTATGGAATGAATTGAATTTTACTACTCTTAAAATGACATTAAAAAATCTCCAAATGATATTTCTCCAAAGAGATTTTGCAATTTCATCTCACATAATGGCTGACCAGACTGATCAATATTGTTTCTCAATAAAATATATTCTATAAAGACATTCAAAAAAGTTAATGATCTGGCTGATATGCTAACCTGAGAACTTGTGAGCTCACACATAATTATAATTAATGACTGACATAGTGTAAAGTTTAGATTAAATACCACCAGAATTCATAAATAAAGAGATGTTAGTATCTTCTATCATTATTGACAAAGCTAAAGAACACATTAAGCACTAAAATTTTAGAAGACTGATATACAAATTATTTTAGAACTTGTACATTCTTGTGAGAAAATGTCTGAAGATGTTTTACATTTTCTTCTAAAAGATTATAAAATAATCTGATTTATTAAGACTGAGCATTTATTAAAAACACAATACTGTTACCTCCACAGAGGAACTATTTGATGGAGAAAGGTGACTGTATAAATACACTAACAAGAATTCCACGTGTTTAAATGTCTCGCCCGGTTAATTTTTGGTAGAGTAGAAAATACATAACTTTAACATAAAATTTCACATTTTGACATGCCACCACCACCGACACCGGAGATAACACCTAAGTCTCGCCTTAAGATGATGCAAGGCTCGACAACAAGCATAAATGTAGCCTGCACATCAAGTCCATCCAACATCTTATAGCCGAAATCTATATTATTAGATCTGGATGCATATTGTTCATGCAAGGGAAAAACGTAAGTTCTTCTGCATTTAAAAGTAGCACATAGCATATACAAGGTACAACAAACATATAACGTATTAAGAATTTGTGGCCATGAGTTGTATAAGAGATTTATTATAATTTAACAAGTTGCTGAACAGGTGCTCAGTAATGGCATAGAGAACAGACCAGTAAACAGGTACTCAGTTATGACTGAGAGAAATATCAAATGATCTGATTCTCATTTAGGACAGAGACAATTTGTGGACAGGTACTCATTTACTGCATAAAGAGTTAACAAGTGAACAGGTGATCACTTATGCCACAGACCTAGCTCAAGTATGACACAGACAGTTAACTAGTGAACAGGTGCTCAGTAATGACATAGAGAGCAAACATAGTGAACATGTGCTCAGTTATGACATAGAATATAAGCTAGTAATGGGTCTTCAGTTATGATATAAAGAGCAACTTAGTAATGGGTGCTCAGTTATGACATAGAGACTCCATGCTAGTAATGTTGCTCAGTTATGATATGGAGAACAAGCTAGTAATGGGTGCTCAGTTATGACATAGAGACTCCAAGCTAGTAATTGGTGCTCAGTTATGATATAGAAAACAAGCTTGTAATGGGTGCTCAGTTATGATATAGAGAGCTAAGTGAACAATATGTGCTCAACTGACACACTAATCTCTACAGAAAAACTTGATGTGGGCTCAAAAGTTTTTTCCATGGGAACTATGAATAAATTAAATAAGGTCACAATAGACAAATGCTTGGTAATGACATATAACAATACAATGGACATGCATGTTACCTACCATTTATAAGAATTTAAGCTCTCTTCATCAGGTACATTCACATAACCAATATTATTAGTAGCGGGATGATGGGCACTTGGTGGGGACATCGTGCCATTACGTTCTGTTTTCAGCTTTACTGGGAGGTAAGATGGCTTTCGGGTGACCTAAATTTGAAATAAGTGGGAACATTATGCAATCATGCTATTGATTGTACAACATTAAATGATCTGTTTAACATAATTTTCACACGGTAACTGCATTTTAAGTATAAAATACAGTGGAACTTCAATAACTCAAAGTGTAAACAACTTTGACTTGGAATGCACTAGATCTAAAATTTGACTTGCAGTGAAATGGACTTTTAATTTCATTTAAAGTTTATCCAAAATGACAATTTATTAAATTGATATACAAAAAAATCTAAAACCGGTTGGTACTTAATATTGAGTAATCTACAATATTTTAAAACCAATGTGTGAGTTATTAGAAGTTCTACTGTAGGATAAAAAGCTATAGCAAAAGAAAAAAAAAACCATTAATCAAGTTTTAGGAATAGGTGAGGCATTATGAAAAGATAAATTACGATAACTGGGGAGGATGGTTAAAACATCAAAACTCCAGTACAGTCAAACCTCTATTTTTCAAACTGAAGGTGAAACCATTCTCGTTTGTATAAAATTGTACAGGTGAGAGTAGTTTCTCTAAAAAATGTGAATTCCAAATTTTTTAGGGTATTTACCACTGAAAAGATTAACGAAGGACTCAAATAAGGTTCAAATACTCGCAGGTATTCAAATTATGAAGTTTCAAATAAAAGAAGTTTTAGTGAAGGGCGGTCGGGACCTACCGAGAACTTTGAATAACCTAAGGTATTTAAATAATAGAAGTTTGACTCTATATCAGCAGGTGATGATTTTAAAAACTTCCTATTGAATTTACTCATTTTAATGGGCTTCATGCAGTGTTCAATCCAGAACTTAGGAAAATGTAGCCATCATATCCAAGGGTTTTAAAAAAATAAGGTCATATTTTCATTACTGTTTGACTTCTACAAAATTGCCGTGGTTTGTTTGAAAAACATCTTAGTTATACTTTCTAATTATCAGATTTAATTATTACTAAATTATAAAAAAAATTATTATTATTATTATTATTACAATTTTGTCATTTTGGGTCAATTTCACTGGGGCTCTCAACTAGATTGAACATAGCATGCATTAATCAGGAACATATTCTATAAATGAATCACAAATACACCTGGATAAATACAACACATCTAACAAACGGCACAACAGAGGCATTAACCTGATTTACAAAACATCAAACTACCTACCAGGACAATGTCCTTAGTTGACAGGTAAGTCTGTCTGTGTAACAAGTATCTGACTAAAAGTAAGGTGACATACAACAATTATCTGACTGAGAACAAGGTGACATATATGTCTATCTGTATAACAGTTATCTGACTGAAAACAAAGTGACATATATGTCTGTCTGTATAACAGTTATCTGACTGAAAACAAGGTGACATATATGTCTATCTGTATAACAGTTATCGGACTGAAAACAAGGTAACATATATGTCTATCTGTACAACAGTTATCTGACTGAGAACAAGGTGACATATATGTCTATCTGTATAACAGTTATCTGACTGAAAACAAGGTGACATATATGTCTATCTGTATAACTGGTATCTGACTGAAAACAAGGTGACATATATGTCTATCTGTATAACAGTTATCTGACTGAAAACAAGGTGACATATATGTCTATCTGTACAACAGTTATCTGACTGAAAACAAGGTGACATATATGTCTATCTGTACAACAGTTATTGGACTGAAAACGAGGTGACATGTATGTCTATCTGTACAACAGTTATCGGACTGAAAACGAGGTGACATATATGTCTATCTGTACAACAGTTATCGGACTGAAAACGAGGTGACATATATGTCTATCTGTACAACAGTTATCTGACTGAAAACGAGGTGACATATATGTCTATCTGTACAACAGTTATCGGACTGAAAACGAGGTGACATATATGTCTATCTGTACAACAGTTATCTGACTGAAAACAAGGTGACATATATGTCTATCTGTACAACAATTATCGGACTGAAAACAAGGTGACATATATGTCTATCTGTACAACAGTTATCGGACTGAAAACGAGGTGACATATATGTCTATCTGTACAACAGTTATCTGACTGAAAACGAGGTGACATGTATGTCTATCTGTACAACAGTTATCGGACTGAAAACCAGGTGACATATATGTCTATCTGTACAACAATTATGGGACTGAAAACAAGGTGACATATATGTCTATCTGTACAACAGTTATCGGACTGAAAACGAGGTGACATATATGTCTATCTGTATAACAGTTATCGGACTGAAAATGAGGTGACATATATGTCTATCTGTACAACAATTATCGGACTGAAAACAAGGTGACATATATGTCTATCTGTATAACAGTTATCTGACTGAAAACAAGGTGACATATATGTCTATCTGTATAACAGTTATCTGACTGAAAACATGGTCACATATATGTCTATCTGTATAACAGATATCTGACTGAAAACAAGGTGACATATATGTCTATCTGTATAACAGTTATCTGACTGAAAACAAAGTGACATATATGTCTATAGTTGTTATTGACGGTGTATTTTTAAAAGATTTGAATTTTAAATATCAAATAGATTTTAAAAAGCGTTTAACTACTACATAGAGGTTATTTATGTACATGTGGTCAGGCTCATGTGTCCACATAGTGTTGATTTTTGTACTGTCAGCGTTGATGACACAAGGTTTGATGGCCATCTTTGTTTATTGACAATAGTAAATTTTTGTTTTTCAAAAGTTACATGAAATCTACTGAACCTCATTTCGAGACTTCTTTGATTGTATTAAGACTTTTTAAAATTATTAATTTATAACTAAACAGTTTGCCAAGACCATACAATGTGCGTTGTAGTCTTATTTGACATCCCGCCTGGAACCTCTTTGATATAGTCCGATGACCATGACCTTCATGACCCTCGTTATCAGCTGTTTATGGCTTCCATCTGTCAAGTGATGTGATTACTTAATAAACACCTTAACAACAAGAATAGAATTCCTGGGTCCCCTGCCGGTCAAGCAGTATACTAGTATACTGTATATGAAATTGCAATATTTTCAAACATTCAGGGCTGTTCCAGAATTAAATGTGTGGGGAGGTTGGAAGGAACATTTTTTTACCCCACCACCCATTTTTTTCTATTTTTCCTGTCGCAAATATATCCAAAATACTACAATCTAAAATCAAACAAATACCTATTAACATATATAAGTTTATCTAAAATGTACGAGACAATATCACTGTACAGTTTTTGTTTAAAAATCATATTCAAGTTTCATACTCTGGTTTACATAATGTATAAAATCACATACCTTATTGCAGAGATATACATGTAAGAAAATGGTCAGAATAGGGGACAGGTAAAAACCACAAGATGATGCCTCGTCATCTGTTGTCAATATCTGGTCAAGATTGTTCCCATGAAAATGAGTTGCCTGATTGTAGGCATGAAAGCACTTTCAAAGTCAATTTTTGATATAATGAAGTAATTATTGTGGTCAAAGTCCCATAACTCCAACAAAAAGTATCGACCAAGGCTGATTTTCGAACTTGACCAAGGTACCGTAAATCCCCGCATATAAGACGGGTTATTTTACCTTAAAATTTATTTTTTGAGAAGGGGGGTTGTCTTATACGTGAGGGGTTGAAATTCTTGAGAAAATATCCACACACGATCGTAATGTCTGCCATCTTTGTTTTTGTATATTACAGTTTCATAATGGTTGATATATTTTCCAGATTCATAACATACAAGAAACGCGAATCACGTGCTTTGAAATTTTTGTAGTTGTGTATATTTAATGATCTTTTAATAAAATAAAGTTATAATAAATGATTAAAATAAAAAATAAAAAGAAATCGTCAATGTTTCGGTAAGTACAGTAATCAAGGAGGCGGGAAATATTCTGTACAATATTTTATTCTTTTTGTTTACTTTTAGTAACAATCTGGAAATTACATAAACTACACTTTGTCTGCTTCACACGTAAAGGGCAATATGTTTTGGGTGTCAGGGTTCCTGTCTTCAACAGCTGATTGAATAACGAAATTTTTAAAATGTAGTTTATTGAATTTATTTAAAAACGGAACAGATATACGTCTTCATGATTACTGATGATGAGATGTTCTGGCATCTGATTTTATGTTTTACGTTTTCTGATTAATTCAAAATTAAACTACAATCAAACGGCAAAGAAATCAATTTCACAAGTACGGTATTAAAAATAAAAAATTTAAACAATAGGCGAAAATTTGTGGAAAGTTTATGGTCCGATTGGCAGCGTCAAATACCGATACCAGTATGACCTTGTCTGAAAATCATGGTCGTCTTACAGGTGCAGTATCGCCTGAAATCATAAAAAATTACGGGAAAATCCCACCCCGTCTTATAGGCGAAGTAGTCTTATATCCGGGGATTTACGGTAATAGTGGTATAAACACTTGGTATAAATTTAATGAAAATCCATCAAAATTTGTAGGCATGAGAGCGCTTACAAGGTCAATTTTTGGATAAAACAGAGTCATTTTTGTGGTCAAAGTCCCATAACTCCAACAAAAAGTATCGAAAAATGCTGATTTTCGAAATTGACCTAGGTAATAGTGATATAAACATTTGGTATAAATTTAATGAAAATCCGTCAAAATTTGTAGGCATGAGAGCGCTTACAAAAAAGTGTGGCGGACGGAAACACGGACGGACGCCCGGCATTTCTATGTCCCCGCTCTGCGTTGCGACGGGGGACAACAAAATTAATGAGGGTTCAGACGACGAAACAAAAGGAACAGATTGAGACCATGGATTCTAACTGATTAATAAACAAAAGCCTAATTATTAGATTTCTAGTATTTATTGAAAACAGTTGACAGGTGATAGCAAACAATACTCGAGTAAAATAATGACCGACAATCTTATTTATTTACGTGTCCGAATAAGTGAATTCTTTCATCAACTAATAATGTTAGACAAGTGATTTTTCACATCAAACAAAAATATTTTTTGTTGGACATGTCCGGCAAAAATGATAATTTCCGGACCCCTGGTCTATCTGTATAACAGTAATCTGACTGAAAACAAGGTGACATATATGTCTATCTGTATAACAGTTATCTGACTGAAAACAAGGTGACATATATGTCTATCTGTATAACAGTTATCTGACTGAAAACAAGGTGACATATATGTCTATCTGTATAACAGTTATCTGACTGAAAACAAGGTGACATATATGTCTATCTGTATAACAGTTATCTGACTGAAAACGAGGTGACATATATGTCTATCTGTATAACAGTTATCTGACTGAAAACGAGGTGACATATATGTCTATCTGTACAACAGTTATCGGACTGAAAACGAGGTGACATATATGTCTATCTGTATAACAGTTATCTGACTGAAAACAAGGTGACATATATGTCTATCTGTATAACAGTTATCTGACTGAAAACAAGGTGACATATATGTCTATCTGTATAACAGTTATCTGACTGAAAACAAGGTGACATATATGTCTATCTGTATAACAGTTATCTGACTGAAAACAAGGTGACATATATGTCTATCTGTATAACAGTTATCTGACTGAAAACAAGGTTACATGTATGTCTATCTGTATAACAGTTATCTGACTGAAAACAAGGTGACATATATGTCTATCTGTATAACAGTTATCTGACTGAAAACAAGGTCACATATATGTCTATCTGTATAACAGTTATCTGACTGAAAACAAGGTGACATATATGTCTATCTGTATAACAGTTATCTGACTGAAAACCAGGTGACATATATGTCTATCTGTATAACAGTTATCTGACTGAAAACAAGGTGACATATATGTCTATCTGTACAACAGTTATCGGACTGAAAACGAGGTGACATATATGTCTATCTGTATAACAGTTATCTGACTGAAAACAAGGTGACATATATGTCTATCTGTACAACAGTTATCGGACTGAGAACAAGGTGACATATATGTCTATCTGTATAACAGTTATCTGACTGAAAACAAGGTGACATATATGTCTATCTGTATAACAGTTATCTGACTGAAAACCAGGTGACATATATGGCTATCTGTATAACAGTTATCTGACTGAAAACAAGGTGACATATATGTCTATCTGTATAACAGTTATCTGACTGAAAACAAGGTGACATATACATTGTATGTCTATCTGTATAACAGTTATCTGACTGAAAACAAGGTGACATATATGTCTATCTGTATAACAGTTATCTGACTGAAAACAAGGTGACATTGTTTTAATATTTTTTTGCAGAAAGTACATATAGATATACCGCTATCATTATTCATACTTTTAGCCTCACAATATATCGTCTCTTATGTCACCTTTAAATTGTAATATTGTCATAAAATATTGGTGTTACTGAAATATTTGTTAAGAAAACAAAACAATTTTAAGTAAAATATATGCCTTTTAAATTATATGGTAACCTTGAAAACCACTAACAAATAAATTGTAAATTTCTCAATCCATTTAGTTATAGGCAAATTGCCAGATTCTGAATTGTGTAATAACTCCTGAGTGTATAAAATCAGAAGAAACTAGGAAAAAACAATGACCATTAATAGCAAACTTAGCACCTTTTACCCTTTAAGTTGTTGAAAGTAAGATTTGAACAAGAAGGTGTTGTGTTTTTAAGTCAGCACTTAAAACAACTCTTCAACTAACCCAACCACCCCCCCTCCCTCCCTTCTCCTAATAATAAACTTGATCATGCTGTTTTCTTACCCTGATTTGTTCTTCTTGAACTAAATGCTGTGGAAACCAACCTTCATCACCATGTAAATGACCCTGTGAAATACAAATAATTAATTATTGTCAACATATTTTATGACTTTATAATAAATTAGTACCTTACAGTAACAGACAGATACATTTGACATGAGTTAACAGCTGCAACAACTCCAGACTTTTGCCTGCTGAGGACATGAAGGACACTTCATTAAAAGATTTCACCCACATTAAGAATGGATAACATGTTTTAATTTTGTTAATTTTGAAAGTTCTGATGTTATAAAACACAGATTCTTTTTTTTTTTCTTTAAGTATGGCTCTGACAAAATATTAAATGGGATTTGATTAACTAAAGTTAACACATAATGATAGAAATGTACTGGGTAATTGTTTTGAAAAAGTTGATGTCATTTTTAATTTTTCATTATAAGATTATAAGTTATTCAATCTTTATAATTTCATATGTATAATAAAATATACATTACATTATTTTGTAATTTTATGTTTTAAGAAGTAATTAACTAACCTTTCAGTCAGTTAGCCTTGAGAGCAGAGAAGATGGGGTGAGGTGAAACACCAGCTCGGTCATATATAAGACTTTAAAACTTAATATATTGCTTTGTAGTCTGGAGCTTGACATTAGGAGGACAGAGCATCCACTAGTTCACCCAGTGCCAGAATAATGTACTAGGGAAATGATATATTGCTTTTTTGCAACATATCGTCTTATTGAACTAGCACCTTATCAAAAAGTCACCCAGAGTGCATATTAGTACACAGCAGACTACAGTATACACATCTCATGTATACACAGACTTCTTCATAGATTAACCCACTAAGATTTACAACCTTGCTCTCACAGGGAATATCTGAAAAATTGTTGCTGTGATGATAAACAACAATAAATGACAAAAACAACAACTAACCTTCCACCATTGGGTATCTGAATTGTTTAGTATCTTTATCACATCATCTTTGCGAAATTTAAGTGGTGGTCGTACCCCACCAGGTGGCGGTTTACCTGAGTAATCTACAAGTGCCCTTACTTGACCTGGAATTATAAATAACAAATTAAAATACCTAACTATACATTATTTAATTCAACCTAGTGTTTAATATCTGTAAGAGGTCAGGAAGACACTAACAAATTCAATACTGACCACACTGCTGGACTTTAAGCCTCCTATATCTAGAGTTATGTTGCCTTTGCCTGCTAGCTCAGTCACTTAACCTCATTCATGGTATGAACAAATCTTTCATAATTTTTACAATATTTAAAAAAAAAAAATATGCATCAAATATTCTTATAATTCATAGTTGCAGTAAAACACAATGATTCATTGCCATTGTTTGTTCAGTAAGATTTAGCCACTAAAAAAAGGTTTTACCAATAAGTTGAAGGAGATAAATTGATAGAGACCTGTAAAGAAAAATTATAAAAGCAATAGTCAATGGGACTTCAAAATACTGTTACCACGGAGATAAGTCCCAAAATTATTGAAGGGCAATGTTACAAGGTTAAACTGTATGTGTAATTATCCTAGCAATTTAATGGTTATTTCTTCTCTGTACAGTACTTGTTTGAATCAAGTTTGTAGAGGAATGGGTTATGGATATTGAACAGACAGTACAATTAACAGTAATGGTAGATTGTTTTAAACAAATAACCTCAGAATTAAAGATAAAACAAATAATAAACAAACCACCAAATTTCCAAAAGTCCAGTAACAAAAAATAAATCATAAAAAAACATTAAAAACAATCTGATTAAATCAAGTTCCATACCTATACATGATGCTTTGATAAATCATGCTGAATTTTACATTCATAGATAGAATATTATTGTTTATTATGTGTTATGTGTAAAATAAGTTCATATTATACAGCTGTTCATGCTAAAATAGTTGACTTTAGTTAAACCTGCCTAAAAGGTATCCTTTCTCAAAAGGTCATTTGATGCTGAGGTCACAATATGTTCATCTGAAATAGTCAGGCTTCCTAAATGTGTTCTATACAGCCAAGTGGTCCTGATGTCAAATAGACAAACAGAAAGGACCTAAATATATACTGTAAAAATAGGTTCCCTGACCTGTATTATACAAGGTCAATTGTAGTGTCCTTTACAGACCGATTCCCTGATGTCTTGTATAGGTATGTCTCTGACATGTTCTGTAACAATAAAATCTCTGACCTTTGCTATACACAGGTCAATTATGGTAGTGTTCTTCATAGACAGGTCCCCTGATGTCCTATATAGACAGATCACCAGACCTGTGCTATGTACAGGCACCCTGGTGTGTCTTGTAAAGACAGGTCCCTAGACCTGTGCTATATACAGGCACCCTGGGTGTCTTGTAAAAACAGGTCCCCAGACCTGTGCTATGTACAGGCACCCTGGTGTATCTTGTAAAGAGAGAGCCCCCCTGTGCTATATACAGGCACCTATATACAGGCACCCTGGTGTGTTTGTATAGACAGATCCCCCCTGTGCTATATACAGGCACCCTGGTGTGTCTTGTAAAGACAGGTCACCAGACCTGTGCTATGTACAGGCACCCTGGTGTGTCTTGTAAAGACAGGTCCCCAGACCTGTGCTATGTACAGGCACCCTGGTGTGTTTGTATAGACAGATCCCCCCTGTGCTATATACAGGCACCCTGGTGTGTCTTGTAAAGACAGGTCCCTAGACCTGTGCTATATACAGGCACCTTGGTGTGTCTTGTAAAGACAGGTCCCCAGACCTGTGCTATGTACAGGCACCCTGGTGTGTTTGTATAGACAGATCCCCCCTGTGCTATATACAGGCACCCTGGTGTGTCTTGTAAAGACAGATCACCAGACCTGTGCTATGTACAGGCACCCTGGTGTGTCTTGTAAAGACAGATCCCCCTGTGCTATATACAGGCACCTATATACAGGCACCCTGGTGCATCTTGCATAGACAGGTCCTCCAAAGTAACCTTTATTGAATACTGGCTGGTCACTAAAGATAAAACAAACCAGGAAATAGAGATTTTATAGCAAATACTGCTACATATACAGAGACAGGCTGACAAAATGTTGAAGGAAAATGTAGTAAACAACAATTTCAATAAGTAAGCATATCACCAAGGGGTGGTTGATTAGACTTGTGTTACAATCATGCTAAGCACAAAAAGTCAAAGCTGAATAAATAATACAAAATGGCTATTGACACATATTTTTGATAATAAATTTTAAAATATATTTAAAACTTTTTTCTACAGAGTATAGTATGCATGTAGTACTTATTTCAAGATGACATGATAAAACTGTTGATAAACATGCCTGAAATTTAACAATTTTTGTCATTTTTTTTATTCAAATCATCATAAACACTGGCAGCAAATGTTACTTTTGGAAATTTATTTATAGAGTACATTATCAAAATATAAACATTTATATATATATATATAATATACTGTAAATAGGGAAATTAATGCCAGCAAAAAATTAATGCGAAAAATGCGAGGCCCATTTCATTGCATGAATTTCTTTTATCTCCCTTTACCAGAAGTTGTTATTGTAACTGATTACTTGGAGCACTTTCTCATTTAGTGGTAATTTTGTGCCGTTTCTTTTCAACTGGGAATTCTGCTACGAGTAGAATTGAGACTCCTACATCATTTTGAACCTTGACTGGGTCATCAAATTGACAGTACATTGATTATAAGTAACCCAATACATTCTAAAATCATGAGTCGAAGATGAAGATCAGTTGTACACATGCTGACATGGACGTCCTAATTTTGAATGCATTATTTAAATTTGTCATGAAATAAAATGTTATATTTGTGTATGTTTCTTTTTTTAAAATACATGTTTCTTTGTTCTGACAATCCTTTACCAGTCATGATTAAATTAGCAGGTCAACGGCGCATTAAAAAAAATACCGTTGGCACCCTTTGTTAACTTTCCTCTGTTTATTTTAATACTGTCTGCGGAAAGTTTGTTTATAACGTGTTGCATCCATTTGCATGGATTTATTTTCATTTTTATATTATATCATTATAATAAATCATGCTGCATTTCACAAATTTTAACAACTACGTGTCAATAGCCATTGTCTTTTATATTATTAAGCTGAGTACATTTATACAGTTCAGTTTATAATATGATAATCAGTAATATTCAGATATATATACAATTTTATCTGATAAAATTTGTTTGTAAATTACCTAGAAATAAAAAACATCCCAAACAAATCTTAGAATTGTTAACAAACCGTATAAACATATATTTGTGACAGGCTAAGCAAAATGCTTACTTATATTTGGTTGTGGTGTTGTTGTTTTTTTTTAGCTAAACATGTCACATATATTAAAGTACTGGTATACTGTAAATCCATTAAATTTTATAGTGTTACAACTCTTATGGTTTTTTTAAAATCCCCCTCTCCCCGCCAAAATTAAAATGACTTTAAAATAATGTATCAAAAATAATAATAATAATAATAATAATAATAATAATAATATAGTAAAAATTATAATAATAAAAAATTATAATAAAATCAAATAAAATATAATAATAATAATAATAATAATAATAATAAAATTATAATAAAATTAAATAAAATCATAATAATAATATCGGTAATATTAATAATAATAATACTATATAATAATAATATTTAATAATAATAATATTTTTTTAGGTGAATTTACCTATAATTTTTTCTAAATTTTCTTACAATTCACATGGAATCATAGCTTATGGATTTACAGTATTACAGTAAAATAATAAAAAGTTATACAGATATTTGATAAGAACCTGGAGCTGTAAAAACAAGATGCAAAATTAAATTACAATTCTGAACTTACTCCTATATGAACTAGGTTTTTTAGTTGATTCACTCGATCTTAAATCTAAAAAAAGCAGGTTAAACTACATTTACATACAGAGCCAATTCTAAATGCTTTGTCAACTATTTACACTGTCATCCATCAGTAACTATCACATGTTATAGTCTATTCCAAACACACAAAGCCAATTCTAAATGCTACATAAACTATATACATTGCCATCCATCAGTAACTATCAAAAGTTATAGTCTATTTCAAATTTATAAGTTACTCTTCATCCTAAATATAAAATATGAAGCAAATAAGAAAGAATACTCTCACTTGGATTGGAAAGCATCACAAGGTTAACCCCAGCATAATTATTAATACTGATTTATTTGGCAGCTTTTGGATTAAAACAACGTAAAGCTATGGGCATATTATGTAGCAAAGCTAGGGCTCAAAGTCTTTAAATCATCAGTTCATAATTATGTAATTATGAAATTATAGAATATTTAATAAAATTTATTAAATCCATTTAAAGAAACAGAAAATGTATAGTTATTTATGAATGGCCGTGTATATATGCATTATCCTTTGTTCAATATGACAACAAACATATAGGCATATATGGATGATCTCCCCCTGTATGAATTGTCTCTCTTGTTCAAGAAGAAAGTGCATAAACCAACCCTCATCTGTTGTAATACTAATGGTGCTTTATTTTTAGTGACAGGTTTATCTAAATACCTCAAAATTAACAAGGAAATTTTGACAAAAATTGTAACTTGAGATTTTTTAAGATTAGATGAAGTCTCTTATTTTCAAAAAAGTATATAGAAAATGGCTACCTGATCAAAATATTGATTATGATCTGATAGTAAAGTGTCTATAACCATGAGCTTATTTTTATATATAAATGTATTTAAAAACTTGCTGACATTGACCTTGACCCATTAAATGTTTAGTTTTCAGTCTGCTGTTTTAGCAATCCAAAGTAACACCATAAAACAATTAACATAGTATAAACAAGTGAACATGTAAATTATAGGTACAATTCCTGTTACTTCTGACATTGTATAATATATATTGTATATTAATCATTAATTAAATTTATGGAAAATATTTGTCCGTTATTAAGCAGTTGAAAATATTTAATATAGCATTTTAGTGCAAAAAGCTTTAGATATTAAACAGAGTGAATCAAACTACCAGAAAAACCGATCTTAGTTCTCTTGTGTGTACTTACCATTGTGCAAATATAACCAATTCTTACAGCACACTTACAGTATAATACAGAAGAAAAGAAGGGAAGTTGAATTATGGGATTTTAGAAAGAGAAGTTGAATGGTGGGATTTTAGAAAGAGAAGGAAAGTTGAATTATGGGATTTTAGAAAGAGAAGGGGAGTTGAATTTAAAAGAAGTTAGAAAGAGAAGGGGAGTTGAATTATGTGATTTTAGAAAGAGAAGGAAAGTTGAATTATGAGATTTTAGAAAGAGAAGGAAAGTTGAATTGTGGGATTTTAGAAAAAGAAGGGGAGTTGAATTATGGGATTTTAGAAAGAGAAGGGGGGGGTTGAATTATGGAATTTTAAAAAGAGAAAATTCCAGATTCTAAATCTATCTTGCATTTATCTCTTAATGTTTGGACTTAATACCTTAGCAATGTGAGAAAAAGTTAAAAATCTTAATAATAAACTATATTATGTTTTTATTAAATAAAAATTAAAAGGACATTAGAGGATTTAACTAATTCTCTCTCTCTCTCTCTCTCTCTCTCTCTCTCTCTCTCTCTCTCTCTCTCTCTGTTTGTACATATTTTGCTCATTCTATATTAAAATTTGTAGTAGAACTTTCAAAAAGAAGAAGAAACTAAATGTTAGGTGAAGCATGTAATTTGGCTGACTAATAAAGGCATTATTTTATAAGAATGGCAGAAGAAAAAGAAATCAAAAGAACTTACTATGTTTAGTTGGAGTAACAGATTTTGGACCTAAAAATAATGCAACAGAATACAAAACATACAATGCATGCATAATGTAGACCAGTTATAACTTACTACTGCATAAACATACAACATTAAAACATATCCAAACAAGAAGTCCAAGGGATTAGATGTCTTGACTAGCTCCTACAGTCGCTATAAAGCTAAACTTTGTTTAAAAACTTATATATATATATATATAAGAACAAAGATTATAACATGACAAGCCCCCCACCCCCCATCCTCGTGATACATGTTTTGCTTGGAAAAGATCAGTAGTAGTTCTCTCTCTGATGCATTTTACACTTCTAGTTTTTTAGGTAATCTCATCCCGCCATTTGTCATAACAAGTGTTCAATGCAAGTCAATATTTCTGAGAAACACACTGAACTGTAATAAAATCAAACTATTCCTAGTTTATCAGGAAGTTAATTTCTACAAATGGTAACACCAAAATTATTTTAACCTTATAGAGACCATTTTTGCTAGGCAAGACAAAAATCAAAAATATTAAAACAGTTGTCAGAGTATCAAAAAGTTACATCTACTTTATATATACATTTTGATATTTTTAATGTTTGAAATATTCACTGTCATACACATTATTTCTTGCACATGTGATTATATGAAACTTAGATCAATATGTGTTTTAAGTAAAATCATGTGATATATAGATCAACTTATATTTTATGTGAAATCATGTGACATGTATGTCAATTTGCATTACATGTGAAATCATGTGACATGTATGTCAATTTGCATTACATGTGAAATCATGTGACATGTATGTCAATTTGCATTACATGTGAAATCATGTGACATGTATGTCAATTTGCATTACATGTGAAATCATGTGACATGTATGTCAATTTGCATTACATGTGAAATCATTTGACATGTATGTCAATTTGCATTACATGTGAAATCATGTGACATGTATGTCAATTTGCATTACATGTGAAATCATTTGACATGTATGTCAATTTGCATTACATGTGAAATCATGTGTTTAACTGGTATGTAGATCAATAGTATTTTATGTAAAATCATGTTTGATATATGGGTCAACATGTATTTTCTGAAAATGATGTATGATATATATGTTAACTTAATTTTAATGTGAAATCATGTTACATGAATTTCAAAATGCTTTTAATATGAAATTGTTAACATGTTTTTACAGTAAATGCATGTAATGTACATGGGTTAAAAGGGTGTTTTATGTGAAATTATGTACGATATGTAGGTCAAATGCTTTTTATGTAAAATCTTATTTGATAAATGGGTCAACTTGTATTTTATTTAAAATCATGTATGATATGTATGTCAAATTGTATTTTATTTAGAACTGTGTGATATGTAGGTCAACTTACTTTTAATGTGAAATCATGTTACATGAAGTTCAAAATGCTTTTAATGTGAAATTTATAACATGTTTTATAGTAAATGCATGTGATATGTAGGTCAAAAGGTTGTTTTACGTAAAACTGTGTATGATATGTAGGTCAAATGGCATTTATGTAAAATTGTGTATGATATGTAGGTCAAATGGCATTTATGTAAAATTGTGTATGATATGTAGGTCAAATGGCGTTTATGTAAAATTGTGATATGTAGGTCAAATGGCATTTATGTAAAATTGTGATATGTAGGTCAAATGGCATTTATGTAAAATTGTGTGATATGTAGGTCAAATGGCGTTTATGTAAAATTGTGTGATATGTAGGTCAAATGGCATTTATGTAAAATTGTGATATGTAGGTCAAATGGCATTTATGTAAAATTGTGTGATATGTAGGTCAAATGGCGTTTATGTAAAATTGTGTGATATGTAGGTCACAAATATTTTATGGTAAAGTCATGTGTGATATTTTGTATGTAGGTCATTATATATATATCTACAAGGTTAATGACCATTGATATACAGCGGTTACCGTATAAACCTTCCAGATGTATTTTATCATGGTCACGTATAAATATGTTATATGTATGTCACTTTCTATTTTTTACACAATGCAATTGTGTATTTTTATTCCCTATGCCATTCATTGACTCATATTAAAACCAGAAAAAAATTTTTCTTTTAAATGTTTTTTCTTTTCTTTTTTAGTTGCTCAAATGTATGATACTGTATGATGGGGATGTTTTGTATGTACATGTTTTAACATTATGGGATGCAGTGAAATAAAATGAAAAATGTTTTCTTATTTCAACAAACAATGAAATAATAAATAAAACAACCCATAAAAATACTAAAAGTTACAACAAAAATATATCAAAATCTACCATAATTTTCCGTATTTGAAAAAAAATGCACTGTCCTGTGAACAATAATATCAAATCAATTTTTGTCTAAATGGATGATGCAGCTGTGATTCTGGACTGTAATTACACGTGTCAGGTACAGAATTTTGAATATTTATTTTGGTAAAAAATTCAAAATTGTACACATAACACAGATAAACAGAGTGAGTTATAGATGCTGAAACAGAATATTTAAGTAAGATACAGAGTGAAAATCAAGGACTTGCAACAAAGTGGAATGACGGGTAGTCAATATATGGTAAATATACAGTGAATCTGGGTATGCAAATTTGTACAGGTAGAAACGAGTATGTAGATGACTTCTTACCCTGTATCCGTGGAGGGACAGGTGGCACTATAAAATAATATATATCTA
Source organism: Tegillarca granosa (assembly GCA_029721355.1). Lineage (NCBI taxonomy): Eukaryota > Metazoa > Mollusca > Bivalvia > Arcoida > Arcidae > Tegillarca > Tegillarca granosa. The sequence goes on along the minus strand of CM056606.1, from coordinate 39,146,625 downwards.
CTGTAGCCTTTATAGTCTTAACTGGCAATACTAGTACTGGACTGGTCATTTTCCATTCAACAAGAGTGGAGTGGAGTAATGGTGTTTAATGCCCTAGTCAAGATTTTTTCACTTATTTCGAGGCGGTCAGCTCTGGAATGGTGGAGGAAACCAAGTGCCCAGAGAAAACCACAAACCTTCGGGAAGTGAACTGACAAACTTCCTCACAGTAGGATCTGTCCGGAGTGGGATTTGAACCCAGGCGGTGAGAGGCATTGTGATCTCTAAGTGCATGCTTTAGACCACTCAGCCACCGAGGTGAACTGTTTTTTCCCCCCTTTATTTCTGACCAATCAGATCACATACAACAATTTTACCTTTGTTATTCAACTGGTAAAAAGTTCTAAATGTTTCCTTCCTAAACAACAATCTTTTAGAAGTGGATGTCTGTTGAGCATTTCACCAGCAGAATGACATAATGAAAAATGTATTCTGTGATCCAATTGGTCACAAATAAAAGTGGGAAAATATCAATTAATGGAAGAGCCTCTTGCTCAATCAAAAACAACCAGTCGAATACTCAAAATGAGGTAACTGTTAAAACTTATTTAAATAAACAACAAGAACTTGAACAAGAAGTGTTAAGTTTATAATGCCAGGGTTAAAGTTAATCTGTAGATCAGACAAATGATCTTTTTATACATGATCTGTCAGATAAATGGTTTAATCCAGAAATGACTTGTCTATGTATGAGCATTTACAACAAGTATATTATACAAGATAACCATTGATAGACTTTTATAATTTATCAGTATGTGTCACATTTAAAAAACACTAAAAAAAACACAAACCAGAAATTTTGAAATTAATGAATGCTTATATATAGACCATTTCAAAAATAGTTATCTTTTTAAAATGTCCAAACTTGTAAATGGTAAACTTGGTTTGTTGATGGAAAATATTATGGTACATTACAATTTTGAACTATACTACTCATCAAGAATGTGACTTGTCAAAATTTCACTCAAAAAAGTGCCCCATTTTCCTGTAAAATGACTTCAAGGAATATCAAGAGTTAAATTTTTTCATAAACAACTGGAAATGACAATTTTGCACAAAGGTTAATGTGTATCATACATGTATGTTACAAAGAATGAATCCCGTAGCTTGTTCTGGTGGATAAATAATAAACCTATCATGACCACTAAACAGGAATAAAGGTACAGAATAGACATACAATATGGTTGATACAACAAAGAGATGATGACCATCATCATGATAATGATGATGACGATGATCACGATAATGATGATGATCCCGACCACAATGATGATTATGATTGTGATGATGATGATGATGATGATGATGATGATCCCTATGATGACGATGATGATCACAATGATGATGATGATGATAACGGGTATACTTACTACTACATTTCTCTGATGGAGATTTTCCGATACATTCTTTATGTACTCCTACTTTTGTTTCTGATAAAAAATATATCACAAAATTATTGATTACTGTATCAATCCTCTAACAAAATTCAATGTGTACAAACTTAAATTATAAATCAACAGATTCTAAACAAATGTTTTCAAAAGATCTACACGACTTGTTTAGTTCAACAGCTATATCCAAAACTTTATCAATCAAATGACATCTGACTATCAAAAACTTTAAATATTGGACACTAAGAGCTCACATTGTACCACTATTATAGACATGAATTAGGATATAATCCAAATGTGGAGTTGAGTAGAGTAATTTGATCTTGTTTTACCCCCTTTCAAGATTCTATCCCTTATATCTGGGAAAGTGAAGAAAACCAGAGTGTCCAAAACATAATTGGCCTTCAGTAAGAAAATTAATAATGTGCTTACACTAGGGTTTATCCCTAGGTGGTAACAAATCTAGGCAGTGAGATAAACTGTGTTCCTAAAATATACTAACTAAGAATCATAGTAGCCCTCACAAAAGAGAAATTCAGTAACATCTCAATTTATTGCCACTATTTTTTCATTCAGATTTTGTCATTATAAGCAAATTAAGTGTATTGGGATCCACTAATGTATATATCTGTTTGTAATTTGCACTTATGTTAAAAAATTACACATCATATAACAATAATAAACATTTTTGGAGATTTGCTCCAGGTGAGAGTTTCTTGTCGAGATTTAAAGAGTAATATCTTCAAAAAACAAGAATTCCATGGAATTTAATGTCTCGCCTGGGTAGTTTTTGACTTTAACATAAACTTTCACATTTTGACACACCGCCGCCAATGCCTACACTGAAAAAGTAACACCTAAGTCTTGCCTTATGGCGATGCCAGACTCAACAAAAATTGCAATTTAGCTGAGGTAAATTATAAGTACATATCCTTTCCCTGTTGATATTTCCACCAAGTTTTGTAAAAATTCTGATAAACTGATTAAGTGAATTACTGGGAACAAGTATTTCAAATTGTAAATGGTCAATACCACCACAGAAAATTTGGCAATACAACTTCTGTTTACAAAATGTACATCCCTTTCACTTTTGAAACTGCCCAAAAGTTTTGTAAACATTTTGATGAAATAGTTTCAGAGATTTACTTTAAGACTAAAATTAGCCATAGTTGTTTTGATACAATTAATGTTCTCCTTACCTTGGCACTGATATCCTTGAAAAAATACACCCCTAAAATATAGAATTAAAATGTTGTATAAGTTACATATGATGGTTATTTTTGTATTATAGATCTTTAGGCAAATTATACTTTGAATTTACTGTCAAAGCAAATATTTCAATCAGTACAAGCATCGTCTTAAAATGACTTCATGAACAACACACACACACACACACACACACACACACACACACACACACACACACATAATATATAATAATTCCGAGTTTTATTTTATAAAGATGATGATTAAGTCATAGTTATATAAATGTAACTAGTCTTTCCTGCCCAATGGTAAAGAATGATCAGAATCAATTACACGTCAAACTCCTGGAAGATTTGCTAGTTCATTAATATTGAATCTGTTAAAATATCAGTTTTAAATAAAGGATCATAAAATTGATCATGAAATCTAATGAAGATCTCACAGGCAAAGGTTTCTGGTTGATAACTCACTTCGCATTAGGAAATTTTCAAAGGAACGACCTATGAAAAATAAAGAAGGCTTTTCAACCTTAAAGTAAAAGTTAAGGAGAGATAATTATTACCTTAAAAGTTTTCCACAAACATTATATTCTGTTGGATTTTTGACCTTTGAAAAAAAGGCAAAAAAGGGAAATAATAATTACCTTAAAAGTTTTCCACAAACATTACATTCTGTTGGATTTTTGACCTTTGAAAAAAAAGGCAAAAAGGGGAAATAATAATTACCTTAAAAGTTTTCCACAAACATTACACTCTGTTGGCTTTTCAAATGTATGCATAACATAGTTAGTTCCTGCTGGAATTTCTGTGTTCTCTCTGTTAAATAAAGGATAATACTGAGATATTATTGTTATTATTGTCAACACTCTACACTCATTTTTTATATATTTTGATTTTGACATATTAGATGAGAATTGTAACATCTGCAGAGCAGTAAAAAGTAATTATTCACACCTGTCTGCATTTACCAAACACAAAGCTGGTGCAACTTTGTTTTATATCTGCTTAAAACACTTCATTTCTTTCAATTTAATGAGAAAAATAACCCTAATGGTCCATTTCATACCTTCTGTTAACTACATTATATGGAGCCATGGTGGCCGAGTGGTCTAAAGCGCGCGCTTACGGATAACAGCGACTCTCACCGCCTGGGATCGAATCCCACTCAGGACAGACCCTAGTGTGAGAAAGTTTGTCAGTTCGCTTTTCGAAGGTTGGTGGTTTACTCTGGGCACTCGGTTTCCTCCACCATTCCAGAACTGACTGCCTCGAAATATGTGAAAGATTCTTGACTGGGGCGTAAAATACCATTACTCCACTCCACTACATTATACGAATATGTTTCACAATTTTGTTTTTATAATGTCAGCTCAGTGTCAATATTTCCGCTATACAGCCTTAAGAAATCTACATAATGAAATGCTTGTACAAGTGAATGGAATCGTGTAGAGTTCTAAATTATTAGTGTCTTGATAAAGGCTGTATGGCTGAAATATTGACATTGAGCTGACATTATATTATTATTTTAAAATGGATTTTCCCCTCAGGGAAAAATATTCAGAAAATTATAATTTTTTTTAACTTTATTTATTTATTTATCATTTAGCTTTCTGTTTAATTAATGAAATTCTTCCCTGATATAAATTCAACAATAGTTTTTTTTTTTGGACACGCTCTGAAGAATTTTATATTTTTTATTATATTTATTTTTATTTATTCATTTCTTATTATGAAATTATTTTTGTTATTAATTTTTATTATTATTAATTTTTTTTACTATTAATTTTTTATATTTATTATTTATTTATTTATTTATTTATTTATTTATTATGTTTTGCTATAGTTTATTTTATATTGTGTTACATCTTGTATTATGACAAGAGTTTTACAGAATTGAAAAAGTTTTACAGAATAGTCTATATCTGATACATTATATGCCAAACTGTTAATAAAAAGACAATAAATGCATTCAAAAGTAGATTTAACAAACAATGGGTCAATATACAGTCCAAATGGAGAGAGAGAGAGAGAGAGAGAGAGAGAGAGAGAGAGAAGAGAGAGAGAGAGAGAGAGAGAGATATCATTTTGATTCAGAGAAAGAGATCAAGAGAGATCATATTGATTCAGAGAGAGAGAGAGAGAGAGAGAGAGAGAGAGAGAGAGAGAGAGAGAGAGGGATTAAGAGAGAGAAAGAGATCATATTGAATCAAACAAAAAGGTAAAAAGTAAAAGAATTACTTACAATGCTAATCTGATTGCTTCTATCCATTTTGATCTCATATCATCTGTTTTTGCATAAAATGTGTATGCATTTTTATCATTTTTCTTTGCCATTATAAATGCACAGTTCCACTGAAATAAATCGACAGAAATAATAACTAATAACAAATATGAAACAAACATACTGTACAGTACATGTAACAGTCACTCATGTCAGTCAGAAAAATACATAATCAGTCACACAGTAATACTAATACAGTCAGATCACAAACAAAGTCTCACACTGTCACATGGTGGTTTTTATATCAGTCAGAACAATACAGGCTTCATTGTTAGCACTCATAGGTCAGGGATCTCTCTCAGTCTTGTGTGAATGGGGCCGGGGCCTTCACAATTGTGAAAATTGGCCCAATAATGACTAAAACTGTGAAAATTATAAAAGAGTCAAAAACAAGCAAAACAGCCAAAAACTCTATAATACTTTGCGTTGCTGGACATTTTTCTACTTTCACTTTCACAATAAAAGGTTCCCTGATGATATACATTTAAGTTGCGCTCTAATAAAGATTCATTACATCTCATAGGCGACTGGACAGCTATGAAAAGCATGCAGTTTTGACGACATCCACCACCAGATGGCTGTTGACTTGTGCGCATCTGCTCTGCGCACAACACAAGTTATTTGTTTTGCTTCCGGGATGATGTTGGCTGTGTAATTATTTGGTTTTTCTTTTCTTTGACATTTTTTGTTTTAAGAATTTACACAAAGCAATTGTGAAAATCCACTTGAGCAATTGTGAAAAAAACATAATAATTTCGATTGGGAATGGGGCCGAATTTCAGCCTCAAAATCAGCCCAGGAAGAGCCCTGTAGGTAGCAGGACAACCTTTAAATCTTTACTCACAAAAACAACAACAATAATGACTGCTGACATAACCTAAGTCACAAAGATCACTCAACAGCAGTGTGATAGCCTATGGTCAAAACATATGTCCCTAAATGAATCTGAACTTATGACCTTTGCAGTAATAAAGGTCAAAACAGATGTCCTTGAGAAAATCTGAACTTATGGCCAATGCAGTTATGGTCAAAACATGTGTCCTTGACAGAATTTGAACTTATGACATCTGCAATTATGGTCAAAACATGTGTTTCTGACAGAATCTGAACTTATGACATCTGTGATTATGGTCAAAACATGTGTCCTTCACAGAATTTTAACTTATGACATCTGTGATTATGGACAAAACATGTGTCCTTGACAGAATCTGAACTTGTGACCTTTGCCATTATGACCAAAACATGTCCTTCACAGAATTTGAATGACTTTTGCTACTATGTTCAAAACATGTGTTGTTGACAGCATTTGAACTTTTGACCTTAGCAATAATGGTCATAAAATGTCCTTGACAAAATCTGAACTTATGAGCTTTGCAATTATGGTCATAACACTTGTCCTCGACAGAATCTGAATGACCTTTGCTATAATGTTCAAAATGTGTCCCTGGACAGAATTGAACTTATAACCTTTGCAATTATGGTCACAACATGTGTCCCTGAAAGAATCTGAACTTATTAGCTTTGCAATTATGGTCACAACATGCGTCCCTGACAGAGTCTGAACTTATAAGCTTTGCAATTATGGTCACAACATGTGTCCCTGAAAGAATCTGAACTTATTAGCTTTGCAATTATGGTCACAACATGCATCCCTGACAGAGTCTGAACTTATAACCTTTGCAATTATGATCACAACATGTGTCCCTGAAAGAATCTGAACTTATAACCTTTGCCATTATTGTCAAAACATGTCCTTGACATAATCTGAATGACCTTTGCAATTACAATCAAAACATGTGTCCTTGACGGAATCTGAACTTGTGACCTTTGCAACTGAAGTTTAGCTTTCTACAAACTTAAGTGAAGTAATAGTCTAACTCCATATTCACTAATCATGACAGTCATTTTTGAGATGGTGGTTGAATCAAAAGTACTAAGTGATACCATCAACCTTCATTCATTAAGCCAGATAGCAAACTTTGTCACACAAGGATAAATCTTACTTGAATATGTTGAATTCAAATCTAGACAGTCAAAGGCACTTATCAGACGTATGACCATTTGTTCACTAAGGTCAGACTTTACTGACCAAGCCAAATTAACATATAAGTAACATACATAATTGTACCTTATCCACTTTAGATCATTTGTCCACTAAGGTGTACATTACCCACTTAAGTAAATTTGTCCACTAAGGTCCAATCTTACTGTCTAAGCCACACTTAGAGAAGTAACATATATAATTGTACCTTATCTACTATAGACCATTTGTCCACTAAGGTCAGATTTTACTGACCGAGCCATTTTTAGAGGAGTAACATATATAATTATACCTTATCTACTATAGACCATTTGTCCACTAAGGTCAGATTTTACTGACCGAGCCATTTTTAGAGGAGTAACATATATAATTGTACCTTATCTACTATAGACCATTTGTCCACTAAGGTCAGATTTTACTGACCGAGCCATTTTTAGAGGAGTAACATATATAATTATACCTTATCTACTATAGACCATTTGTCCACTAAGGTCAGATTTTACTGACCGAGCCATTTTTAGAGGAGTAACATATATAATTATACCTTATCTACTATAGACCATTTGTCCACTAAGGTCAGATTTACTGACCGAGCCATTTTTAGAGGAGTAACATATATAATTATATCTTATCTACTATAGACCATTTGTCCACTAAGGTCAGATTTTACTGACCGAGCCATTTTTAGAGGAGTAACATATATAATTATATCTTATCTACTATAGACCATTTGTCCACTAAGGTCAGATTTTACTGACCGAGCCATTTTTAGAGGAGTAACATATATAATTATACCTTATCTACTATAGACCATTTGTCCACTAAGGTCAGATTTTACTGACCGAGCCATTTTTAGAGGAGTAACATATATAATTATACCTTATCTACTATAGACCATTTGTCCACTAAGGTCAGATTTTACTGACCGAGCCATTTTTAGAGGAGTAACATATATAATTATATCTTATCTACTATAGACCATTTGTCCACTAAGGTCAGATTTTACTGACCGAGCCATTTTTAGAGGAGTAACATATATAATTATACCTTATCTACTATAGACCATTTGTCCACTAAGGTCAGATTTTACTGACCGAGCCATTTTTAGAGTAGTAACATATATAATTATACCTTATCTACTATAGACCATTTGTCCACTAAGGTCAGATTTTACTGACCGAGCCATTTTTAGAGGAGTAACATATATAATTATACCTTATCTACTACAGACCATTTGTCCACTAAGGTCAGATTTTACTGACCGAGCCATTTTTAGAGGAGTAACATATATAATTATACCTTATCTACTACAGACCATTTGTCCACTAAGGTCAGATTTTACTGACCGAGCCATTTTTAGAGGAGTAACATATATAATTATACCTTATCTACTACAGACCATTTGTTCACTAAGGTCAGATTTTACTGACCGAGCCATTTTTAGAGGAGTAACATATATAATTATACCTTATCTACTACAGACCATTTGTTCACTAAGGTCAGATTTTACTGACCGAGCCATTTTTAGAGGAGTAACATATATAATTATACCTTATCTACTATAGACCATTTGTCCACTAAGGTCAGATTTTACTGACCAAGCCATTTTTAGAGGAGTAACATATATAATTATACCTTATCTACCATAGACCATTTGTCCACTAAGGTCAGATTTTACTGACCGAACCATTTTTAGAGGAGAAACATATATAATTATATCTTATCTACTATAGACCATTTGTCCACTAAGGTCAGATTTTACTGACCAAGCCATTTTTAGAGGAGTAACATATATAATTATACCTTATCTACTATAGACCATTTGTCCACTAAGGTCAGATTTTACTGACCGAGCCATTTTTAGAGGAGTAACATATATAATTATACCTTATCTACCATAGACCATTTGTCCACTAAGGTCAGATTTTACTGACCGAACCATTTTTAGAGGAGTAACATATATTATTATATCTTATCTACTATAGACCATTTGTCCACTAAGGTCAGATTTTACTGACCGAGCCATTTTTAGAGGAGTAACATATATAATTATACCTTATCTACTATAGACCATTTGTTCACTAAGGTCAGATTTTACTGACCGAGCCATTTTTAGAGGAGTAACATATATAATTATACCTTTAATCTACTATAGACCATTTGTCCACTAAGGTCAGATTTTACTGATCGAGCCATTTTTAGAGGAGTAACATATATAATTATACCTTATCTACTATAGACCATTTGTTCACTAAGGTCAGATTTTACTGACCGAGCCATTTTTAGAGGAGTAACATATATAATTATACCTTTAATCTACTATAGACCATTTGTCCACTAAGGTCAGATTTTACTGACCAAGCCATTTTTAGAGGAGTAACATATATAATTATACCTTATCTACTACAGACCATTTGTCCACTAAGGTCAGATTTACTGACCGAGCCATTTTTAGAGGAGTAACATATATAATTATACCTTATCTACTATAGACCATTTGTCCACTAAGGTCAGATTTTACTGACCGAGCCATTTTTAGAGGAGTAACATATATAATTATATCTTATCTACTATAGACCATTTGTCCACTAAGGTCAGATTTTACTGACCGAGCCATTTTTAGAGGAGTAACATATATAATTATACCTTATCTACTATAGACCATTTGTCCACTAAGGTCAGATTTTACTGACCGAGCCATTTTTAGAGGAGTAACATATATAATTATATCCTTATCTACTATAGACCATTTGTCCACTAAGGTCAGATTTTACTGACCAAGCCATTTTTAGAGGAGTAACATATATAATTATACCTTATCTACTATAGACCATTTGTCACTAAGGTCAGATTTTACTGACCGAGCCATTTTTAGAGGAGTAACATATATAATTATACCTTAATCTACTATAGACCATTTGTCCACTAAGGTCAGATTTTACTGACCAAGCCATTTTTAGAGGAGTAACATATATAATTATACCTTATCTACTATAGACCATTTGTCCACTAAGGTCAGATTTTACTGACCGAGCCATTTTTAGAGGAGTAACATATATAATTATACCTTATCTACTATAGACCATTTGTCCACTAAGGTCAGATTTTACTGGACCGAGCCATTTTTAGAGGAGTAACATATATAATTATACCTTTAATCTACTATAGACCATTTGTCCACTAAGGTCAGATTTTACTGACCGAGCCATTTTTAGAGGAGTAACATATATAATTATACCTTATCTACTATAGACCATTTGTCCACTAAGGTCAGATTTTACTGACCGAGCCATTTTTAGAGGAGTAACATATATAATTATACCTTATCTACTTTCTTCTGTAGTTCTTTTAATGCTGCTCCATCATGGACTTTATACTCAGATAAAATAATGGCTTCTTTGAAATTATACGTTTCTCCCTGTAAAGTATAGATAAATATTTAATAATGGGTTAAGTAAGTAAATTAAGTTGTGAGATTCTGAAGCGGTAAAATAGGCTTATAAACAACTCAGTAACATTCAAAACAATATTAAATGTATAAAAATTTCCATTTTTTACAAAAAACTTTTATCATTGCATTCATGCCAAATTCACAACTAATAAATTTTTTTTTTTTAAAATCGCAAAAAACCCTGTATTTAAATGACATTATGATCTTATCTTCTTTCAATAATTGATTAGTAGATTTATTCCTCAGTCATTAGATTAGGTCACTTATATTGTGATGTAACCAATTAAAGTCAAAATGTTACAAACACTTTTACCAATACAACATGGATAGTGTAAGTACTCTATGTTACTGTGCCTATGGTGAAACTGCACATTCATTTTTAAGGTTTAATCCAACAGTACTTATACCTTAGTACTAACTAAGCAAGTATTCACAAATTAAACATTCAGTCCTTTCTTTACAAATAATGAGTGAACATTGAATTTCTTAAAATTGGACTATTTAAAGGAACAAAGTATCCAATACTAAGACCATCCTTGGTTTGATTGGAGATGTTCATTCATCGGGGTTTTGTAGTTTAAAGCTATGTTAATTTAACAATGTATGTCAATGTATATATTCAAAATATCATTAAACACTTCTCAGGTAGATAAACAAAACAAATAAAAGTTGAATCTTATACATAATTATAATTTCATGCATTCTTTTTCAACACAGATTTAAAAAGCACTAGCTAATGCATGAGATACAAATTAAGACTAGTAAGCTGGATAAGCTAACTAAGCTTCAACATCTGGACCCTGGTTATTAACAGATTAAACATATATTATTATTATTTCTCAAGGCCCTGCTATACAAAGCTTTGTAAACCTTGGACTAGACAGTTGGTGAAAAGTCAATATGTAAATGTATAAAAAATCTAAACATTTATTATAAACATCAAAATTAGACTTAAATTGCTGCTTTTTGATAACAAAATTTGAAGATGCTAACTTCTGAACAGAAACGTTAAAATCATTTAACAATTTACAAATTTTCACGAACATAATGGTTAATGTTAAGTTAGCAGAGCTTTAAACAAACAGAACCCAGACTGTTAAACAATGAGAGGAAAAAATGTCTCAATAAGATTTAGGTAAATCTTACGTTACTCCATATCAATTAAAACCTTTATATGTATATATATATATCTTCAAATATTTTTAATCGTAACATTTATAAGTTTGATGATATGTTTTTTTTTATATAGAGTACTTCATCATATATAATATCAGTATTATTTTATCATTAAGTACTTCATCATATATAATTTCAGTATTATTGTATCATCAAGTACTTCATCATATATAAGTATTATTGTATCATCAAGTACTTCATCATATATAAGTATTATTGTATCATCAAGTACTTCATCATATATAATATCAGTATTATTGTATCATCAAGTACTTCATCATATATAATATTAGTATTTTTTATCATCAAGTACTTCATCATATATAATATCAATATTATTGTATCATCAAGTACTTCATCATATATAATATCAGTATTATTGTATCATCAAGTACTTCATCATATATAATATCAGTATTATTGTATTATCAAGTACTTAATCATATATAATATCAGTATTATTGTATCATCAAGTACTTCATCATAAATTTCAGTATTATAATTTATCTGACGTTATATAAGGTTTTAAGTTTAACTCAGATATTGGTTTTTGAGAGGACTTGGTATATTACTGACTTTTTACTGTGTAGACCTTCTAATGATTTACAACACAATTGTATCATTACTGGATATCCTTATATAGAAACAAAATATGTCTTTATATATATATATATATATATATATATATATATATATATATATATATATATGTATATATATATATATAAATATATATATATATATATATATATATATATATATATATATATATATATATATATATATATATGTGTATATATATATATATATACCAGTATATATAAAACAGAGTACACTGTATAAGTAAAGTTTGCAAACAAGAGAGAAATCTTAACAGATAGACATGCATATGACCTTTAGGCCATCAAGATAAAGGTCATTGAAAATTTTTGTGAAATATGGTAATTTTTAACTAAATCTAATCAACATAATTTTAACATGTTATATGATTTAATTGACAATACTGAGTTAAGGATATCCAGTAGAGATTACAACATTCAGCAAATTAAAACATATAATTACAATAATGAAAAGCAATGGGTAAACTTCCTGTTATAACAGATCAGATAATTTTCATGGATGTTCTTTGTGAAAGCAAATGTTGGTTGTGTTTTGTTTAAAATCTGAAAAGTTCTTTGTGATGAGGGAGGCAAATGTTTGGACTGATGTGAAATGAATTTTCTTGGATAAAGCAGTGATTTATAGATTTCTAGGTCAGAATTAATAGCAGAGGAAATATAAGTACCCAGAGAAAATCACAAATCTGAGGCAAGAAAACTGACAAAATTTCTCACGTTTGTATCTGCACAATGGGAATTTTAACTTAAGTTGTGAGAAGCATTTTAATCTGATGTGATGGGTTAATCAGTGCTTTTGACTGCTGCTGATATTATAAGTAGAAAGAGATTGCAAATCTTGTATAATGATTCGGGTTCAATAGTGTACAAAGTGGTATACATCCATCATTGCAAAATTATCAGCTTTCCTGGTTAACAAACACATTTTGTTCTGCATTTGATTATTAGAAGAACATTTTTACAAGACAATATGAAATTCAATATCTTGTGAAAATAATAGTTCCAGAAAAATTTCACAGGTCAATCATAAAAATTTAATATTATTCTCAAAAATACCTGTAAAATATGCACATTTGATGAATATAAAACAATTACATTTAATAATTTTATGTATACGATATGAAATTTTTTCTATAACTGATGAAACCTGATTTAATTTGCATGCAAAAAGGGGACAACTCATGCCTATCCATCATGCTCTGCATACACTAAGGGAGGTAATTCTCATGCCTATACCATCATGCCACAGGCATTTATAAAATAATCTGATTACATGTTGAAATAAAAACATAAACTTATCCATGCTTTAAAGAAATAAATTATAATAAAATACAATAACTATACTCTGGTTGTGGATAGATTTTATCAATAGATGTTTTTTTATGATAATGATTATGCATTAAAGATATTATTAAGACTTAGTGAAAAAAAAATTGAAAAGATGAAATCTTTGGTTCACCAGGCTGCCCTCAAAAAATAAAGATTTTATGGCTTTATTTGATTTTTTACAATTATTTTTTTCTTTCATTTATTTCTAAAATAACAGTTTTCTTAACAAATTGATTTACTGGTAAAGTAAATATTAAGTGCTACCCACAGAAGAATTTATAAGGTGCAAGATATTATAGTAGTCTCTTTCCACCTGTTATAAAATAATGCTGCAATCACACTTTGATATATAAACATAAAATCAAAAAAAATGATTGGCCAAACAAATTGTTAAGCATAGGTAGCAATTAACAGAGAAATGTTGTTCCCCATAGGGGAATATACTTTCTCTTTTTATGTAACATGATGTGCAAGAAATACTTTTATTAATTCCAAATCAATAAGATTTTGAGATATTCTCAAAACTCAAAAATTAATTAAAAAGTGTCATCTGATTATAATTTAAATTTTTCAACTAGGTATATCTACCACCTTTAGGGTAAATCAAAAAGTGTCATTTACAAAATCCCCATGGAAACCAAAATCGAAAGACTTGTCACCATGGAACAGAAACATGTCATAGTAGCATATATATGCATATATATTTACAACGGTTACTATGGAAATGATTCTTACCGACCATAATTTATCCACAATCTAATAAAAACGGAAGTGCAGTAAAAATACATAAGTTATACAACAATGGAGAAAGAAATGAAAATAAATCTACAATAAAGGTTTGGTTACTATGGTAACGAATAAATATAGAAATGGTCTACATAATGTTCTTATGACATGAGTGATGAAATTCTACTGATTCTGAGGTTTTTGACTAATTATATTTTGTTTTAAATTAAATCCTTAATGTTTTATTTGAATTAAATAAAATATTAGTGATATATCCCTTGGTTACATAAGAGAGGTAACTAGTTTGGCTTCTTTGGTTGCCTTGGTAACATTTGACCATGCATGTACTTTAACATTGCTTTATGTTAGTTTTATTACTGTCTGTTATTGTTACAAGTATTACGGCATTTAATTATAGAATTTCTAAATGAAACAGTTTATTTGTTTCATAAGTGAAAACATTCTGATGAATTAGCAGAATACATCTAAAATCAATATTCTTTAAGACTTTGCAATGTTGATTCAAAACCACTTAAGATTCAATGCTTCTTGGAATTTTATTTTAATAAATCTCATTTCCGTTCATACAATCATGCAATAAAACATTCAGTCTTATAATTATTTAATTCTAAATATTTCATAATTTCCAAGTTAAAATCTTTTCACAATAACATTAACATGCGTCTTAATAAAGCAAATAATTCTGTGACTCAGTTTGTGATTAAAGGTCTTTTCGATTATCATAACTAAACGCGAACCCTGATAACACTTCAACAGATTTTTTATAAATACAAACATTTCTAAGATATTTTATTTCATCAACAAATAAAATTGCTGATAGCTAAAAAATATCAACTTGCTCAATGCAGTTATACAACTGTCGAATGCCACAAGGAACTGGTATGTTATAATGTAAAAATTTGTAAAAATTAATTGTAAATGATATCAATATGGCACGGTCAAAAATAAAGACCTATATAATGTATATACGTTTCACAATGCTTATATTACATATAGGTATATGTTGTTACAGGATTGTTTTAACACAGATTGACATCTTACCTTAGATTTGCACATTAACATGACTTTATCAAACAGGAAGATATACCTGAAAAAAAAAAAAAGATAATGTCAACTTTTTTTTACTATAATTGTAAACAAACACTCAATGTGATCTCAACCTGAGTAAACATTATTTTGGACATTGAACTTTTTTTTTTAAATTTTAATTTCAGTTTCATTTATCAAATCTGTTTAACTGTTTACTTTTTCTAAAATGGAAATCAAATCAAATTAAAAAACCCTATTGTAAAATATATCACTTTATACTCAAGTTTATCTAATAACAGTGCCATTTGTTACATTACATGTCTTAGTCAAAAGTTTATACTTCAATCTATTATATTGTAAATACTGATGATATAATTTTGATTAAGGTTTCCATACCGACTGCGTAATCTGTTATCTGTGTGGTTTTTTACTTTGAGTTCTCCGTCTTTCTGTAATCTACCATAATCCTTTAATGATGTGTTCGGTGGCTAAAAGTAAAATGATAACTTAATCATACGCTTAGTTAATTATAACTTAGTTAATTATAACATTTCTGAATGTTTTGTTCAGGCTAAAGATTTCTCAACCAACTGTTTTTGGTCATCAAAAGAATCAATAGATGTAAAATTAAAGACATACTACACAGCCCTGACTAGGCTTGAACCCACATTTTCTTGAATCATGAATCAAATCTTAACCATTTTGTAATGTGTCTCCATATATTTATTTCTCACTCTGTAAAGTTATGAACTTACAAATCAAAATATTTTTAAAAAACACACAAAATTTTTTTGTTTCAAATACACAGCTTGCCTAAAATTTGGAAGGGAAAATCAAAATATTAGACAAATAGAATGAATTTTTGTTCTGGCTGACACACCAACGACCCCCCCCCCCCCCTCCCCCTTGACAAAAAACCTGAAATATTTTGTATTTTAGGTTTATATCATATATCCTATAATGTAATAAAGATATAATTTATGTAATATAAACAAGTAATGAGTATACATAACATTGTTAATGCTCCATGTAAATGACCTCTGTCTGATAGTTTGTCATAGTTGTTCATTTTCTGTTGTATTATAAAATCAGTATACTTACCATTTGTAAATCTCCAATACTGAAACAGAATAATATAAAACATAAATAACATAAATAAATGTCAACAGCAGAACCTACCTAAACTGAACAAAAAATGTCAACAAAATACAGCAGAACCTATCTAAACTGAACAAATAAATGTCAACAAAATACAGCAGAACCTATCTAAACTGAACAAATAAATGTCAACAAAATACAACAGAACCTATCTAAACTGAACAAATAAATGTCAACAAAATACAACAGAACCTATCTAAACTGAACAAATAAATGTCAACAAAATACAACAGAACCTATCTAAACTGAACAAATAAATGTCAACAAAATACAGCAGACCCTATCTAAACTGAACAAATAAATGTCAACAAAATACAGCAGAACCTATCTAAACTGAACAAATAAATGTCAACAAAATACAGCAGAACCTATCTAAACTGAACAAATAAATGTCAACAAAATACATCAGAACCTATCTAAACTGAACAAATAAATGTCAACAAAATACAGCAGAACCTAGTATCTAAACTGAACAAATAAATGTCAACAAAATACATCAGAACCTATCTAAACTGAACAAATAAATGTCAACAAAATACAACTAAACCTATCTAAACTGAACAAACAAATGTCAACAAAATACATCAGAACCTATCTAAACGGAACAAATAAATGTCAACAAAATACATCAGACCCTTTCTAAACTGAACAAACAAATGTCAACAAAATACAGCAGAACCTATCTAAACTGAACAAATAAATGTCAACAAAATACAGCAGAACCTATCTAAACTGAACAAATAAATATCAACAAAATACAGCAGAACCTATCTAAACTGAACAAATAAATGTCAACAAAAAACAACAGAACCTATCTAAACTGAACAAATAAATGTCAACAAAATACAGCAGAACCTATCTAGACTGAACAAATAAATGTCAACAAAATACAACAGAACTTATCTAAACTGAACAAATAAATGTCAACAAAATACAGCAGAACCTATCTAAACTGAACAAATAAATGTCAACAAAATACATCAGAACCTATCTAAACTGAACAAATAAATGTCAACAAAATACAGCAGAACCTATCTAGACTGAACAAATAAATATCAACAAAATAAAGCAGAACTTATTTAAACTGAACAAATAAATGTCAACAAAATACAGCAGAACCTATCTAAACTGAACAAATTATTGTCAACAAAATACAGCAGAACCTATCTAACCTGAACACACAAATGTCAACAAAATACAGCAGAACCTATCTAAACTGAACAAATAAATGTCAACAAAATACAGCAGAACCTATCTAAACTGAACAAATAAATGTCAACAAAATACAACAGAACCTATCTAAACTGAACAAATAAATGTCAACAAAATACAGCAGAACCTATCTAAACTGAACAAACAAATGTCAACAAAATACAGCAGAACCTATCTAAACTGAAAAAATAAATATCAACAAAACACAGCAGAACCTATCTAAACTGAACAAATAAATATCAACAAAATACAGCAGAACCTATCTAAATTGAACAAATAAATGTCAACAAAATACATCAGACCCTTTCTAAACTGAACAAACAAATGTCAACAAAATACAGCAGAACCTATCTAAACTGAACAAATAAATGTCAACAAAATACAGCAGAACCTATCTAAACTGAACAAATAAATGTCAACAAAATACAACAGAACCTATCTAAACTGAACAAATAAATGTCAACAAAATACAACAGAACCTATCTAAACTGAACAAATAAATGTCAACAAAATACAACAGAACCTATCTAAACTGAACAAATAAATGTCAACAAAATACAGCAGACCCTATCTAAACTGAACAAATAAATGTCAACAAAATACAGCAGAACCTATCTAAACTGAACAAATAAATGTCAACAAAATACAGCAGAACCTATCTAAACTGAACAAATAAATGTCAACAAAATACATCAGAACCTATCTAAACTGAACAAATAAATGTCAACAAAATACAGCAGAACCTAGTATCTAAACTGAACAAATAAATGTCAACAAAATACATCAGAACCTATCTAAACTGAACAAATAAATGTCAACAAAATACAACTAAACCTATCTAAACTGAACAAACAAATGTCAACAAAATACATCAGAACCTATCTAAACGGAACAAATAAATGTCAACAAAATACATCAGACCCTTTCTAAACTGAACAAACAAATGTCAACAAAATACAGCAGAACCTATCTAAATTGAACAAATAAATGTCAACAAAATACAACAGAACCTATCTAAACTGAACAAATAAATGTCAACAAAATACAGCAGAACCTATCTAAACTGAACAAATAAATGTCAACAAAATACATCATAACCTATCTAAACTGAACAAATAAATGTCAACAAAATACAGCAGAACCTATCTAAACTGAACAAATAAATGTCAACAAAATACAACAGAACCTATCTAAACTGAACAAATAAATGTCAACAAAATACAGCAGAACCTATCTAAACTGAACAAATAAATGTCAACAAAATACAGCAGAACCTATCTAAACTGAACAAATAAATGTCAACAAAATACATCAGAACCTATCTAAACTGAACAAATAAATGTCAACAAAATACAGCAGAACCTATCTAAACTGAACAAATAAATGTCAACAAAATACAACAGAACCTATCTAAACTGAACAAATAAATGTCAACAAAATACAACAGAACCTATCTAAACTGAACAAATAAATGTCAACAAAATACATCATAACCTATCTAAACTGAACAAATAAATGTCAACAAAATACAGCAGAACCTATCTAAACTGAACAAATAAATGTCAACAAAATACAACAGAACCTATCTAAACTGAACAAATAAATGTCAACAAAATACAGCAGAACCTATCTAAACTGAACAAACAAATGTCAACAAAATACAGCAGAACCTATCTAAACTGAACAAATAAATGTCAACAAAATACAGCAGAACCTATCTAAACTGAAAAAATAAATATCAACAAAACACAGCAGAACCTATCTAAACTGAACAAATAAATATCAACAAAATACAGCAGAACCTATCTAAACTGAACAAACAAATGTCAACAAAATACAGCAGAACCTATCTAAACTGAACAAACAAATGTCAACAAAATACAGCAGAACCTATCTAAACTGAACAAATAAATGTCAACAAAATACAGCAGACCCTATCTAAACTGAACAAATAAATATCAACAAAACACAGCAGAACCTATCTAAACTGAACAAATAAATGTCAACAAAATACAGCAGAACCTATCTAAACTGAACAAATAAATGTCAACAAAATACAGCAGAACCTATCTAAACTGAACAAATAAATCTCAACAAAATACATCAGAACCTATCTAAACTGAACAAATAAATGTCAACAAAATACAACAGAACTTATCTAAACTGAACAAATAAATATCAACAAAACACAGCAGAACCTATCTAAACTGAACAAATAAATGTCAACAAAATACAGCAGAACCTATCTAAACTGAACAAATAAATGTCAACAAAATACAGCAGAACCTATCTAAACTGAACAAATAAATATCAACAAAATACAGCAGAACCTATCTAAACTGAACAAATAAATGTCAACAAAAAACAACAGAACCTATCTAAACTGAACAAATAAATGTCAACAAAATACAGCAGAACCTATCTAGACTGAACAAATAAATGTCAACAAAATACAACAGAACTTATCTAAACTGAACAAATAAATGTCAACAAAATACAGCAGAACCTATCTAAACTGAACAAATAAATGTCAACAAAATACATCAGAACCTATCTAAACTGAACAAATAAATGTCAACAAAATACAGCAGAACCTATCTAGACTGAACAAATAAATATCAACAAAATAAAGCAGAACTTATTTAAACTGAACAAATAAATGTCAACAAAATACAGCAGAACCTATCTAAACTGAACAAATTATTGTCAACAAAATACAGCAGAACCTATCTAACCTGAACACACAAATGTCAACAAAATACAGCAGAACCTATCTAAACTGAACAAATAAATGTCAACAAAATACAACAGAACCTATCTAAACTGAACAAATAAATATCAACAAAATACAGCAGAACCTATCTAAACTGAACAAATAAATGTGAACAAAATACATCAGAACCTATCTAAACTGAACACTGTTCAAGCATAATTGGGCTTAAACAAAACAATCACATAGTCGAACTTGCCCAAACTGAATATACTGAGTGAAATCCGTCTAAAATGAACACTTTCTTTGTCAATCTTTTCTTAGCCAAACACTTCCTGTGTGAATCACATTTTAAGTGCAACCTTTCTAAACTGAGCAAAGTTTGAGTTAAAGGAACCTGTCTTAGCTGAATACTTTTGGAATTGAACCTGCCTATATTAAACAAATTTTGAGTGTAACCTTTCTAAATTGAGCAAATTCTGAGTGAAAGAAACCTGTCTAAGCTAAAAACTTTTGGAACCTGTCTAAATTGAACATATTTTAAGTGCAACCTTTCTAAACTGAGCAAACTCAGAGTGGAAGGAACCTGTCTAAGCTGAAAACTTTTGGAATTGAACCTGCCTATATTAAACAAATTCCGAGTGTAGCCTTTCTAAATTGAGCAAACTCTGAGTAAAAGGAACCTGTCTTAGCTGAAAACTTTCAGAGTGGAACCTGTATCAATTAAACAAATTTTGAGTGTAACCTTTCTAAACTGAGCAAACTGGGTGGAAGGAGCCTGTCTTCGCTGAAAACTTTCGGAGTAGAACCTGTGTAAATTGAACCCATTTTGTGTGGAATCATTCTACACAAAACAATTTCTATATGAAATCTTTCTAAAATTAAAAACACTTTTGATGTGGAATATTTCAGTTACCAAAGATACCACAGTGATATTGCACAAGTGTAATGTATTAAATTCAATGGCTTTTTGGAAAAGAGTATACCATAAAACAATCACAAAAGCTTAATTAATAACAAGGTAACTATTTGAGAGTCAAAAAAATACTGTAAACATACTTATTTTAGTGGTGTTTAATTTCAGCAATTTTCGTGCCAGGACAGTAGTGCTAATTTAAAAACATGCTAAAATAAACATGTTATAGTCTGTTTCTCAAAAGTTGTTTTGTGCTAATTTAAATCCACATGAATTAATTGAGAAAGTAAATTGTAATAAAATATGTACATGCTATTACCTGTTTTGTATTTCACCTATAAGCTGTAATGTTTCATTGTCTCTTTTGACTTCATTTACATATAGTGACAGATCCTGTTATATAACAAACACACTGATGTATAAAGACATTTTTATGATAATTTTTTATGTGAAGTATTCATAACAAATGCATGTAGTGTAACAGGCTGCAGTTTATCAAACATTTCTTTATGTTAAGTAGAATTTTCTTTAACTTCTTTTATACAAAGTTTGACTAGTTTTATGGTGCTGGCAAAAAACAATAATAATGATAATAAAAAAAATGACAAGATTAGAATACAGAAAACATAAGTTTAAAGTGGTTTTTGTCAAGCCTGGCATCACTGTAAGGCAAGACTTAGGTGTTACTTTTCCGGTGTTGTAGGAAGAGCGGCATGGCAAATTGTGAATATTTATGTTAATAAAAGTACTCTCTGTCAAAAACTAACCAGGCAAGACATTTAAATCCGTGGAATTCTTGTTTTAATGATATCTTAAATTTCTAAATATTTTAAAACTAATAAAATCATTTAAAAGTTTGATTTTGAGTCTGTAGGGCCAGAAGTCCTAACAATGTCATCAATCTGTAAGTATTCTAGGTAACTGTTTCTATGACTACGAACCTGCATGGCCTCCAGGGCCATCTCCAGACCTTTATGTTCTTCAGACTGTTTTTCTGATGATTTTAGTAATTCCTGTAATATATTGAAAACATTCAGCATTAAACATAAGTGATCTTGAAACCCAAGAATGCAGTTCGTGAGATAATAAACAATTACCAAATTGCAATTTATTAATTTGCTTTAGCATGGAATCGGAAATATATATGATTTAATAGTGTTATCATGTCTATTATAGCTCAGAACAAAAACTCTGGAGTCTAACATGGACCCCATGAATCCAGGTCCGTAAAAAAGCAAAAGGCAAAACTAAACAAATGCTTTATTACTCTTATAAAGATCTGAAAATCATACAAGCCATATTGAAACCAAACAAGGTCTGTCAATCGCCCAACTTTATTTGGGAACATAATGAGATCAAAATACAATAATGAATAACTAAATTTCAGGTCAGGGTGTGTGACTTTCAATAGAGAGAATTAATATGAGTTCATACATGAAAACAGGCGTCATAAAGAGCAAAAACAATTGAATCCAGATGTAAAATCGAATACCTTAACCCTTCCATCTACCACTCTTGTGTAGCTGACAGCAAATACAGTAACCCCCTCTAACTCTCTCTCTCTCCCTCCTCTCTATCTCTCTTACTTTCTTGTTCCTCTCTCTCTCTATCTCTCTTAATTTCTTGTAACTCTCACCATTTTAATCTAGTACTCACCTTTAATAGTAAGTGGTATTTCAAGACTCGCTGCATTGGTACATGTAAGAGATCACGTAGTTTAAATTTTCCTTCATTTGCTCTTTTCTCACAAGCCTGAAAAAACAATATATAAATATCAAATGAATGTAATACAAAAATATCAAACCTGACTCGTTACTGAAAAATATCACACCTATCTTACTACTGAAAAATATCACTTCTCTGTCTCATTACTGAAAAATTGAACAAGAGGCCCATGGGCCTTAACGCTCACCTGAAAATATGTCCAATATTGTTTGCAAAGTGCAACAGACAATATATTAAGTACAGAAACTTTAAAAGTTTTCTCAAGTTAAGAACTCCCACAAAACTTATTCAGAAATATATCCACTCACTTTTCATTTATAAGTAGCTTATAAAATATGCATGAAGAAACTGTAGTGCAATCATTAATCAATTTCAGTATAATTATGCAGCTATGTCCTTGACCTTTGAACATATATGACTTCAAACCATATATGATTGTCATGTCAATACCTACAATATTCTAATACACATGCCTATGCATAAAATTAATAGCTTTCAAGATAATTAATATTTTTAGTATTCCTATGTTGATATGACCTTGATCTTTGAACATATAACCTTGAACCATATATCAAAATGATCGTCATGTCAATACCTACAATATTCTAATATACATGCCTATACAAACAAGTAATAGTTTTCAAGATAATTAGCAATTTTAAGTCTTCCTTTGCAGCTGTGACCTTGACATTTCAACATATGACCTTGAACCATATATCAAAATGATCATCATGTCAAAACCTACAATAGTCTAATATACATGCCTATACAAAAAGTTGATAGTTTTCAAGATAATTAGCAATTTTAAGTATTCCTTTGCAGCTGTGACCTTGACCTTTCAATATATGACCTTGAACCATATATCAAAATGACCGTCATGTCAATACCTACAAAAGTCTAATATACATGCCTATACAAAAAGTTGATAGTTTTCAAGATAATTAGCAATTTTAAGTATCCTTTTGCAGCTGTGACCTTGACCTTTCAATATATGACCTTGAACCATATATCAAAATGATCGTCATGTCAATACCTACAATAGTTTAATATACATGCCTATACAAAAAGTTGATAGTTTTCAAGATAATTAGCAATAATAGCATACATTCATCATTGTGCGGTTACCCTCAGCACGTACTTATCACCTGCAAACTACCGTACTATATTCCACATATATTGCCCAAGGATTTGACATAGCGGTGACATAGCCCGTCCGATTTAAAAAAAAATTGAATTTCTTCACTGACATTAGGAAAAATGTTTCGTTTAACATTTCCCTGATTTGGGTTTACTTGCCCCATCTATGAACATCTCTGTCACCCTGTATCCCTATCCCATTTTAAAGATATCTACGATTTCCTTGCCAAATGCTTGCGACGTATGTGACAATACATCACAGAGATTCCTCTCTGTTCAGTAAAAATATCACACCTCTGTCTTATTACTGCAATTTATCACACTTGCCTCATTTCTGAAAAATATCACATCTGTCTTATTACTGAAAAATATCCATTCATGTATTATTTATATGGTTTACCATGTGTTAAGGATGTTTGTGTTGCATTGTTAATACTTGAGTTCAATAATCAGATACTTACCTAAATTGTTATCCGATTGCTACAGGGACAGAGGCATGTTTATGTGGGTCATGAAACTGGCCCAAAAGACAACAGGTAATAAGCAAAAATAATAAATATGAAAAATCATTACATTAATAAACTAATTAATTTCATGTTGTATTATAAACATCATTCTAAGATACTTACCTCTATTTGTAATTTGATTGCTTCTCCTTTTTTTAAAACTTCATCAATTTTTTCCTGTGCTAGCGGAAGATTTGAACAATAGTCACCATATATTAAAAGTTTTGTTTTATATTTCACAAACACATCATAAAGTTTGATAGATCCTGTTACACAAGCTAATTGTATTTCTGTTAAAAAGGATTTATGTACTTCTAATAATTTCTGAAAATAAAATAAAACATAGAATGTACATTTATACATTACAATATAAAAGAAATTGGATGATGATCATAAAATTGGATTTGAATCTGAAATGAAAACCCGGATTTGGCATTTTTCTGAAATGATTACTAAACATCTGGTCTGAAAAAAATCTGTTTTATTGAACCAGCAGTAATTTTAAAGGACCATTTCACCAGCCCAGCAAAGTTTAACACACTGCTGAAGTGACCTTTTTTTTCTAATACCATGGATAGCTTGAAATAAAAGTTTATTTGTTAATGATCTGAATTTTGAATTGTAATCAAAATTGAAGTCCCATTCCTTTAAAACGTCAATCAGTTTACGTGAGACACAGGATGTCGTACGTTTATTATATACCGGTAATCTTAATGTAATTAAAGCTAAATATATTGTAACAAAAAAGAGTTGAATTGATCAGGAAATATTTGGGCAGTGCTGTCATGTGACAAATATAAAGTGACCAGAGGTCAGTGAATAGTGAAAAGGATACAGTATGTTCTATACTTCATTATAATATAAAGTGACCAGAGGTCAGTGAATAGTGATAAGGATACAGTGAGTATGTTCTATAATTCATTATAATATAAAGTGACCACAGGTCAGTGAATAGTGATAAGGAAACAGTGAGTATGTTCTATACTTCATTATAATATAAAGTGACCAGAGGTCAGTGAATAGTGATAAGGATACAGCAAGTATGTTCTATACCTCATTATAATATAAAGCGACCAAGGTCAGTGAATAGTGATAAGGATACAGCGAGTATGTTCTATAATTCATTATAATATAAAGTGACCAGAAGTCAGTGAATAGTGATAAGGATACAGCAAGTATGTTCTATACTTAATTATGAAGTCAAAACACTTTAAGAATCAACAACCTAGTATAGGGACGGCTGTTACAGCTAGTGCCATATGGCTGTTACAGCTAGTGCCATATGGCTGTTACAGCTAGTGTCATACAGCTGTTACAGCTAGTGTCATATGGCTGTTACAGCTAGTGCCATACGGCTGTTACAGCTAGTGTCATATGGCTGTTACAGCTAGTGCCATATGGCTGTTACAGCTAGTGCCATATGGCTGTTACAGTTAGTACCATATGGCTGTTACAGCTAGTGCCATATGGCTGTTACAGCTAGTGTCATATGGCTGTTACAGCTAGTGTCATATGGCTGTTACAGCTAGTGCATATGGCTGTTACAGCTAGTGTCATATGGCTGTTACAGCTAGTGTCATATGGCTGTTACAGCTAGTGCCATATGGCTGTTACAGCTAGTGCCATATGGCTGTTACAGCTAGTGTCATATGGCTGTTACAGCTAGTACCATATGGCTGTTACAGCTAGTGCCATATGGCTGTTACAGCTAGTGTCATATGGCTGTTACAACTAGTGTCATATGGCTGTTACAGCTAGTGCCATATGGCTGTTTCAGCTAGTGCCATATGGCTGTTACAGCTAGTGTCATATGGCTGTTACAGCTAATATGGCTGTTTCAGCTAGTGTCATATGGCTGTTACAGCTAGTGTCATATGGCTGTTACAGCTAGTGCCATCATATAACATTTGTTTTGTTAGAGCAGATCAATAAGTTGGTCTTTAAAAGCTATGGCATAAATACTTGTAAAATGACAATACATATCACTATCATATTTCATCAGTTTAATACTTATATGACATTCAAATTGATTAACAATTTAAAACATTATGCTTATTTTTTAATCTCTACTTTCAGAATAAAAAACATCAAACTTACCTCTATATGTGCAAATATAATATCTCTTTCTTGTTGTGGTATAACATCTTTTAATGGCTTAATAAAATGCTGTATGAATAATAAAGAAAGATCAGCTTTATAAAGTAACAAGGTACATGTCAATTTTGTCATCTGTCTGACTATAAAAACACAAATCAGTGATATCCTTGACAACAGGTGATATCCTTGACAAGTGATATCCTTGACAAGTGATATCATTGACAACAAGTGATATCCTAGACAACAAGATATATCCAAGACAACAAGTCATATCCAAGACAAGTAATATCCTTTACAACAAGTCATATCCACTACAAGTGATATCCTTGATAACAAGTTATATCCAAGACAAGTGATATCCTTGACAACAAGTAATATCCTCGACAAGTAATATCCTTGACAACAAGTCAAATCCAAGACAAGTAATATCCTTTACAACAAATGATATCCTTGACAACAAGTGATATCCTAGAGAAAAAGTGATATCCTTGACAAGTGATATCCTTAACAACAAGTGATATCCTAGAAGTGATATCCTTGACAACAAGTGATATCGTAGACTAGTGATATCCTTGACAACAAGTGATATCCTTGACAAGTGATATTGTAAACAGTAAGTGATATCCTTGACAACAAATGATATTCTTGACAACAAGTGATATCCTAGAAAAGTGATATCCTTGACAACAAGTGATATCCTTGACAACAAGTGATATCCTAGACGATAAGTGATATCCTAGACAAGTACTATCCTAGACAAGAAGTTATATCCTAGACAACAAGTGATATACTAGACCAGTAATTTTTGTCACTTTACTGTAAATAAATCAGTGATATCCTAGACAACAAGTGATATCCTAGACCAGTAATTCTTGTCATTTCACTGTAAATAAATCAGTGATATCCTAAACAACAAGTGATATCCTAGACAGCAAGTGATATACTAGACCAGTAATTCTTGTCACTTCACTGTAAATCAATCAGTGATATCCTAGACAACATGTGATATCCTAGACCAGTAATTCTAGTCATCTCACATTTAAATAAATCAATGATAGCCTAGACAACAAGTGATATCCTAGACAACAAGCAGTGATTTTGCTATGGTTTTTAAATACTTCCTTCCACCTTTCAGATTGGGAAAATTTGGACAGTTTTTATGTCACATATTACGCTCAGAATTTTGAAATTCATTGCAAAGATTTTATACTGTGACAATATCTAACTTTTTTTTTGTCTGTCAGAACAGTTTTAGACAACTGGATTTAACTTTAGGACAACTGGATTTAACTTTAACTATTTGATTGTGTGTCACTGTTGCCTTTAAGGGAATTTTAGTTGTCAAATTGGGAAATTATAGTCTTATTTCTCAAGGGGAAACTACCTTTATTTGGTAGTAATTTTAGGCAAACAAAACCACTGACAAGTGATATCCTAGACCAGTAATTCTTGTCATTTCAATGTAAATTTGCAAAAGTAACCAGAGGCAAAAATAAAACTTTAAAATTGTTATTATTCAATATGATTATATAATTAACACAC
Organism: Tegillarca granosa; assembly: GCA_029721355.1. NCBI lineage: Eukaryota > Metazoa > Mollusca > Bivalvia > Arcoida > Arcidae > Tegillarca > Tegillarca granosa. Next base: position 39,118,316 of record CM056606.1, on the reverse strand, counting down.
ATCAGCCATTTTAGCACAGATTGTCAAAAGGCTATGCAAAACAGAAATATGAGAATGGCTCGAAATATTTCTCTAAGATATTAAATTAGATAAAAAACAAAATTTCCAATTTACAGTGACAAAATAAAGACTAAACTGGGTAACTAAAAGTAAATTCAAGTTCAAGAAAAGCGCTATCTAATCTGAAAACCGGCCACACTTGTTGTATTGTATATAACTGTATATAGACACTAACCTGGACTAACATTTTTAATGCATCAACATAATTTTTTTCTGTATCATAAAGTTCTTTAATACAATGGTCTTTTTTAGTTACCGGGGAGGGAAGTTCTGATGCCTGAAAAGAAACAAAGAAAAATATTAAAACAGACATCCACAATTAACAAACTCAAGTATCGATTATAACAAAATGAATATTCCAAATAAAAAAGACATTTAGTGTACCATTACATTACTGTGAACATAACTGCAGTTGAGGGAATATTCACGAGAGGAACCACCACCAAAATTTATTTGTAAGTTCCTAAGTAAATATTGACCTGAAATAAACTCTGGATAATGAACAGCTTGTGATGTAATTTTCCCAAATCTTACCCTTTTCATTAAGCTTATTCTCTTATTCATTTTTTACATTTATAGTAAAAATTTCAAATATCTAATGTGTATTGGTTTTTGCCAATTAAATAGCAAGCATTAAACTGTTTGTGATATCAAACTTCAGACACAAAGACCCTTTCTGGGGAATCTTAAGTTATCCAACATGTTTGTGATATCAAACTTCAGACACAAAGACCCTTTCTGGGGAATCTTAAGTTATCCAACATGTTTGTGATATCAAACTTCAGACACAAAGACCCTTTCTGGGGAATCTTAAGTTATCCAACTGGTTTGTGATATCAAAATTCAGGCAAACAGATGCTCTCTTGGAAATCTAGTTATCCCTCACAGACACTATTTGAACCAATATGTGGATTCTTTCTATCTGTTGTGCAATTTAAAATCTTTCTTGATGCAAAAACTAAAACTTACAGTGGGTGTACCAGAAACACGTTTAGACCTACGAGTGGAACACAGATCCTCGTAAATTTCTTCATCTTCTTCGTGGTACACACGGTCATATATTTCCTCGTTATCGTCAAGATCATTTTCACTACACAGAAATAAATATTGAAACACAAATGATGCAAACAAAAAATACAACAAGCAGTGTCTTACAGAACTAAATAAACAAAATGTGATGTCAAAACATGCTGAAAACAAAAAATAAATAAAAATAAATAAATAAACAAATAAAAATATAAAACCACAAACAAGTCAAAACATGTTCAGTATTCTGCCAAGACTTTCATCAGTTGTCAAACAATGACCTGTGAGAAGTTTAAGAAGAATTCCATGGATTTAAATGTCTCGCCTTCTTAGTTTTTGATCGAGTAGAAAATACCACACTTTAACATAAACTTTCACATTTTGACACACTGCCACAGCTGATAAAAACACCAGAAAAGTAACACCTAAATCTCGCCCTATGGCGATGTCATGCTCGACAAAAAATTATGGATTTTAAAGCTAACTTTACATTATGACAATTTTTGTATGTGTTTAATTTAAATCAATCGAAAATTTGATTTTTGTATGTGTTTCATTTAAATCAATCAAAAATTACCAATGACAATTTTTTTTCAAGTTTTTAATTTTTTTAGCTTTAAAAAGACATTTTAAGGCAGAAAGGCCAACGATTTATATCAGAAAAATAAAATCAAAAATGTTTTTTCTAATCGTTATCATGTTATCAATTATAACGTAAATAATTACTATTCATGTAAATATCTTTAATAATAATTGCATCAATACTATTTTGGCATATTTTGTATATTGAAATCAATGGGAGCGTGTATTATGCCATCGCATATAACATGGCATATTACACGCACGTGAGTAAGAATGCGGAGCTTCCTTTTGTCACGTGATGAAATATGGGTGGAGTCACAACCATATATGGGACACATAATTCACAATCGTTACTGCATTTGAATTATAAGTATATTCGAGCATTCAAGGAATGCCTGTTAATAACAAAGATTGTAAACAAACTTTCTTAAGCTTTGACCACAGCACTTTACACAACCAAGCGGTCCGTGATTCAACTAAAAGGACAATCTCCCGACAACATTCAAACACACAGAAAGATATCAGTAATTTATTTGGAACCGGTTTGTAATTTGTTTACAAAATTTCAATTTAAACAAAGACATTCATAGTAATTATAATAATAACATTGTTTCTTCCATGTTATATGCCAAAATATTTCCCAAGGTTAGATGACATAATGCACTCCCCTTTCGTTTCGTGCATTATGCCATCTAACCTTGGGAAATATTTTAGCATATAACACGGAAGAAACAATTAATTATATAAACAGTATTTTTATTCACATGGACTATTTTTGTACCGACAAGAAATCATATGGCTGTAACACTGTCACATTGTAAGGTTAAAATGTCCTGATGTTACTTATAAACCCTGGCAAATTACTGTTTTTTATCAGCACCTAACTGCCATGCAACAAAATCTCTAAAATTTAAAATATTTTAAATAAACAATAATAAAAATAATTGCATAATTTTTGTACATATTACAGAGGACTCCAATAATCTTAAAATCAAAGAGGCAGTAAAAGAAACCAAATTATTTTTAATTAAAGATGAATAATTGAATAATATAATTAATAATCATTTAAAGTAGTTCATAATGTATTTGAATTTGAGTTCCTAAAGATAAAATTTCAGTAAACAAGAAAAGAGTATGAGTCAAAGTGTGAATTATTGTTTGATGTTCTGAAAATATTTGCAACTGCATGACAACTGCTTTTGTTGCTAGAAATGATGGATTTTGCAGAAGCAATCATTATTGCATAAAGGGGACATTTTTCGACATAGGACTGTCAAGAAATGAAGCTCGATCTTGTTAAAGACATCTTTTAATGTAAACATTACAAATGCATTGTCTTATTCGAATCTCTTTGGAACCATTGCATTAATTTTTCGATGGCAGCAGTGTGTCACACACTATGTGATAAATCGATACGTCAGTTATTATTCAGCCAATCTGCTTTTAATGTACAGCGAATGGCGGAGGAATACGTACCACCAAGGAACTACTTATTTATTCATAATTTACTACATGTTCTTTCATCAATTTTGTCCGGCAACTGTAGGGACGCTCTTTAACAGCAGTAACAAACATAGAAATTATATTCATAGTAATATCTTACCAAACAGATTATTGTTTAGTGAAAAAAGGAGAAATAGAATTTAATTTTCATAAGTGTTTTACGGAACTATATTTTACGATCGCCAAGCAATGAAACAAATCAATATGGCTGTTCTCTTTATATGGTTTACAATAAGAGCTATCTCGCTTTAAGTGTTTCCAACCACATTAATACACCAACTTTCAGAAAATTAACAATACCTTTTTGTGGGTAAAAATAATGTAAACATAAGGATTGAATGTCATTTGGAATGTTGTCATTGAGGCATGACAACATCAGACCATGTTCAAAGTTACATGAATTGCTTCGCAATTCACTTACTTTGAACGTGGCCTGATGTTGTCATACCTCAATGTCAACATTCGAAATGACATTTAGTTCTTAATTGAATATCACAAATCTTCCCAAAAGTTTTAATGCTAATGTTCTACAAAATTTTTCTGTCCTGTCAAAAAGAGAGATTTAAAGTTTGAACTACTTCTTTTAATAAATTTAGAGAACCTGTTCCAGAGGCCAACAAGTCGATACTTTAAATTTTAGTTTTCCCTAATTTATTATTAAAATCTATAAATTAATTGTTAATTTAGACATACAACTGTAAAATATCTACAAATAATAACAAAAACATCACATATACATACATAACCAAAAAATATAGAAACAGGTGCTTGTGACAGATATTTCTAACATCTATTTTGTAATAAACATTTAACATCTAGAGACTCGGTGTACATCCGTATGATTAAGAAATTATACATTATCCAAATATCAAGAATTTGTATTGCTAAAATCATGAAACAAAATATGTAAAGTTCACCTGAATAATAAAATTTTAATTTGGACATTTCATTATTTTACCATTTTAAAAACATTTACATGTTTTACAAATTGAAGATTCTTTCTCCATCGATAGACATTGGAACCTGAACCCCCGATCGTATCTGGATAGTCAATGGCTTGAACCACAAAGGCTAGAATATTTGGCCTAAATCCCTTGTACTTTGAGCAATCAAAGCTCTACTGTATATAATTTCATGCATTACACAATTCATTATCATGGTAATAATGAGCCAGTCACTAAACCTTGAACTTAGCTGTGATGAAACAAATAAGGTATCAACAAGGTCCAAAAAGATAAACCTGAGGACAGTTACAAGAACAATTTGGCCTAAAGATAGATCTGAGGACAGTTACAAGAAAACTTTGGCCTAAAGTTAAATCTGAGGACAGTTACAAGAAAACTTTGGCCTAAAGATAAATCTGAGGACAGTTACAAGAACAAACAGTCCTCTGCAGGTTCTAAATGACAGCTACTGACACCTTGCAAATTTATGAATTAGAAAATGTGTAAAAGTAATGATGTAAAAAAGATGACCACAACAAAGCACCTCAAGCCTTCAGCTCAAGTGACTGAGAAAGGTATAGTTTTAAAATATCTGTCACATGCAGAATGATAAATAAAACACTCAATACAATTATATTAAACATAAAACATTAAATACATAATATACATATACATGTTAAACTGAAAACAAAAATGGTGTACACAGGACTTTTTCTGTGTGCTGGTTTCCATGCCAACATCAACACTACAGCTAATCAGAAGCTCTGGTGGAGTACCTGTGAATCAGAAGATCTTTTAATATAACAAAGATCATCATAAATTTTCTCTTCTTCTTTGTTGCCACCGATTTCAAGCTCATCCAGTACATCATGATCACTGAAATGTTTAATAACATTGATAACGGTACATACAAAAATATCTGAGAGCAAACTGTTATCAAAATTACATAAATTATAGTTAGAAAGACAGAAATTCCCTAGACAAAGTACCACCTATAAATATATGTAACATATAGTGAATCAAACATAACCAAACCCTTCTTCAATAGATGCCTATACTTGCACTCTGTTTGAAGTTTTATATATTAAGCTCTTTAATACTCTATGCTAAAGTCATAGCTTTTAAAATGTCAATCTTTACACTAAACAAGAACAAATTTTGTTGAAATCTTTAGGAGGAGTTGATTTCAAAACAAAAAATAAAAAATAATAAAAAATCCCTCTTTTTAAAAGGTTGCCTAAAAACAAATAAGTTCATAGAAAAATGGAGAAAAATCTTGAAAAATTCCATAAATTAAGGAGCAGATCTTTGATACTAGAAACATTCTGTAAAGTTAAATGGTAGTTAAATGGTTCTTGAATCCTTAAATATAATAAAAGAATTAACTTGGCACTGCAACAATGTGCCACAGATGACTGGAAACAAATCTCTAATGAAGTAATGGTGTTTTACGCCCCAGTCAAGATTCTCAAGATTCTTTCACTTATTTCGAGCCAGTTAGTTCTGGGATGGTGGATGAAACCAGAGGGTCCAAAGAAAACCACTGACCTTCAGCAGTGTGGATAAGTGAATACTTAATTATGAAGCCTTGTTTACATCAATATTTCTCACTCTAAAATATCTTACTGATATGATGTGTTCAAACTTACATAAATAAGTTTAACATAAATAATAAGATATATTATCTTTCCATGCTTAAGATACAGTAATAAATGTTAGCATCCTGTTATAATCATACCAACATACAACTGCATTCATCTAAATCAAAGTACCTAATTATGTACTACTATATTTAATTTGCTAGCTTCAGTATTGAAAGGTTTTTGAAAACTTCACAATAACTTTCTTTAAAAACAGAAAATTTATAATTTTGAAAATTAACAAATTTAAGTATTCTGAGTTCAGATCATGTTAACTAAATATTCTGAATTGCCAAAAATTGTGTAAAAGCAACCTTGGAAAATTATAAAAATATTTATATTTAAATCTCCAAATACACTTTGTAGCCAATCATGAAACTACAACAAGTGTATTTGCTTCATTTTGGACAAAGTGGCTTATAAAACATTTTGGTTAAGGTATGAATGTCGGTAATTAAATAAGTAATTGTTAATACACTTGCATCTATCTAACTAATACTTACAGAGCCATGTCAGGTAAGTTACCATAGATATCTTCGTCATCGTCATGGTGACGACCTCTTGATGTAGAAGTATTGTCAGGAGGGAAGCCATTACTGTAACAGTTAAACAATGCACTAACTTTGAATGCTGTTAATATTAATGTAAATACAACACTTAATTAAATAACATGCAATGTTCACTAACTTTTTAATATCTTATCGATATATATATATATATATATATATATATATATATATATATATATATATATATATGTCAGTAACAGATAACATAAAACGTATATAGTATGCAGGCCTTCACAAATGCCAATTTTTGGCTAAAAATGTGGATTTAAACTTCAAAAAGCCAATTGAAAAATATCCAAATCAGCTTTTTTTCCATAAAGTGTAGGACACAGTCTGATTGAAAAATCAGGGGGTTACCCACTGCCAATCTTTTTTTTGGGGGGGTGGGTTTCGATGTACCCTTTGCAGACTGCCAATTGACCTCACCAGCATTTGTTGAGCCCTGATAGCATGACCTGTAATTTTATGACATAAAAGAAAAAAATGCCTGTGTTCTCATGTACTATGTTCACTATATAATTACCTATAATGTTATAATAATTACATATAATACATGACCAAACAAGAATAATTAAAGAGCTTCGCTCAAAGGGAAGTAACTCTTATATTATCTGTAATGACTGAAGTATATATATATATAAACACTTTAAATCAACCATCATGCTAATAAACCAAACAACAGTATACACAGAATACCAACTCCTTATAACTATTGCAAAATCAACATTAAATACTTCCAGAGATAATATTCACAGTAAATCAAGGTAATGTACTATACAAGTAACACAGAAAAATCCAACCACATATCTGAAGTCACACTGTTACATATTTCTCATTTCATGTCTTAAGAAATGTGGGCTAAAGTCACTCTGTATCTTTTGTTTGAATTTTTTTTTTTCATTTTGTTGAATCATTATGAGTCTCTATCTGTATATGTATGTAACAGGAAGGAGAAAAAATGCAGGGTTGGACCGGGAATCAAACCTGGGACCTTCCACAATATAGGCAAGTGCTCTGCCAACTGAGCTACCCAGACAGCTACATTCCTCCCGTTATTCTTGAGATTCCTATGGTCCTATGGGAAATCTCACCCTAAATTCTCTCAGATGGACTTTATATACGGCCCACAATTGCCAGACTACCACTTCCTAGGGCCACTAGCTACCACTTCCTAGGGCCACATAGCCACCTAACTGTAACAGGAAGGATAAAAAAGTACAGGGTCAGACCTGGAATGTCTCACACTATAGGTGTGTGAATTCTCATGAGTTACCCAGACCGCTATGTGTACAATAAAAAACCAACTTGAGGCTGTAACAAATGACAGAGAAAAATAACAAAAATTCTCATTCCAAATGAAATTTTACTGGTATAGTAATATGAAGCTGTGAATTATAAAAAAAAAACTTAGCATTATAATGCCACCAAAAGTATGATAAAAGTTTGCAGTGACAATGTTTAGGATAGCTGAATTCTCTAATGGGTTACAACAATCCCCAGTTGTTTGTCACACTTCACAGTTTTCTTTCAATGAGGGATGTAGGATATAAGACAATAAATAATATGTAGCAAGCAACATCACAATAACAACAGCAATGTTAAAATAAATACAGTTTTAGTAATAACAGCATTTTTCCAACATAAATAAAGCAGGTCAAAGTATACATCCTTGCTGCAGACCTTCTACTACTGTAACAAACACATCAGCAGGCAGAATCAATGTATCCATGCAGTGGCATCATCATCACTTACTTTGCTAAATCTTTCAGTAAATTATAATAATCATGTCCAGCTGTGTGTTTATTTTGAGAACGAAAACCACCACTAAAAGCAAAACATCAAAGATGAGTTTCTGGAACCACTGAAGAAACTAGCAATTTTTTTATCACAAACATTATTACTAAATTATGCAGAGACCCTGGAGCACCTGCTGTCAAATGATGTGACACTGCTATTACATGACATGTATTATTATTACATAACACAGACAGCCAGGAACATATGGTCACATAGTTGAGGACATAAATCAATATCCTGGGACTTTTGTCCTCAAATTCTACCAGTGTTTTATCAGTAACTGTACAAAAATAATTATATAGATTGGTATATTATATGGATACATAACATTTATAATGCATGTATACACAAAATTCACAAATAGTCAAAACTGTAACATTATAGTCCACTTATATGTGTACAACCAATATTTCATGTCTTTTATTATGTTATTATAGCTTGCCAATGAGGGAAAAATAATCTGAATGTTTTTTTTATATCTAGTAGATTTTACATGTTTATATGCTATTGTTGGATTGTTTTAGGAAACTTTTCCCAAATCAATGTATGATAATGGTTCTTCTGACACAAATTGGGAAATTTTTATGCTGCAAAAATCCCCCCCCCCCACCAAAAAAAAATCCCAACAATGATGTGTAAGAAATAATAAATTATACTAAAATACAAATCACATTTGATTCATAATTTATTTATTTTCTCTTTCAGGATCATATATTTGATTTATTTACAGCAAGATTTTTTTTTTTTTTTTTTGGGGGGGGGGGGGGGGGGGGGGGGGGGGGATCATATTTTTTGAATCTGTAAATAATATTTTGACTTTGTTTGAGACAGCAATGGATCCAGAAATTTTCAATATGATTGGGAATTAATGGTTCAAATTTGGGAAATTTCTAGTCTTTTTGCAATTGGGAATGGGGCCCAATTTCGGCCCCAAATTAAGCCAAAAAAAAAAAAATCACTGCAATAGCGACTAAACATGAAGCTACCATACTACAAGGTGGCAGCATTAGAAATATCCCCCTGGGCATTTACTCAGGTGAGCTAAGTAAAGATAAATTTGTTGTTTACTATGTATAGATCAAATTTCTAACAATCCCAAAAATGATTTAAAAAAGGAAACAAATCCTGAAATAAAAAGAATATATCAGTGCCTAGAAAATATTTGTGATAAAATGGATTAATCATATTAAAAAAACAAATGGCACAGGATACAGATCATAGATTACAGGTAATCAAACATTGAACAGATGTCTTAAATCTCATCCCACTTAGATTATAATAGGCATAGTGTAAAACACATAACATTATAGCTAAAATGTGGATTACTATAAGAATGATTGTGTCTTAAATCTCATCCCAGTAAGATTATAATAGGCATAGTGAAAAACATATAACATTATAGCTAAAATGTGGATCACTGTAAGAATGATTGTGCCTTAAATCTCATCCCAGTAAGATTATAATAGGCATAGTGTAAAACACAAAACTATAGCTAAAATGTGGATCACTGTTAGAATGATTGTGTCTTAAATCTCATCCCAGTAAGATTTTAAAAGGCACAGTGTGAAACAAGTAAAACTATAGCTACAATGTGGATCAATGTAAAAATGATTAAATTAAACTAATGATGCATTAAATCTTAACAAGATTATACAGGTGTAGTGTAAAACATGGATAATCATTTGTATTTACATGTTACAGTTACATCCCTTTTCAGTGGAGTCAGTATTATTTGTTACATTGTTGTAATTCACTATTGATGAAATTCATTCAAGGCCAGCCAGAATGACAGACAAATTGCCACACCCATTGGTACTGTTGGTGGCAAATTACTTTAAAACTACATGTATCATTTGAAGTTATTGGGTGCACTTCTACCATAAAATATTTTCTAGAGCTGCAGGTTGTTTAATCCAATAATTTAATTAGATAATTTAACTTTTTTTAGAATTTAATGGATGTAGAGGGGGGGGGGGGTAAAAAAAGGAAGTGTTATCATAATATATACAAGTCTATACTAGTGCGTACATATTTATATATTATTTATTCACTCTGCAACTGTCGAGCACCATCAAGATAAAATGTAAAATCTTCATTCTTTGTGTAATTTTTCTTAACTGATTATCATACAAAGTAAATATTTATACATGTGTATATATACATACATACATACATACATATATATATATATATATATATATAGTTTTTTTGTTTGCACTTACATTTTTCTTGAAGTAAAGTGTGTATGGAGGAAAGCGTGTACAACAAGGGCCATAAATACTAAAAAAATTATTAATGTGGTATTTCTGATGTGATCATTCAAATATTACATTCAAAAGTGTTAAGGTTGGTCTCATAATTTTCTAGTATTTCTGGCCGTTAACATATAAATTTCTTTGCTGTTACATTTTCAATGGATATAATTTTATGAGCTTGGTTCAAATGGAAAAATTTTGGGGGATTTAAAGAGAAGTCTTTCACCAGCAGGGTTCAAATAGAATTTTTTCTTTTTAAGTTAATTAAAAATGTGGTTATTTTTGTTTTTTAAATCACTACTTTCGTTGAATTTGCCAAATATTTAATTAACTCAGTGGAGTTAAACTTAATTAACTGTAATAATCATTGCCAAATATAAGACCTTTAGGTAGTGTTATAATTACTAATGTGTATAGTTAAACGAAAATCCAAGACAGCATCCTTCCCTTTATACAGATACTTCAAAGGCTAAAACTATATAGCCTGATAAATACCTGGAGTATATCTGAGGTAATGGCACACTGTAAAACAAGGACTTCACAGATACTTCAAAGGCTAAAACTATATAGCCTGATAAATACCTGGAGTATATCTGAGGTAATGGCACACTGTAAAACAAGGACTTCACAGATACTTCAAAGGCTAAAACTATATAGCCTGATAAATAGTATATCTAAGGTAATGGCACACTGTAAACCATGGACTTCACTAATATTTCAAAGGCTAAATCTATATAGCCTGATAAATATATGGTGTATATTTGAGGTAATGGCATACCTTAAAACATGGATTTCACAGATAATTATTTTACTGTTATAAGAAAATCAAGTTGATTCATTTATATATTTATACATGCAAACTTTAAAGATATTTTTCCTATATTTCTATAGCTGTATGTTATACCTTATGTTTTTATCAACAATGGCATAGTATAAATCACAGACTTCAGAGTAGGTAGACATAATGATGATCAATTTATTTTACAAAATCCAAAATGGGCATACAAGGATCTTTCTCAATAGTGAATCTAACTATAATTAGAGAAGTGTTATGACACTTAATTCATAGCTTTAAATGGTTCAGACACTGAACCCCACCCCAAATTTCATGTATGTTCATTCATGCCAAAATGTGTTACCCATTAACTTCAAAGAAATAAACTTACTATTTATATATGTATAAATAAAGATGATGTTTATCCTATATTTGTTTACATCTTTTTTTTTAATGTCTAACTACTTAAGACATCTGATCTATATTGGTATATAGTACCAGGAAACATCCTCATCAATCCTATAGCTTATAGTGTGTGTTCATATAAACATATCATCTTTATATAAAACCTTTGGCACATTAGCCAAATAAGTCCTAAGTATATTACATAAACTGTCTGTAAATCATAAATGTATTGTCTAACAATAATAAAGTATCACAAATTCTAATTTAGCACAATCATTTGTTCTGTAAATATTTGGTTTTTTTGTATTAAATTTTACTTATAAAATGTGAACAAGAATTCCATGGATATAAATGTCTCATCTGGTTTGTTTTTTATCGAGTTGAAAATACATTACTTTAACATAAACTTTCACATTTTGACATGCCAACACCACCACCACCAACTACTATGACACTGGAAAAGTAACATCTAAGTCTCACCTTATGGCAATGCCAGGCTCAACAAAAAAATACTGGTATCAAGAATTAGTTCAGAAAAGTCAAAATGAAGAATATTTCACTTGATTTTGGTTATTATAAATAGTTCATAAAGCCACTATCAAGACTATTTCAATTACAAAGGGTGGTCTGTTTTTAAAAATAGCAGAGAAAACAAGAGTGTATCACACCAAGAGAAACATATGATTTCCTTACAATAGGCACTAGTAGGACTTGAACACTAACAGTGATTCAAACTGTGATACATCAACTGACTTTTAAAATCCTGTCAGCTACCACCATCCCCCAATTTTCCAGTTCAAAGAAAACTAAAACTAAAACTTTACAGATACTAGACACAGTAAAAGGAATTTAAAATGCAAGTGATTTTATAAAAGGTGATCATTTTACAGCAGATTTTACTGTTTAACAATAAGTGTTATTATAATGACAAGTTTACTTGATTTCTTTGTATTACCTC